>VWZX01012694.1:532531-621215 GCA_013399015.1 Galbula dea
AAACCCATGCTGACTGCTCCCAATGACCCCCTTATCCTTGATATGCCTAGAGACAGAGTCAAGGATAAAGTGTTCCATCACCTTTCCATGGATGGATGTGAGGCTGACAGGTCTAGAGTTACCCGGCTCCTCCTTCTTGCCCTTTTTGAAGACTGGAGTGACATTTGCCTTCCTCCAATCCCCAGGCACCTCTCCTGTTCCCCAGGACTTATTAAAGATGATGGAGAGTAGCGTGGCAATGACTTCCACCAGCTCCCTCAGCACCCATGGATGCATCCCATCAGGACCCATGGATTTATGGATGTCTAGATGGCTTAGCTGTTCCCTAACCCAGTCCTCCTCAACTAAGGAAAACTCCTCCAGTATCCTAACATCATGTGGGGGCTCAGGGGTCTGAGGCTCCTGAGCACAGTCTCTAAGAGTACAGAGATGTTTCTTGGGTACTCTGTGTGATACTGTAATGAAACAAAATCTTAAGCAAAATACTTCATGTTAAAGAATAATGAGAAGTGAACTCAAAAATAAAAACAACCTTTCAAAAATATTCTCTATATTAAAAGAAGATTATCCTGAATAAGCCAATTAAGCAGTTTTTCAGGTCAAGCTATTCCAGGTTCAGCTTAGCATTTTGCATGGATAAAAAGGTGCAGATTGTATCCTATGCTATCAAACATGCACACCTGAAAGGTTCTGCTTCAGGAACAAAAAGCTTGGCAGAGGAAAACTGAATGTCATTCAAATTGTTTTCCACAACCAATATAGATCATTAACTTGTTATTTCCAATACTTTTTGGTTTTTTCCAGAACTTCTTACTTGCTTTAGAAAATCCTAATGCAAAGTCCAGCATTAGCTGGGTCCTGTGCAAGTAGTTTGCATTTGCCTACCCCTTTCAGTTGTATGAGAGGGGCACCTGGGTAATACTAGTGTAGTAGCAGCAGGGGATTCCTTCCCCTGCTTCTTTCAGGTTTATGGATAGGACTCCTACAAAAATTACTATTAAAAAGAACCAGACAGAACTGTTGTGGCTTCCTTTCAACACCATTTGATCTCATCAGTCCTGAGGTACTGCAATAATCTGATGCCCTTGTTTATGGTTAAAGAAGACTACGTGAGAAGCTACACAAGTCACAAAGTATGCCCAAGACAGAACTAAGGACTTAGACAGGACTCCTGAAAGACAGCTAGGCAAAAAAAAAAAAAAAAAAAAAAAAAAAAAAAAAAAAAGCATTTTCACTATAAGAATACATCCAAGGCTTTGTACCTTTAGAACTCCTGCCCTCAGTGAAGAGACTGGAGATTTTAAAAGAAGCCTTTAGATACAATTTTCTCTTACTATTCTCAAAACTAACAAACCTTGGGGTCATGGGTCCCACCAAGGCAGATGCTGCAATAATGCTATTCCATGTAGGGTTCTATACTGTGAAGATTCACTGGAAACTTCATGTGTAACTTACATTTTCACCAGGAATTTGAAGCAAACGCAAGCATCATATTTGGATGACTCCTTATCTGTAATATGACTTGTGCCTGCCTACATTTTGGTAGTCCAAACCTAAACAGGTTTATACTAAACCACAGATCTGATACAGGACAGGATATTCATAAAAATCTGTGTCAAGTAAGTCCAGTAGGATAGTCCATAGAAAGAAAAAGTAAGATGATGGGCTGGGCTTACAGACTCACAGAATGTTAGGAGTTGAAAGGGACCTCAAAAGATCATCTAGTCCAACCCCTCTGCCACAGCAGGATTACCTAGACCAGGTCACACAGCAGCGCATCCAGATGGGTTTTGAATATCTCCAGAGAAGCAGACTCCTCTAATTCCCAAGTGAATCAGTGCTGCCTTTAAGCTGGAAGCCTTTTAAATCTTCTGACCAGAGGGAAAAGAAAAGTCAGGCTATTTTGAAGGTGCTTGTAAATGTTTCACAACTTACAAAAAGCATCCTCTCCCTACAACACTCAGTGAGCAGGATCATCTTGCATGTATGGCTTTACAAAAACAAGGAAGTGCCAATAAAACTGTAAGAAATACTAAGAAGACATAGGGATTGTCATTTCTGCACAATAAAAGTGTAATAGTGCTTTACTGAACAAAAATATATGAAATGTCTTAAATTATCTTAAAGATCGAGTCACAAGTAGGAATTTCTGTACCAGAGAAAGAGATGAAGGCAGAACTAAGGACATCTTTAAGGTTAGAATGCCCTCTTTGGGTATAAAGTTACATTTGCAGCAACAGTAAATTTCAGTAAATACAGAGCTGGTCTACCTACAAGAAGGAAAGTAAATCAAATGCCAATTGTGCTACCCTGAAACTTTTAAAGATGTTATAAATGGCATTTGGTTACCTACTAGCAACATTGTTTCTAAGATACTACAAAGCAATAGTGAGGATAGCAGCAATTCACACATAACAGTGCGCAGGGGTAGAACAAACAAGAGATGGGCGTAACTCAAACTCAAAACAAGAGCAGACTGGATACAAAGTAAAAACCTTTTCACCCAGAGGGCAGCCAAGCAGCTGGGCAGGCTGTACAGACAGGTTGTGCAATCCTTGGAGTTTTTCAAGACCCGATAGGATAAAGGCCTGAACAACCTGGTACAACCTCAGAGTCAGTCCTGCGTTGAGCAGGGTGTTGGACCAAAGAACTCCCAAGGTGCTCTGCAACCCGAACTGTCTTCTCATACCTCTAAGCTTTAAATAGTCTCCAGATTTGCAGAATGCCACTAATTATCTACACACACAACAAAAGTTCAAGAGTTTAATCTGTGAAGATGCATCCAGCTTTGCAGGAAAGGAATTTATTCAGTTTAACTCCACAGAGGAGCCAAAAGGAAGTTAGTAAACAATAGTTTCATCACATCCTGGAAGCTGGGAACAGCTGACTTGCTGAAAACAAAATTAAGAACAAAGTTCAAGCCTTGAAATAAATAGGCTCTCAACCAGCATTTAAGCATCCACACATCCACACAGAGAAATCATAAGCTTCAAGGATGGTCAGTGCCTTAAGCAAGACACAGTAAGGCATAATAACACAGGAATTCCTATTGTTCCACAGCAGCACACTTAGTATTTAGCTTATGATTAAATGATGCTCATTAGCAACACTTAAGTGTCACTTTGATCTATTGCAGTTATTTCACAAAATGTTTATTACTGAGGCTTTTTTATTGGCTATACAAACACTGGAGTGGATTATTCAGTGTGTTATATCAAAAGTTATTTTGATACCTTTTCCTAGGCTGCTTGCCAACTGGAGGACAAGACAGAGCTATCTGTAAGACCATAACTGTTTAAAGACATTTGCCTTTCAAAAGTATAATCTCTTCAGTGCTTTCAAGGGCATTACACACCCACACAAATCTAACACCACCTCTGAACAGCTGCAACAAAATCTACCTCTCACATTAAATTCCTGGCAAAGGGAGGAAGAGCACCTCACTCAGGGAATACTGCACCTACCCTAGCCAGTCCATGAAGTCTAATTATAACATTAAAAGGCAAATCTGAATACTTTGCCACAGAGCTGTATCACAGAGCCATAATCATGCCACAGATGTACGTGTTCTATGTAACTGAGTAAACAAGTACAATTATTTCTATATCTCCTCTTCTCTTGATTTTATTTAGAATTTGTGGAATTTCTGGGGCCAATCTTTTTCTTCTTCCACTACTTTGCAATATTGGTGCTTAATATATACACAGGGGCTACACAGAATTCTTTAGAATAGCCTTAATCTGGGCTGTTTGGTTTTTTATTATTATTACTGCTACTATCATTCCCTCCTTAATTCCCTGCATAAAACACCTCTTATATTTTATATCATGACTTTTCAAGTCATTACAGATCATTTTTAGACAGCTAACAAACATGTAGAACATTTGCTCCTAAGACGACACCTGGAAGGAACACAGCAATCCTACATACTTCTAGTACAGCTTGCACTGAACAGTCATACTGGCCTTCCAATATTAAAACCAGGTGTAATGCATACATCTTTAAAACAAAAGGCACCAGCAAAATAGCAACTTGCTAGGACCACATTTAATACCTAGCAGCACAGAAAGCAGTAACATGAGAGGTGTGTGCATCCAGATCTACTTGAAAGGTCTGGACTCTCATCAAGAAATTCAGTGCTACATCAAGGTCACCAGAAAAGTAACAAAAGTGTCACTGCACACAGTTATCAGAAGTTAAATTTTAAAACTATGCAAAATTAATTTGGAAAGTGAATGGCATGAATATACACAGCTTACTCAACCCAAAGATGAAAAACCTTACCAGCCACCCTCCAGAGGATAAACAGAAAGACCTGAAGAGCAACAGGGCAAACCTGAAAATTTTACAAAGTGCAATCAGAAGTTCTATGAATTGTTCTTTCCAAAATGACAACACTGGTTATTAGTTTCCATTCCAACCTCATATAGTAAAACAAAGTAACAAATGTAGTTCTGAAAAACTAAGATCATAACTACACTCAAGGGAGGCAGAGAACACTTCCTTGCCTAACATGAAATGGTTCCTAACTTGGCCCTGGAGCAGATGATCCCACAGAAAATTCTGTCACTGGCAAAATCTAGTTCTGCAGCAGGAAAATTCTCAACCTGCTAAAAGAACAAATACCCTACTGCTTGTGCTCACTGCATACAAAAGAAGACTTACTAGCTGCTCTTTTCTTACCTTACAGCAACCTGAGAACCTCAGACAAAGCAGGACTTTTTTCCCCCCTTTTTCATTCTCACAGGAAGCAGACAGCCAGCACACACTCAAGAGTTCAGTGGAGCAGCTGTTCTCATGGCCAAGTCTCTACAAGACCCTGCTGGACCACAAGTATGAGAACACCACAGCAGCTGTCTCCCCATGACCACGTTCATGTTTCCCAGAGAAATGGAAAACTCAATACCTGTTGATTATTAATCAGTTTGGGAGCAAAAACCACAGAGGATCAGCTGTCCTGGTGATGCACTCCAGGCAATGGCAACCAGGCCTTTTTTCACACAAATTCAGCTAGGTTCTCCTCAAGATTTTCGTTACCTTAAGAAAATAAAATGTGCTGCTCTCCTAAGCAAGGGCTCTGGCAGGACAGGAGCAGTTTCAGCATAGTGCCCTGCCAAAACAGTGGCAGTACAGTCTGGGACTATCCAAGGCATTTGAGAACATCTCATGCCCTTGATACTCCACACCACTGCTGATGCAACATCTGTGATTGGCACTCCTGTGTCATTCTCACCAGGGACAGGGCAACCACAAAGATGTTAAATTTAAGGAAATCTTGCTACAGAAATGTAAAACACCACTGAACTCAGCAGCTGTCTGTCCTGCTCTCCTGAGACTGGTGTGCCTATTACTCCTCAAGAGTGGAGCTGGGAATGCAACATGTCCACAGCTCAGCTCCCACTGATCACAGCCTGAAATATTAGTGAAAATACTGTCAGGTTAGTACACTGCTCAATAAATGGGAACAGCTAAGCTCCAGCAAAGAGTAATGCTGCCCATTCCTCCTATCACCTGAGTCTCCATGGGCCATTAGCAACAGGAAGCACCTGGACCTCAGCCCAGTGCATGAAATTCAGCCTCATTCCTGCCTTAGGGTTGTCTGGCCAAAACCCTAACAGAAGGGAAGGCTCTCATCCCCAAAGCTCTCTGCAACAATGGTAGAAAACAAGCCCTTTCTGATATGATCTGCTTAGCTCTTCCCCAAAAAAGTCAGCTATTTTACAGGACTGAGGCTGCCTGGACTTACCACACTGAATAGGCTCAGTGATGCTCCTTTCTTGGAACGTCAGTGTGTTTCCCTGAAGGAAATATTAGGGGGGGAGGGGGACCAACCAGACTACAAGAATTAGATAGCCATAATATAAGAGAAAAGGCCTGTGGCTGTTTTGGCCTTGCAAGTAGTCTCTGCCAGCACCACTACTAGTGCCTGTTGATCTGTAGTAGTGATAATCCATAAAATTAAGCTGGTATGTCAGTGGAAAGGATGCTTACCATCATATCATTAAAGATGGAAAATAAAATACTTTCAGTATCCCACTAAAACAGCAAGAAAGCAGTTTACTAGCTGGAAAAAACTGTCCTTCCACTTCCCAAGCTCTCTGGAGACCTTATGATTTTCCAAAAACAAAACAAAAATATCCTAAGGATGGTTTCCTTCAATGCTCAAAACATACTCTTCAGATCCAAAGGTCTGACTGCCAGTTTAAATCCAAAGTGCTGCCACACAGGTGAGCTGAGCTAGGGACTACTCTGCTCACCTCAGTGATCAAAGTTATGAAACCACTGTCAAACTTCATTATCTACAGGCACACTGACAACATCACTAACATTTTATTCTAATTTTCAATTATTATGATGATGATGCAGAATTTAGCAAGGTCTTGAAAAGCTACACCAATGCCATGTGCCTCATCTTACATGGATCTGGAGACCTACAGAACAATTCAGAAAATCTAATGATATCAACTTCCAGTTCCTGCTTCTCCCACAGATACTAACCCTTTCATTCTTACTAAGTTTCACAATACCCACTATCAACCTCTTGACTTTTTGCTCCACAGGTTGCCTCAAAGTCACTCTACCAAGAGATTTTCCTCTGTAATTGCCTCCTGCTCCACTGACCTCTCAGCCCAGCAAAAGAAACCCTTCAACCACTAAACCCTTATGAAAAACCAGCTCTTCTGCCATTGCAGAGAACAGGGAAAGTTCACATACATCACATTCATTCTGCTCATGTCTTTCAAGTAACCACTTCTCCCACACAGGTCTTTTTCCAAGGAGATTTCATTATCTGAGCATAAATACACTGCATTTAGCAAATTACTGTTAATTTGTAGTTCTGACTCAGATGCCATTTGATCCAATCTATAAGTGCAGGTAATGTATATACCTTTACAACAAAAGGCACCAGCAAAGCACTATTAAGAATATGCATTTAACACTTTACACCCCCAGCTGTCCATGTAGTAAAAATTTACTTTTCAAGGTAAAATCTACTTTTTTTTTCTTTTTTACACTTGTTGTTACAAATAAATATATTGACAGAATGCAAAAAGAGCAAAGTAACTACACCATATACTCTGACACCAGGGTCACATAACTAACACGTCTATTTGTAAGGCAGCAGAAGAAGAAGGAAAGGGAAGGGGGGGTGACAAAGAATAGAGAGTGCCACTGATCATACTCATTAGGCAGCAGGGTCCTAATTAGTAATTTATCACACAGAGATAATAAGAGATGTACTGGAAGGAAGCGTGGCTATAAGATGAAGGAGAGGCTGAAACAGAGGGATAAGCATTGTACGGTATGTACAAAAGGGGAGGCAGAATCCAAATTCTTCATGTCCCAAAGGAATTGCACTGAACAAAGAAACTCTACTTAAGGCAAGCACGTGATGTCACTTTTCTGCCTGCAGACTTTAGATTAGTCATTAAGCCACTTTACATTCTCAGTGTCAATAAATAGGGAAGTAACTCCACGTCAATAGCTAATTCAATTTCCATACAGAAAGCTCATGTTTAACAAACAAAGTATGTGGATAGAACACCTCAGCTTCCATAGCAGCAGTAGCTGTGGGGCTCAACAAAGAAATGTTTTTCCCCTAAAGCATTTTTCAGGTGAGCAGTTAACCGACTGTGTGCCTGTGTGCTAAAAGAGAAGAAAAAAAAGAAAGAATTCAATGGAGTGTTAAATAGTCAGCGTTACATAGAATTAAGTAAACACGTCCAAATAAGGATATTACCATGCTTAACATATGCACGGTAAGTAGCCTTTGTTCAGTGCCAGAGGGCCAAGTTTTTCCTCTTGTGACTGCTGATTTACAAAGGGCACATTCGTCTCAAATACATAAAGGTTTTGCAGCAGTTTTCTTTCAAGAATATTGAATAGTATTACAACATACCCTGGGCTCAACCCTAATCTAAGTGACACAGCATGAAAGGGCTGCTCTCTGGAAAAAGACACAAGATGCTAAGGATGAACTTGGAAATCACTATGGCAACTCCGCAGGTTCCTTTCTGTTCACCTTCGCGGCAGCAAGGAGGTAGGAAAACCTCTTTCCACAGGAGTCATTAATATGCATTTATGGCCGAAACCCGAAAAGGGCACAGTCTGCCTGCTGCCGCTCAAGTAGAGAGAAGGTTTGCTTGAGGAAACCCAGAGCTACAATGACAAAAAATCCTAATTCCAGAGAAGCACTTGGGAGGTGTTACACACTGCAGTAAATTTCATTGGAAAGGTGGTTCAGAGGCTGCCAGAGGCCCAAGTTACGGTTATGAGTGTGCCTAATTTGTGAACAAAGTCAGAATTAACCTTTAGGGTTTTTGCTTTTGTGAGTACAAATGATTGTTTGCAGTGCTTTCTGTCTTCCTGTTCATCACAACTAATTTACCCTAGTGCCAATAAATCCTCTTCTCTTAGATGGCCCCACTACAATTCCAGCAGCAACTTAGGCCCAAACTTTTGACTTCACATTGCTGAAGAGAACAAAGGCTGATTTATCTAAATTTAAAGAGGGAGGAAGCCAGCGGCAATGCAACACTTGCTTCTGACTGCTCTTTAAAGTGCTTCTCTGCTGGAATCATCAGTATCACATAAGAGAACGTGCTGTTTTCACTTCCCAGTCTGAAAGAACTATACAGAAAATCAATAATTTTGATACTATAAGCACTGGGAAGTAAGAAAAAAAGATATACCTGGACCTGGTCTTAATCTGAAGCGTACAAACCAGCATTCATAAGCATTTTGAGGTTCATTTACTTTCCCTTGACCCACCATAACCACAGAATTTAAATAACCACGAACATCTACTCAGCTTTTTTCTTTACAGAATTTAAATAACCACAAACATCTACTCAGCTTTTTTCTTTTTAAAATCAAAAATTTATTTAAACGTCCCAACTTCTCAGTTTCATAAGTGCCTAAACCTCTATCAGTAGTGAAAATCTACTGTAGGTTCAACTGGAAAACCACTGACAATGCCTTCCTAGAAGGAACCACAACACTTTAACTTCAGCAATGAGACAGGGAAATACTTCTTCAACATAATTAAAGGGACTTTTGTTCTTAAACAAGAAAAGTTTAATAAATTAGAACTATTCTCATTTTCATGAGCTACTGTTAAGGCCAATTGCACTAATTTGAAAATGAATAAATACAAAAGGACAAAACCAGAGATAAGGCATCCCAGTCTACTTTTTTCCTTTCTTTGAAAACTCTCATTTACTTTTAGTTAGCAGTAGTGCTTGTTGGTATATGTTCTAGAGCATATATTGTAAAAGCCTGTGTGATAAAAGCACTTCACTGCAGAGGTCTTAAATCACTACTCAGAAGCACAGCAAAAAGTTATTCAAGCACTCACTTGTACACAAAGATTAGCATGGATTACCAAAACATGAATGAGCTGTTTTCTATTAAGCCCTTGGCAGGGACAACTGAAGTGTTTGCAAAAAGTCTTGCTGGACTAACGGAGCTTGGAGAACTGCGTATCCCAAACACGCCAAAAGGCGGCAGACCCACCCGGTGAGTGACAGGTCTTTCTTCCTTAGCTCTCCTGGGAAAGGTAAAGCGTTTTTTTCCCAGAATTTCCCGACAGCTCCAGCCTTTCACCAGCACCAGTGTCTGTAGCGTGGCTAGCCCTAGCTTGGGCTAGCTGATGGCTGCTGCTCTGAGGGAGGGGGAGGAGAGCAGTTCATTACGCTAGTGGACGTGGTCCTACAAAACTCAGTTATTCATAAAAGTAAACGCACAGCTTCTTTATTAAGATGGTAGTTTCCTTCTTCCATTAAGTCAGGCTTGGAGATACTAGAGGGGTGACTTTCTTAAGAGTACTGTTACTTCCCTCTTTGCAGTTAGTTAGTTTTAAAAGAACATAACAATTATACATCTTTGTATCAATATAACTGTTTTCACACTGGCTGAAGTGAAATTGAAGGATTTTTCTGAGTTAAAAAATAATAACGATGTTATTTCACTGCTGTAACATGGATTCTCAGATTACATATATTCTGAAATAAACCCTAACACCACCAGAGACTTTAAAAATTGAAAATCCTAAAACTTTCAGATTACCAAACGAAAAAGCCGTATTTTTTCACCCGAAGAAAACACTGAATTCCCCCACACTCAACACAACTCCCAGCACCAAGAGCTGCCAGCTCTCGCAGCCTGAAGGCAGCGTCCAGTCGTTCCGCCCGGCCCCATTACGGCTCAAACTCGCTCCCCCACGCCCCCTGCTCGTTCACACGCTTCGCTAGGCGCTTCGCACCCGTTCCTGCCGCCCGGGTTCCGCCGCTACCCACCTCCCTCTCCCCTCCTCACGTCGCGGGGCCGGGCCGGCCCACCCTTTCCCTCAGCAGCCGCAGGGCTCTCAGGCCGTCCCACGCTCACCTGAGCTCGCCGCTTCCCCCCCGCCGCCGCTGCGCCGCCTGCCGGTACTGCCCGGCCGGGGCTGCAACCGCCACATCCCAACCCACCCCCTCCCCCACCGGGGCGGAAAGCGGAGGTGGCGCCGGCCACTCCCAGCCGGGGGCGGGCCGCAGGCAGCTCCACCGCCCCGGGGAAGGAGAAGGCCGCGATCGGTCTCGGGGATAGAGGGTGGTGTTGAGGGTGGCGGCGGAGCTGGAGAAACGCTGCTACCAGGACTCTCCTCAACGCAGAGGCCCGGGCGTGGAGGTGCGCACAGGCTTAGAGAGCTAAGGGTCATTCGTGTCAAGGCGCGTCCCTGACCGTGCGGCTGTCTCAGGCTGTCCGGTCTCTGTTCTGAGGAGGCGACTATGTTCCCACTCCCTATCTGCATCAGCATGAAGTGACCAGCGCACCCGAAGAGCCTCTTATGCTACACGTACAGAGGCATACAGCCTCCTGGGGAGCTGCAATCACAGCATCACAGGGATATGGCTGCACCAGATATATAACCAAATACACTCTTGGGAAACCATTTGTTTTCAAGTTTAGCTGTACTGTGCGTTTCTTGGGTCTTAACAGCCGTCATGTGACTGTTCATAAGCTCTACTCCAGCACTGCATTGGGTGTCAGATACTTGCTGAATTCATACAATCATAAAATAGCACGAGTTGGAAGGACCCACAAGGATCATCAAGTCTAATTCCTGTCTATGAACAGGACGACCCCAAAGTCACACTATGTGTCTAAGAGCATTGTCCACGCTTTTTGAGTTTCATGAGAGTTGTTGCCATGACTGTATCCCTGGGGAGCCTATTTCAATGCTCCACCACTCTCTGGGTGAAGAACCTTTTCCTAATATCTGACCTAACCCTACTCTGGCACAGCTTCATGCCATTCCCTCAGGTCCTGTCACTGGTTCTCAGAGAGAACACATCATCACCTGCCCCTTCTTCATCTCTGGTGAGGAAGTTATAAACTGCAATGAAGTCTCCCCTCAGTCTACTCTTCTCCAGGCTGAACAGGCCAAGTGATTTCAGCCATCAATTCAGCAAGGCATGCATACAATTTTATAGTATGGTGCGCATCAACTTTGAGTAGCCAATAGTCTGTATGTATTTGCATTACTTTTGTGTGGCTTCACATCTCTGGATGTCAAACACAGAGCTTTTTCATTTTGTTGCAAGGTGCTATCATTTATATATATCATAGAATATATATGTATGGGGTTTGGCTGGGATAGAGGCAATTTTCTTCATAGTAGCTCATACAGGGCTCTCTTTCGGCTTTTTGACTGGTGTTGATAACAGAGGGATGTTTTAGTTACTGCTGAGCAGTGCTTATGTTGGCCTCAAGCCTTTTTTTGCTTCTCACACTGTGAGGGGCCACAGCTGGGACAGCTGAACCCCAATGGCCAAAGGGTTATCCCAGACCATATGTCCATATGACCTCATGTCCAGCAGTAAGGCTGGGGGAAAGGAAGAGGAAGGGAGGATGTTTAGTGTTACATTTGTCTTCCTGAGTTAACTGTTACATGTGATGGAGCCCTGCTTTCTTGGGAATGGTTGAACACCTGCCTGCTGATTGGAAGTTGCAAATTAATTCCTTATTTTACTTTTCTTGTGCATGTAGCTGTCTATACTGTCTATACCTCAATCCATGAGTTTTTTCACTTTTACCCTTTTGATTCTCTCCATCCCACCTAGGGGAGGGGGAAGTGAACAAGTGGCTGCATGGGGCTTAGCTGCATATGGGAGTTAACCCACTACAGTATACAGAAATAATTTCAAGTCCCTTTTCTAAGATCACTGTAACTTTCCTGAGGCTGTCCCCTTGAACTTGCATATCATTGCAGTCACATTAATTTCTGCTAATCCTCCCTCTCTTATTTTGTATTTTAGATTATTTTAGTCCTTTGTCATTTCCTGTGTGTCTTCTCCTCCCTAGTTAACACACACATCACCTTTTGGATCCCTAGTATTTCTCTACTGACAGTTTATCTTATGTCTATTGATACCCATAGTTATTAGCTTTATATAAGCTTATGACTGTCCACTGACCACAGCTTTTTATTAATGTTGCTAAAGAAGTACCTGCTTCAATTTTGGATCATCATATACACTATTAGCCATGTATTTGAAATAAGCATTTTCCAAGATGCCCAACATCCATCCTATTCTCCAAGAAAGTTTCTGCCTTCTCAGATGCAGCAAAAGTTATTAGAAGTTTTTTATACCATCTTGTACACAGGGAAGTTTTCATAATATTCAGAGAAGCTGCTAAAAAACCCATTCAGGTTTGTCTAACAACTAGCAGCATACTGATTTCTCTGGTTTCAGTCCACTTATTAAGAAATACAGGACGTGCTAAGGGAGTTTTGACCTCATGTTCCAATCTGTGCCCTTCCTGATTTGTGAGAGAAGACAGCAAGCAACTGTGCCTCACATGCCAAAAATAGCCACGCATCCTTCTTCCTTCAGCCTTGCTGCAGTGCATTTGATTCAGATGATGTCAGTGCTAGCTCCCATCACTCAGACAGAAATTCATTGTAAAAGGGCAGCTGTTCTGGAGTAGACATGGCTTCTATCACAGCTTTGCCTCGACCTCAAACCTCAAACCTAGTGCTGTTGCCTCAGCAAGAGTAGGAACAAGGCAGCATACACAATTCTTCCCCTTTGGATTCTCGCACCCTCCGACCTGTGTCTGCTCAGGGGCTTCCTCACCTCAGTTTGGTTTGTCAAGTCACTAACCCACTCATGCTCTCCAAGCACTTGCCTAACCCTGCCTTGAGCCTTCTTCAGCTTTTGGCCCACAAAACATCAAGGGGTGAGGTGCTGCCCAGATCTCACCCACTGCACAAAGCACCAGCTCCTGGTTCTTGCTCTGAGCCTGGCTATGGCTCACTGCCTTGGAGAGCTTGCAGAATTTTATGCTTGAAGAAACAAAGGTTTTTCCCAATGTGTCAGTGCTTCTGATGATTTCCATATGTGCTCTCATATGATGAGATCTTTCCAAACTGCACAGTGATAAACTACTCAGGCTGCCCTTGTACAGAAGCTGCTCCAAATCTTGTATTTTCTTTGTTACCCCACTGTAAATTTTTTTTATTTCTGCTTTTTCACATAAGGGGGCTGGGTAGGGTGCAGGTTAGCTATGGACTTCTACAGTGGCATCTTCATGTTTCCTGTTTTGTTCTGTGTTCCTTTACCAGTAGTCTGTAACATTTGGGGTTTTTTTCTGATCATTGCCTCAGTAAATAATGAGCACTATGTGTGAATATAGGTATGTGTGTGTATATATATATATATATATATATATATGTAGAGAGAGAGAGAGAACATGGCAATCTGTTCCTTTATCAAGAAAGGGGCTGCTTTTGGACAATCACCCTCATTCAGTCGTCTGGTCATTGCAAAGGAATTGAAGGGAGCTGGCAAATAGTTTCTACAGGGGACTTTAAGCATATCTGGAGAAAAAGATGCAAGCAGTGGATAGAGTTGTGAAGCAAATACTAGTGCTTGCTAATAGCATTTTAGTGGTTTAATGCTCTTTGGGTTGTGCTCTTCATGGAAGGTCTGATCTAAATAACATGGTGAGACAAAAGAAATTTACCTCCCTACAGTTTGCCTTCATGTGCTTTTGGGCAGTACTTAGAGTGAGATGGATGCTGTAAGAAATTACATAGAAGAGCATAACTAAGTAGATACTATAAGGTTACATTCTATTTTAGATGAGACAGGAAGGAGCTGGAATATTTTACTATTTCATAACTTGTAGTTTTCATTATGATGGCATATACAGGCACAACTGCCAAAAGAATTGGTCTTTCCTGCTCCCTCCACTACTTCTGCAGTTGTGCCTTGCTGCCTACTATGTACTGGCAAGACTGTTTCTCCAACTCTACAGTAAAGTAGAACTTTACTGGGAACAGATGAGAATTTAAAACTTCCCTTTTTTCCCACTAAAAACCTTTATCCAGTTGAAAGAGACTGTGAAACTACAGCATTACATGCTGCATCAGGAATCCCACCAAATTTGAACAATCACTCCTGTGTACTGAAGGCAGTGCTGCTGCCTCTTTCCTTCTCAAATGACTTCCTGAGCACTTGTGCCAGCTCAGAATTGCCCCCTCTGTTTTCCAGCCTTGTCTCAGCCTCTCTGCTTCTCACTGGCCACACATAGCTGCTTCTTTGTGTGGTACTTTCTCTTCTGATTGACATCAGTTTAGGAGAGCTCCTCCCCGCACCTGCTGCCATAGTGAACAGATTTCCTGTAGCTCTGTCCCTTACAACCTCTGGTTCATCTCATGGCTCAGCTGCAAATTCTGCTTTTCTTCTTGTCACATGCATCTTTGTTTTTTTACTATCTAGCCCACCACTGCTACATCAGAGATCTTTTCTATTTCAGTAGTAAATAATGTATTCACCAAAACATGCTGCTGAAGGGAAGCCAACTCTACTTGCAAATTTGAGTCAAATTCAGAAAAAAAAAGGGGGGGGGGGATTGCCTAGCAATAAATAAATAAATAAAACTGAGGAAAGCCTAGACATGTCAGTCTTACTTAGTTTGATCTCTCCAGGGTGAAGATATCTCGATCTTTTTAAGCTAGGCTCCCATTTGGCACTGCAGCATCTATCACAGAACACGAGAGTAAGTAAGTCATACTCATGTCCTCATGTTCCAACACAGATTTTCTCAAGCTATTCTTGTCATCATCTCTCTTTCACTTTAAAAACCATTTACATGACACCTTTTAAAACACGGCTTCAGCAAGGACTAAGCAATCTGTAAGGAGGTAAGAAGCCAGGAATGGACTGGTGGAGCAGAGCAGCAGGATGGGCTGGCACAGACCAGAGTGAGATGAGAGTTGTGCTCACGAAAAGGCAGATGGCATATCTAATATCTAAGAGCCAAGCTGCCATATCTAATCAGAAGGCTCAGGACAAGGGGTGATGATAACCATGGCTGGCTGGTAGGCTTGGGGATGGCTGGATAGATAAGCAGTTGATGTTGTCTACCTTGACTTCAGCAAGGCTTTTGACACTGTCTCCCACAGTATCCTCATAGGCAAGTTTAGAAAGTATGGGTTAGATGAACAGACAGTGGGGTGGATTGAAAACTGGCTGAAGGACAAAGCTCACAGGGTTGTCATCAATGGTGTGGCATCCAGTTGTAAATCTGTAATGAGTGGTGAAAGGTAGAAGTCCCAGTCCCAGTTATTAAACCACAGAACTCCTAGAGACTTCAGCTAAGCCATGATTCTGTTAAAAAAACCTGAACAACTTTATAAAACAAACTGATGCCAATCTGAAAGAAAGTGATGAGTCTTTAATGGGATTGTTGTTACAGGTGAATACATTTCACCTTCCAGAATCATCTTCTTGTTTGTTCATTTACAGCTGTGAGGGAGCAGCTGGTTGACTTTGCTGGCTCCATTTTCTGATCCTGTTCCAAAGGCAGTGACTCAACTTGTGTAAGGGTAGACTTCAAAACAAAAGTAAAGCCAATAGCCCATTGCTACTCAGTTCAAAATGTTTATGGGATTAAGAATCATATATCATAGAAAACTCAAAAATGTTTGAAGTCCTGAAACAGTGGATAAACAAATCAAAAGAGTTAAGCCTTTGAATGTTTATTTTGACTGAATGCCTTCCTAGAAACTTAAATTAGTCTAGGAAAATAATTCATTTCCATATAGACAGCTGATCACTAAAAAAGAAGCTGAGGATTCATATTGCTGTCCTCCAGGCTTTTAAAATGGATTTAAGGGACTTTCACTCATAGTGGAGTGGACCAGCCATAATTCTAAGTCAGTAGAGCAACCAAGAACAAAACCAGGAGAAATGAAAGAAGGAGCACTGGTGCTTTAAAAATCGGAATAAGCATATTTTTCTCAGCAACTATCCTTTTGCATACTAAACCTCCCCTCCCCAAATCCCAAATTGTCTCAAATGTCTTTGTCTCACACTCTTCAGTATCTACTGCTTGGCACAAATTGGGATTTAAATATTTCCATAGAGCCACTAAGTAAACAACCATTCCTGCATTCATCTTTTTACATCTGGATACAAAATTATTTTCTACTCAGCTGTCATAATTATGTTTTGTTTACAGCACATTTGTATTTGGATTTGAACTCATCATTATTTGGCTGTAGCATTCATTTTAATAGACCTCACTCCTTTAAAATGTCATCTTAGCCATAAGAAGATCATTATATGCATCCATTTTCCTGTGAGGATTGACTGGATCACATAGAGGGGAAGGCTTGGGGTCTGAGCAGTCACAGTGACTCTGGCACAGAGTCCCTCAAAGACACCCCATACATTCATGGAGCTGTGTCAACAGCTTGTCCCATCCTGCAGCGCTGGGACACAGCTGCTCTTGCTGGCTTTCCCACACTCAGATCAATTCCCAGCTAACTGCATCAGTGCTATCAAATGACCTGCCTGTTGGCACTATGATGCAGAGGGAAATGCTGGCTGAGGAATGATCCTGTGACTTGCCCACAGCTGGTTAACACAACGCATGTCCTGGGTTGTACAGGGCCACCCAGAGCTGCTCACGTACCCAGGCTTGCAGAGCATTTGAACATGTTAGATTTGGCAACAAGTTACTGCTGCAATTGTTTTTCCCATCTTCATGCCAATGTATTTGATATGTGTAGGAGCATTTAAATTATGTATTAAGCACAAATACAAGACATTAGAAGTACAAATGTGTAAAGGATTTTCCATGACAGACAGGAAACTGCATGCCAGAAACTCATAGGGTACCAGAGCAGAACTGAAGTCTGGGGATTGAAAGCCCAACTGCATCCTCACAAGTTACCAAAGGACCAGAAAGCACCCGAGATATCTTCATAAACCCTGAATGTCATACCTGCTTTCTTATTCTGTCATCACCAACAGCTGGAAAAGCTACATTGAGTAGTGAACCTGGCCCATCACTAAGATTTGTCTCTGCCTAAGGTTCCTAAAACATACCCTTATTAGTCTTCCTAATCTTTGGCTTCACATCCTCAGTACTGCAGTGCTTGCCTGAGAATGTGCAGATGGGCAACATAGCAGGCATCCAGGCATTTCTGAGGCAGCAGGAAAAAACATACTCTTTTCTGTGACCTTCACACACCTTGCACGTTCCCAGGTATTTTTCTGACTGTGCTAAGCCAAGAGCCAGCCTTCCTAGTGGCACTGTTGTTTCTGCCTGATTAGAATCATAAAGGAAATATTTCTCTGGTCAGTTATACAAACCACATGTAACAATTCTGGGAAAGCTGATTGTCAAAAATAGATTTACTTTTTAAGAAATACACTATATGAATTAAAAATCCTCCTCATTTTATTCTCCAATTCAGGAAATGCCATGAGGTGACATGAAGAATTTTATTTGTTAATGCCTGGACAGAGGAAGGCCGGTTCCATTTCAGACACCATCAGATAATACCTTTGCCAGAGGATGTTATTACAGTTTTAGGCTAAATATATAATATAAATAACCTGTCTTCTGCTGTACAAAAAATACCTACTGGCTGGAAGCAATTATTGTGAGATAATAGATGGAAGTTTGCCAGCTGGGCTTGTTAGGTTTTCTAACTCTACATTTATAATTTACATTAGGGCATAGCACTATCTCCCAGCACAGCCAAGGCTCTATTGCTCTATTTATGAGCCTACTTTATGTCAGTGGTAAAATTATAGGGCTGAAGCAAACCATGCAGTGAACTAACCTAAATGAAACTCTTAGAAGAGATTCATTTCCATTCAGGAAATAAGCATCATCTTTAAATGGACTACATTCAATATGAGTGAATTATTATTCCAATTATTTGGCCAGCTTCACAACTTGCCAGTGGCTCAATGCCAGAATTTTACTTAACAGGCTAATAAAAATTTGATTATCAAAACCACCAGGTCAGCTACACACAGAATGGCAGTTGGAGGGTAGAGAGGGAGCTTCAGCAGGCACTGCCACAACAGCCACCTGGGTCAGACACAAGGCCAAGCAACTACACTTTTCTTTCGTGTCGTCCTGCAGCCAGTACTAAACTTAATGAAAAATACTCCAAAGAGCTATCTGGGCCAAAGAATATGTGGATGTGGACTCAGTTTTCCCTCTGCCAGTGGCTTGTGGAGAAGAGATAAGTGTGGGAAAGTGACTCATTGGGCCTGCCCTGGGGACAAGGGACCTTCATGGGGTGAGCAGTTGTCCCTCTTGTGCCCACAAGTGTTTGCAAAGAAAGGAAAGTCAGAGATGCATTGGCAGGAGGAGGGAGCAGGTAACTTTGACAAGGGTTTGCATATGTGGGTCAGCAAGCAGTAAAATCCATAATCCAGGCTGGAGGTGAAATCCTAGGAAAGCCACTAACAAAATAATGCAGGCATATTGTAAGAACAGATTTCTACATAGAAAATAGACCATCATCACATAAAGCTTGTCAGCAACCTCAGTATACAACAGGGCATGCCTGTGGAGAAATTCTGGGAGGGTTGTTATAATGTCACCTGTAATTTCTTGGTCTGATTACAGAGAACTGGAAAAATCTCTTTGGGAAAGAATGTCTGGATGGAGATAAGGCTGCATTTGTGGTCCGTGGTTCCTGTGTGATTTGTTTTGGAAAAGGCTAAACATGGTTCCATTCAAATGTTGAAGTTAGCCCCTGGGAGACATTCTCTTGGCAAAATGAAAGCTGTGGAAACTGTGCAGATGCCTGCTTTTAAATGATTGGGTGAGAATGAAAGTTTTGCTTCCCTTTTCACTTTTGTTTCCTTAATATGACACTTATATTTAGAGCAAAAAAGGAACAGGAGCTTAAATGCTCTCTTGGCTTATTGAAGTCAGACCAAATGCTTTGCCTGAATAATAATTGTCTCTAAAACAGAGCACAGAGCCACAGCTTTGGGGTGGGGAAAAGTTTGCTGCAAGGCTCTGTCAGCAAGTCTTCTGCTGTGCTGCAGCCATGACTTGTGCTGAACATCAGGGCGCAGGCAGAAGTCTGGCACCTGGGAGAGCAATGTTGGTTAGAAGGAAGGTGCTCTAATTTGTGCTCCCTGTCCACTTGATATGTCCCAAAAGACCATGCAAAAGTAGGATTTATACTAAATGACTTTTGGCCCCCAATTCAAAGCCTGCAATTTAGGATATTCATCTATCTTGCTGGCAAATCATACTTTGCAAGGTCTTTCAACAGCCTTTAAAACTGAGTCACCTTCTGGAGGCTCCTGTCTCTCCCCGCTGACTACAGAGGGAGCCATGGAAGGTCACCTTCCTCAGTTGAGCACCCTGTGTTGTGGGAGATGACTCTGGGCTATACAAACGGCTGCCCAAACAGAGCTGCTGTGATTCAGCCCTTGGGAAAACAATT
This sequence comes from Galbula dea, assembly GCA_013399015.1. NCBI lineage: Eukaryota > Metazoa > Chordata > Aves > Piciformes > Galbulidae > Galbula > Galbula dea. The sequence continues at coordinate 552,297 of VWZX01012694.1, forward strand.
AGAAAGGCAGAAAGTAGTGTGTGGTTTGGCAGAAAGGAAAGGGAAGAGCAAGAGAAATAAGGAAGCTAAAAGAGGAGAAGGGAAAGAATGGAAAGACATGAAGAAGAGTGGTAAGGGGAAAGGCAACCACTGAAGGGAAATAAACTAACAGGGGATAACTGTTTGAGAGAAGACATCAAGCAGAGGGAAGTGGAGAGCAGACAAGCGAGAAGCATGAGCACCACATCGAGAAGCCCTGTCCCCAAACCCTGACAAAGGAGCAGCTGCTGCCTGTGACTGTGGGAGTCACTGGCTCAGCCATAACAGGGGCTGAAGGGAGCCTGGTGTGAAGGACATTGCAGCTTCGTCAGTCCAGACTACACCTGCAGTGGCCTTTTCTGCCAGTCCTCTTAACAGCTAAAATGTAGCACTTGGTAGTCAGCAGGCAGAGAATCAAACTATCTTTTCCTGATGAAAAACTTACAGCAGTGTTTAAAGGACACAGGACACAGTTTCTGGTGCATAGCACCAGCAAGGAGGAATTTTTCAGTTTTCTGGTTTCATTGGTTTTTAGACATGAAAAAGTTGACAAATTATTCAGGGCTTTTTCCTTGCTTTGCTGCCAAAATTATCACAGCATGACCAAGGCATGGTAAGCACAGAGAAGCCTCCAAACATATTTTATGTGCTGGGAATGTCTGGAAACACTTCTAGTTTAATTGTTAAATGTCTTTTGTACCTACCATGTACTAGGAAAGTTACACAAATGTATATATCCTGCAAATCCAGTGATTAAAAATCACTCACTAGTTATAACAGTAAAATACTGGTGATTGGCTAAGTTAAACATGATTAATAGAAAAGAATGTGGGAAACATGAGCCAGTGTAATTGCTTTAATAGAATCTATTGTCTTTAATGAGTTTTACAAATAGATACACACATGTACACACAGATGATACCAAATTACAAATAAAAGTCTAATAGAGCAAGCTACAACTTAACAGGACTGCACTTACAGCTGGATTACCAAGTACTGTAAAACATAGCAACATGAATTTTCTCTTTGAGAAACCTTCCTCATAATTGTTTAATACTGTGAAGAAGTATTAAAAGAAAATACTGCAGGCTAAGCCAGCACATCTGGGATGCAGGCAGCCAGGCTGTGGTCGCATGGCACTGCAGCATAACATGGTGCAGAGCTACAGCAAGAGGCTGAGGGAGGGAGAAAGGAAATTCTCACAATCGCCTATTTCCCCATTCTGCATTAAGTGACTGAGTGATCACAGGCCACAGCTGAATTACAGGAGTGAGTCACAGTTCAAAACAAGAACATCCACTAATTGTTTCATGGAAGAAGCTCAGGGAAGTCTGAAGAAGGATTTTGTAGGATATTCTTTTACTGATTTTGAGCTTTGTAGTCTTTGTAGCAAAGCCAGCTGTTCTGATCTGAGAGTTTATTTTACGACTCATAGCCCAGGGAGGGCTGCGTTCCAGGGCAGGGGATCCCTCATGGGCAGCATTTTCTGCTGTGAGCCTGGAACAGCTTTCAAGCTTTTCAGAAGGAGCTCTCAGACACCACCTGATGGCAAACAGGAGGAGAGGATAAATGGCCTTATTCCCAGACTAGCTGTCCCATCAGCTCAGTGCAAATGTTTTGGTCAAGATTTGTTCACCCACATTTCAGGTGTTCAAGGCAAGATGATACTGTAATTATTATTTGACAAATATCTCTACTCCTAATCTTCTGAATTTGGATGTCTCAATGGTGGTGGTAGGTTGACAGTTGGACTTGATGATCTTAGAGGTCTTTTCCAACCTTAATGATTCTGTGATTCTGTAATGATCAGCCCCTAAGCGTTGCTCAGTGGGGCTGCAGAGCCAGATACACAGGGAAGAGCTCCTGGCTTCTGGTGGAGGTTTACTTTATAGATGGCTAGATGTTACATCCTGGTTAATGAATGGGAATGAACAGGGGTCTGGGAGGCACATGGGTCTGGGCCCTGCTTTGCCACAGTCTGTATGCTTGCCTAAGTGTGTAGTGGAGTGGCAGCTCCTCTTCCCTTACCTAAGAACAATTCATCAGTGCTCTTGTGATGTTGATACACCCTGGTCATGGGCACTGAGGATGTATGTAAGAAGGATGAGAGAAGTTGCAGGCCCAGGGATTGCATGAATGGCTGGGGACACACTACAAGTTAGAAGAATGGGTGAAAGGGCATTTGTCCACTGCAAGGGGCTCAGTGAAAATGGGCCTGGCTTCTATAGGGCTTATTGCCACAGGATTACAAGCAAACTGCACGTTTATGGCTGCAGGACTGTCTTGTGGATGTGCTTTTGCCCTTCCCTATTCCTTAGGAACCATCACCCCCAGCAAGCTGCTGCAGTTGGGTCACACACAACACACTTGCTTTTACAGTGCCTATTCCCTCATCTCTTTGGCCTATGTCTTGCACAAGGAATCAGTTTGTTACTCCTTCTGGGTAACCCAGCTCCTCCAGAAATGCTTTAACTCCTGATATGCCTGATTTGTGTCTCATCCTCTCCCACAGCCTCACCTCTAAGCTTGCTCCAGGTTACTGAGATCAAATTTCCAGGATCCAGGAATGCAAAACAAACATTCAGCATCTGACATACACTAGTGGATAGAAACCTCTTTGCCAAAAACTTAGTGCACACTGAATTATCATTTACTCATTCAGATTCTTGGTCTCCAATTGCTGTTGGTAGCCCTGAGCTTTCCCTTGCTCCCTGTTCTCTCTGTCATCTGAGGCATGAAGTCTCCTCTCATTCTTGCCACCAACTTTCTGCTTCTGGTTCCATAAATCTGCCTAAGATGGTAGGGGATCACAGCCTACTTGCTGGACTGTTGTTTTCTGAGTTAAAGTTTATTCTGTATCTCAGTAGGCCCCCTTGCAAATCACAGATAAACAAGACTCAGTGATTCATTCTTTTCAAATTTTTGTCCCAACCTGGAGACAAAAACATCCTACAAAGAAAGCAGATGAATCAAAATGGGAATTGCAGTTTGATAAAGACTTGGCAGAAGCTCAGTTGGCTGGTTGAGAGGCAGGCAGGAAAGACTTTATGCAGATACAGTGGTTTCTTCCCACTGAGGTGATAAGGGTGTGAAGGATTTAATGACCAAGGTCTAATCTCACCCTTGGTCTTTTCTGAGTGAAGAAATGAAACAGTGGCAGCTTCTGGAGCTATCCTTCTCTCAGGTCTCACTTGTGGTGAAAGGTCCCTGCTGCTGACACAAGCTGGGCTTGTTTGCTCTATCTTCTAGGTGAATTTTTATTAAAAACTAAGACAAACTTTTTTTCCATTCCCAAAAATAAAGAAAATTTAGCAGTCTGGGAAGATGAACAAAAATTAGAAAAACTTGCTGAAAATTGGAAATTTGTACTTGCCAAATTATTACCAGAATTCAGGAGCCCAAACTAGTGAAAAATTATCACATTTGGGGATTACTTACTAGAATAGTAACACTTATGGTCTTATATTTAAAACAACAGCTTGGTCTCAGCTGCCTAAAAAACCTCATTGCATTACTGCCAGGTCATTAGCTTACAAAGCTCCAGGCTCTGTCTACACACAAGCCTGCCACCAGTATAACTAAAATCACTGTTTAATCCACTTAGAGCAATCAGTGCAACCCTTTTTTTGGGTAACTGAATTAACCCAAATCAATACAAGCCTGTTGCAGACAGTGACAAACAATTTAAGGACAAGGACATCAAAACCTGTGTTAACTCAAGCAGTGCAAGTTTTGTGGCAAGGGAAGAGCTCAGGTCAAGCACGTGATGGTCCTATTTCCACCATAGAGCTGTGCCTGAAGCATGTCCAGCAGTAGCTTTGTTTTGAAGTGCCCAAGTGTTCTCTCCCACGCATGGCTACAGGCAGTCTGGATTCTCACTGCTTCTTGGAGCAGTGTCTTGCTGTGTTTGGAAGCTGTGGCCACCCTCATCCTGTCCTTTTCCCAGCCCTGAGTCATAGAATCATAGAATGTCAGGGTTGGAAGGGACCTAGAAAGATCTTCAAGTCCAACCCCCCTGCCAAAGCAGGACATCTATGTAAGGTCACACAGGAACGAGTCCAGGTGAGCCTTGAATGTCTCCAGATTAGGAAACTCCACAACCCCCCTGGGCAGCCTGTTCCAGTGTTCCCTCACCCTTACTGTGAACAAGTTCTTCCTCACGTTAACACTAAACCTCCTATGCTCTAACTTGCTCCCCTTGCCCCTTGTCCTAACATTGGATGACATTGAGAAGAGCCTGGGTCCTTCTTCCTGACACTGGCCCTTAACATATTTATAGACATTGATGAGGTCCCCCCTCAGTCTCCTCCAGGCTAAAGAGACCCAGCTCTCTCAGCCTGTCCTCATAGAGTAGATGCTCCACTCCCTTAATCATCTTGGTGGCCCTGCGCTGGACTCTCTCCAGTAGTTCCCTGTCCTTCTTGAACCGGGGAGCCCAGAACTGGACACAGTACTCCAGGTGGGGCCTCACCTGAGCAGAGTAGAGGGGGAGGATAACCTCTCTCGACCTTCTGGCCACACTCTTCTTAATGCATCCCAGAATGCCTTTGGCCTTCCTTGCCACAAGGGCACACTGCTGGCCCATGGTCATCCTCCTGTTCACCAGAACCCCTAGGTCTTTCTCCTCATTGCTGCTCTCCAATAGATCAGCCCCCAGCCTGTATTGATACATGGGGTTATTCTTCCCCAGATGCAGGACCCTACACTTGCTCTTGTGAGTCCTTCATGAGAAATCCAGCTGGTTTGATGGGGGAGCTTGAGGTGAAAGGTGTGACATAGCTGGCTCTGGTAAAAGACACTTGGTGTCAGTGAGCCAGGAAATGTCATTTGAAACTGTTCTGTGCTGAAACACAACAGTGTAAGTACAGCCACAACAGTTTATGCCAACGTCCTCCCTTCTCATGTTTGTGTCTGATTCAACACAAGCAAGCCTTTGAGGAGACCTCCTTCGTCTCTCTCCTGGGAAGAAGAAGGAAAACACCACCACCAGGAGCTGGCCCAGAGCACAAGCTGTTTTTTTCCCCAGGGTGTGGAGGGTCCTGTTTGCTGTCACTGTGCTCAGTCCCTACGGGGCTGCCCAGCTGTACAGCACTTGTCCATTCTTATTAGAAATGGTACTGGTACTCCTGAAAAGTACCAGTTCAGATGACAGTATTTGAATAATTCACAAGTGTGCAAGAGCACATCTAGTCAAAATTTCTCACAGCTGTTTATTTATTTGTCTTCAAAACTCCATACACATATATGATGAGACATAAAATAAAGATATGCTATTCCTAGAACTTCCAAATAATAGAAGGTGGTGAGTATAATTTATTACTACCAGAGGCCTACCTAAGTCTAAAAATGAGGCTTACACTGCAGCACTAAATGTGTTTGTAAGAATTTAAAGAGAAAACAGAACAAGACCCGCCACCCAAAAAAGCTTGTTTTGAGTATTTCTAGAGCTGAACACTAGGGGGCAGAACAAATATATGTTCTCTAATAAATGAGAACTACACATCCTTTCAGTAAGGCAGCCCCAGAGAAGTTCAAGTATAGATTCTATGAAATTACATATACAGCTGCCCTGCTTTTCCTGAGCAGCTCCTGGAAAGCACAAGCATTATTAAAGTTCAGTTTATGCCTTCTACATTCTTTAAAATCAGCATTACAATTTAGTCACAAACACATGCCTCTTGCCACAAAGGCCATTAGGGTGGATACCCTTTCCCCATACAATACATTTTTGAAGTAGGATCCAGGCAAACTCTACCCCAACACTGGAAAGACAGCAGAAGGTTTCATACAGAGGAAAGAGTCTCAAATGAGCTCAAGTCCTAAGGAACATCAGTGTCACTGCAAATTGGTAGCACACTGCACAGATAGTTCAAATTGAGAAAGAAGAATCTAAATAATTATTCACTAATTATTGCTTTGCTGCTGTAAAGCCACGTCATAGAATCATAGAATAGTTTCTGTTGGAAGGGACCTTTAAAGGTCATCTAGTCCAACCCACCTGCAACGAGCAGGGACATGTCAACAAGATCAGGTTGCTCAGAGCTTCGTCCAACCTGACCTTGAATGTTTCCACGGTATGCCCCTGGGGTCAGGCTCTTCTGAGTGAAGCCCACTGACAAGACAAAGGGCAATGGTCGTAAGCTGAAGCATAGAAGGTTTTGTGTGAATACACAAAGAAATTTTTTCCCAGTGAGGGTGGCAGAGCACTGGCACAGACTGCCCAGAGGCTGTGGAGTCTTCTTCTCTGGAGATATTCAAAACCTGTCTGGACGTGTTTCTTTGTGACCTCTCTAGGGAATCCTGCTGTGGCAGGGGGGTTGGACTAGATGATCTTTCAAGGTCCCTTCCAACTCCTAACATTCTGTGATCTACCACTTCTTTGGGCAACCTGTGCCAGTGTTTCACCACCCTCTGTAAAAAATGCTTTCCTTATATCCAGTCTAAATTCAGCCTCTTTTCGTTTAAAACCATCACCCTTTGTCCTGTCACAACAGGCCCTGCTAAAAAGCCTGTCTCCATTTTTCTTGAGGGTAGTAAGGCTCTGCAGAGGGACTTGGATAGGGCTGAGACCAATGGGATGAGGTTCAACAATGCCAAGAGCCAGGTCCTGCAATTCAGTCACAACAACCCCATGCAACACTACAAGCCTGGGAAGAGTGGCTGGAATGCTGCCCAGCAGAGAAGGAGCTGAGGGCCCCACTATGTAGTTGATGAAGATATTAAACAGTACTGGTCCCAACACAGACCCCTGTGGGACACCACTTGTCACCAAATCTCCATCAGGACATTGAGCCATTAATCATTATTCTCTGGATGCAACCATCCATTCAATTCTTCATTCACCAAACACTCTACCCATCAAATCCATACCTCTCCAATTTAGCAAGAAGGATGCAGTGGGGAACCGTGTCAAAGGCCTTACACAAGTCCAGAGAGATGACATCCATAGCTTTTCCCTTGTTGACTGATGCTATCACTCCATCATAGAAGGCCACTAGGTTGGTCAGGCAGGACTTGCCCTTATGAAGTCATGCTGGCTGTGTGAAATTATCTCCATGTCTTCCACGTACATAGCTTCTAGGAGGATCTGTTCCATGATCTTCCCAGGCACAGAGGTGAGGCTGACAGGTTAGTAGTTCCTAGGGTCTTCCTTTCCACCATTTTTTAAAATGTCTTCAGCATCCCATCAGCTAGGGACCACCAGTGGTAGCTTTTTGGCTGAGTCAAAAACTCTAAGTGGGTCTGTGAGGCAGGCATGCACCATGAGCTGCCAGCATGCTCCCTGCCCATGCAGGAGGGGAGCGACAGCACAAACACACCTGCAGCTCAGTATACGAGGAAAGGGCTGGGAGAACAACAGGCTGCAGGCTTTCAAGAGGGCTGGCTGGGACTGCGGCACCAGTGTTACCAGCACCACTGCTTACCTTGGCTGACTCTGGAGAACAGAAGGAGCTCAGGTTCACTGCAAGAGAAGCTAGGCTGGAAGTCAGAAGAGCCACATCCGTCTCCAGGCTCCTGAGTGATTTTCTCCATGACCTTACACTGTTTCATCTCATACATTTTCCCCCACAGCCCTATCATCTCCTGCTCGTCACCCTTCCCTCTAGGTGTGAGGTATGCAAAGCAAAACATACCTAACAATAGTCCTTGCTGCAAGGAAAGAAACAAGCCCCACTCCCTCCTAAAGTGAGACTGAAAGTGCCTAACAATATTCCTGGGACATCAAGACACCCATGACTGTCTATTTAAATGCATCCTTTGTGCATCTGTTTCCCAACTCCAAGCACACAAAAGCTCATTTTAACAAAAACCAGATCAGTTTTGTTGGCTCTTCTTGGTAGTGCTGCAAGAGGAGAGAACCTTGAAGAATAATTAAATGGAAGTGGTTGGACCCTTCCGGATTAAAAGGGACTTGCAAGCCTGCAGGAAAACACAAGGCTGAAGGAGAAGTGTCAAAAGATAGATGATGTCCCAGGTAACCTGCACTGCACCTGTAGCAAAGAAACAGTTTATGATGACTTCAGAAGACATCTGAACTGTTGTGGCAGTGGCAGTGAACAGCACACACAACATCTTCTTTCCTTGGTAGGAACAAACATCTGCATGACACGAAAACACTACCACTTGGGGGGGAATTAAAAGAAAGGAAGATGAACCCACAAGCCACTGCTCTGCAAAAGCCAATAATAGAGGCTTAGAGTTCAGCCCCCTGGATGGCTGGAGGAACAAAAGAGCCAGCCTGCACAGAATGTGGGAGGAGCTGAGAAAGAAGCCATCACATCACTTTTGGCCAGTGTTCAGGGAGGCACCAACTGGCTCCAGAAGTCACAGGCAAGTCTCTTTTACTACATTCTGCAAATAGGCCTTTCAAAGAGATAATGGGTCAGGTAAAAAGAGATAGAGGTGGGAAATAGTACTCCTCAGTGACAACCTTCCTCAGAACTGGAGAAGAAACTTTTTTCACAATTGTATGCAATTTACCTTGGCTCATGATGACTGCAAACCTCAGAATAACTAAAGTTTGCTTACCTGCAAAAGCAACATGAGATCTGCCCACCCCCTCCATCCTGACACACAGCACCATGGCTGCTGTAGGACATACGTACCAGGCCTTACCCAAGTGCAGGAGTACCAGACCTCTCCCCTCACAGCCAGAGCACTATTTCCAAAGTTGGAGGTGTAAGTAGACAAACCTACCTAAGAAACCAACCAGTTCCTCTTCCTGCATGGAGACGTTTTACCCCAGGATTCCAGCTAAACACGGAAAGGACTGAACCATGGGATGGACATGGGCAATGGCTCAAAAGAACAGTACAGCCTAAGAAAGGATAAGTCACCAAAGGGAAGAAACAGAGAGGGGGTTGAAGCAGCCAGGACAACGAAACAGACAGGTAAAGAGCACACAAGGGGAAAACAGTGGCCACTGTAAGCATTCCTTTGTATTAAAACCTGTATCTAACCATGTCTCTAACAGCTGCAAATGGTGGTAGCTCACACATCGAGGTTTGTGGCTACCAATATAGGAATGATGGGAACATGCACGGGAAGTTGGGGGGTATGAGAACTAAGAAATTGTTGTTGATTTGTGACAGCACAGCTGGAAGCCTGTAAATCTTTCTCAGTCCACAACCCACAGGCTTTCTGTTGCTCGGAAGATCAAGTTCCTCTTATCTATCCCAAGGATAGATAAATGCTTTGTGGACCTTGTAGTCATTTTAAATTCAGTTCCTACTGTCAACTTCAAGTCTCTTTTATAGCTGAATCACCTGGTTTTGAAGTGTTGTTTCCAACTTCTTGCAGGGCTGTTTTCCTGTCCCACATCCTCTGCAGTCCCACCCTTACTCACATGTGCACCCACTGTCCAGCAGCTCAGCCTGCTTCTCCTCCATGTTGTCCCACTCCTTTCCACTCTTTCCCCCTTCGTCTCCACCTCACTTCCTTCCATTTTTCCTCTCCACTGCCTTTGCCCTTCCCAACTAACCTTTTATTGTCACACTCCAAGCTTTCTTAAATTTTAACAAACTTCTTTTCTGAAACAGGAAGTGGTAAACCAACCCACTACCACACAGTTTGCTGGTAAAATCCTGTCACTTCTCCTTCCCTTTCTACCATCTTCTTTTTGTTTGTTTTGACTAGTCTTTTGCCTACTCTTAAACTGTGAGCTTTGAGGCAGTGCCAGAATTTGGTCCATAGAATTCTGTAAGATACCTAACACACTAAATATTATAAAAGGTCCTGTTTTTTTTTTTTCTTTTGAATTTCAATAAATGCACTGAAAATCCAAGTAAGCAGGACTTTAAGTAGGCAGACATACTTGTCCTGTCAACAGGAAGCTTCTCTTGCATAACTTCTCTGGAAAGCTAAATGCAGTTTGGTTTATTTTCCTCACTGCAAGTTAATAGTCAGGACAAAAGTGAACCAGTAAAGAAAAACAATTTATGAGAAAGGAGACTCTAGAAAGGCAGATGATTTTCTGCACGCAGAGCTGTCCTTGTGAAACATCTGCTATGACGTAGTCCTGTTCTGGCCACAGACCAAACGTATCAATAGCTCCACAGAGTAATGGGATAAGGAATGGGAAAACTGCCATTGCTTGTTTAGCAGCTTGTTTTGCTGATAAATGCCTGTCACTTTTCAAATAGCTACAGTGTAATTGTTTTTTGGGGGAAAATATTTCCTTGAGCAGGAGGTTTGCAGGCCATTAGCTATTTCCCATCTGTGATGGTGTTTTAATACACTACACACACACTTTGCTCCCTATTAGGAATTATTCACGGCTTTGATTACAGGCAGGCAGCCTGAAGTTTAGAAATCACAGCTGTTATCAAAAAGTTTTCTCTTGCTTTACAGAAAATTTAAGTCTCAAAATCATTAGAACCAATATGTGGCTTTTGAAAGAAGCTCTATTCATAAAGATTTCTAGAACAAAGTACTCTGCTTAGACATCTATTTTGAAAACAATGACTGACTGTACAAAAGTAGGAGCTGTTTGACTAAAGCAGTGGCCACTGTGCACTCATTCCATGGCTAGAGGCAGAAAAGTCACTCGGTCAAGCACTGCCACATGCTGGAGTTCATCTCAACCCTTTTCAAACTGTGCCATAAAAATCTTCAATTCCACTGATAGCTGCTAAGACAGACAAGAGACAGACCTCTGTTTAATATCACACAATACCTTCTAATTATATCTGCTTTCACTGCACACATAACACTCAACAAGTGATTACCTGCAGCAAGTTTCGCTGTGCTAAGAGACACAGAACTATGCTCCTACCTGCATCAACTCTAATACTAGATGTATACATTTTGGCTGGGGAAAGGGAGGGAGAAAGGGGAGGAAACAGAGGAAACTCAAGGAGAGATGTAAAAATGTGGGTACTATTGCAGATTTATTCCAGTGATAAACTTGTTTTGTCATCTGAATCCTTTGCATTTTTTTAATTAAAGAGGATCATGTGAAGTTTCTATCCTAACTAGTGTTTGATTTAGAATTCATAGAACAAAGTTAAGGGACAAAGAGAAAAAAGATTCAGGATTAGAAAGTGCGAATATAGGAATTGAGTGACACTTCCAAGACTCACACAGTAGGAAACTAGCACTGGGACCAACAGGCAGAAGGACCAATGTATAGCCAGTGACTCTTTTTCAGAATTTATTGTAAAAAAAAGTATTAAACAACAGGAGTGGCTTTTTTGCCACTCCTTGTTCAACTCACCACATATTGCTTTATGTGGAAACAATGGGAAAATGTGACAGAAATGTATCACCCATTCCTATCCATATATCAGATGATCCCAGCTACTCAGGATATGCTCACGAGAAAAATATTGGCAGTATTACAGCATATGGAAGTGGAAATAAAAAACATGCAGTATTTTCAATTGCAGTTGGGAGGCCTATTTCCTGGAGTCTAAAGATCATGCTGTTTTTATCTGTTTTCCTTTAGCAAAATGTACATTATCAGACTTTCAGAACTTCAGACACTAGCAGAAAGCCCTGATTTTTTGCCAATGGTGACATATCCACCTCAAAGATAAATGTGGAAGTCAGAATGTCTGCCTTATTTCTGTTTGCAATTTCCTTTCTATAGGAACATGCACATGATATAGTTCCTGCTAATAGATATTTAAACCTTGGCTAGCCTTTTTTCACCTTATACCACTTCAACCCCACTGGAGGTCTTCGAGACAGCACAAACAATGGAGAACAGACTTCCAACACCACACTACATTTGTTTTGACTAAAACTTGCTTGTTCTAATACCAAATTATTCAAGTTAAACATACTTGGTAGGTCTTTTGCTTTTGTCTACAAACAGGAAGATGTCAGATTTTGCATTAAATTGTATTACAAAAAATGTAAACCAATACATTACACATTTTATTGTGGATTTTCTAGCTCATGTTAAACTCTGAAATACCAGTGTTACCTTGAAGAGAACTCACTTTAAACAGAGCACCAAAATAAGAAGCGCACAGTGCTATCTACCTGATGCAATTAGCTCAATTACCAATTGGTGAAAATTTCACTTAGCTTCAGTTTCATGCTCAAAAGCATTAATCAGAGAAAGCTTAAGTTACATGGCAGGCACCTTTAAGACCACTCCAGTTTCAAGTCAAAGGATGAACTTACACATACACAGGTGCATTATTTTAGGTATGACATGAGTATAGAACCCAAATAACTCAGAAAACAGGTCAGCAGAAACTTACAGGTAATGCTAAATAACAGCACCTAGCCATTTTTTTTTTCCAGTGGCGTGCTTGCTGAAAAATGGTAACAGCAACCACAATAATTTGGGGTGACTCACAAAACTGACAGTCACTAGTGTAGACTGCAGTGGAAATTCTGGGCATTCTGAAAGAAGACACAATGGAGCAATGCAGGAAATTCCACACTGAGAGGACAAAGTCAAACATTTGTTCTCTTGCACATCATAAAAAGTATTTTTGGTTACAAATTACCTCTGCAAACTTATGAAAGATAAAACTAACTATGTCTCAACCTAAAAAGCTTTGGGAATAGTCAAAACCCCACAAACCATAACTAAAAAGCTTTCTCTAAGTTCTCTTGCCTTCTGAGTTGCAACAGTCTCCTTTTTTTAAGACAGACCCTCCTCTTGGTCAATCAGCTCTGCTTTGGTGGAGAACACATCAGCCAGCATGTGCTTTGGGATTTCAGATCCCCGTACTTTTAAGGTGTAGCAGGCATTCTCTACTTTTGCCAGACTCTGTTTCAAGGTGTACAGCTTCTTAGACACTTCATAAGGTCCAGTATTGCCAATGAAAGTAAACCCATCATAAATCTGCCGCAAGAACTGGCTCAGTTCAAAGGGCGTGTCTATGTCGCCGTTTCCAACGCTGCTGATGCAGAGCCGCATCAGCTCTCCGGTCAGATCAGCCACTCCCAGCAGGTAATCCACAGGCGTTACCTTCAGGCTCCAAGTGTGTGACTGTTTATCGTGGGAGGTCTGAGGACAGAACAGAGCAAAATCCACTACAGAGAACCATGAAAAAGCAGTCTGTAATGATTCAAATACACACTAATACCTAATATGTAACTGGCAATTAAAAACATTCTGAAAAACTAAACTTTGTGGCACTTTCACACAGTCTGATTTCAGAAGTACTAATCTCCTTCCAGCTTACCAGAAGGTACGAAAGCATCATTTCCACTTGAGATGTGAATTCCATTCTAGCAAGCCTGATAAACAGATCCTGCTTCTACCATCTCTATTTTCAAGCAGAATTCTCATATATTTGTACCAACATTTATTTGCAGTTGCTTTTGAGTTTTTTGCCTGACAGATTTCAGTCTAACAGATTTAAATTTTCCCTAAATAGTCTGTCCAAAGCTACCAAAGCAACCAAGAACCAAAAAGGGTCTGCATTATGAAAAAAAAATCATATCATTTTGTAATAGTACCTTGAATTTCAACATATATTTTCTGCAAGAAGTTGATAGGTATAGTTCACTCAGATCCATTTTATATCAACTGAACTCACTAAAATAGCAAAAAAAAATTTCACTAAGAAAATTCATCACAAAGTTACAAGTTTGCTCCTATATCCAAGTTTCCAATAATTTTGATGGCAAAATATTGGTAACATGAGAGACAATGCATGTTCTTTCTGTTCCCTTGTTGCCGTAACATGCTATCCACCCAAATTCACAAACCTTGTCAGGGGTGTGTATGCAGGGGTTAACAACTTCACAATTTGTTAAGTGTGCCACAGTGGGTTTGCCTCTGCTAAGAGTAAATTAGTTTAAGCTAAAAACTTGGATTCTTCACAAATATCTTAGCAAGAGAAGGCAGAAAGATTAAGTGCCTTACAGCCGAATCTCTTTGACACAAGCAGACTTCTGTACATTACTATAAAATAACCTTTTGTCCCTTGCCAACAGTCAAACCATACCCAGTTTACTGTGGGTGGTAGCAGTTTGTCTCCATGCAAAAAGTTCTATTCAGGGCAGGGTGGAAGTATGGGCAGGTCAAGAAACAGCAGATACAGCGCTAGGGCTGAGGTATGATGGGGTACAAGATTGTCCTCTGAGGGGAAGCATTGAGATCAACTCCAGGAAAATTACAAATGACCAAGCTAAGACATATGCAGTGCATTTTAACAGTAGCTGGATACAGTGCCTCCTGTGACTAGATCAGTATCAGGAATAAAATTTCATTTATAGAGTTCACCTTGCCTTAGGCTCGTTTATCCTCTCCAACTTTTGCTACATCACTATACACCAGTAGGCCTTACAGGCAGCCCCAGCCATTAAAAATCCCTCCTCTACACTTGTTTGCTAGTATTTCACTATGCTTGATCTTCCTGCCTTCCAGAAGGAGTTCAGTTTGCTATGAATAAAAAGGATGTGAAATTTATAAACTTGCATCCCACAGATTTAGTTTACTACTTGTCAGAATAAAAAGCATGTTTTGAACCAGTGAGTCAAAGCTAACCTGTCTAACACCATTCCACTAACCTTATTTAATCATATGCCAAAAATGTCACTAAGCCTACTCATTGCATTTCAATCACAGAAAGATGTTTTGTCACATGAGAAGAGAAAAACTTTTACCATGTTTGTTGTTTCTTCTCTGTCTTCTGCTGTAAATATCAGTTGTTTGTTGATCTCTTCAACGCTAATCAAACATCGTGTTTTGATAAAATACTGAAATGAGACTGCCTCAACATATTCTTGAAGCCCTGCAAAAACAGCAAAAGAATTAAGCTAATGATTCAGATTTTCCAGCAATGACCCATGCTCACAATTTTTTTTTTTTTTCAGAAATCTTAAGTGAGACTATTTTAAGGTTACTAGTAAAATGTGAAAACTAAAATAATCCAGAAATAAGACTGAAACATAATTTAACATAGCATGCTTCTCAAGTATGAAACCCAGACCAGGGACACAGCAGATAAACATTTTCAAGTTTTCACTCCAACTGCATTTTTCATGAACCTTCTGTAATTTCAGTATAAAGCATCATATTACTCAAATATACTGAGCAGCAGGCTCCCCATAATGTCCCTCAGTGGTCTGTATTGGGAGCAGTGCTGTTTCGTATCTTCACCAGTGACACAGACTGTAGGACCAAGTGTGCTCTCACCAAGTTTGCAGACAACACCAAGCTGACTAGTGTGCTAGACACACCTGAGGGACAGGATGCCACCCACAGGAATCTGGACAAGCTTAAGAAGTGAGCCTGTGTGAACTTCATGAGGTTCAAAAGGGCCAAGTGCAAGGTCCTGCACCTTGTTCAGGGAAATCCCCAGTATCAACTCCGGCTAGGAGATAATGGGATTGAGAGCAGCTCTGGGGAGAATGACCTAGGAGTACTGGTGGATGAAAAGCTGGACATGAGCCAACCATGTGCACTTGCAGCCCAAAAGGCCAACTGAATCCTGGGCTGTATCTAAAGAAGTATGGCCAGCAGGTCAAGGGAGGTGATTCTTCCACCTCTACTCTGCTCCTTTTAGACCTCTTCTGGAGTACTAAGTCCAGCTCTAAAGTTTTCAGCACAAGAAAGACATGGACCTGCTGGAGCAGGTCCAGAGGAGGGAAACAAAAATGATGAGAGGGATGGAACTCCTCTCCTATGAAGAAAGACAGAGTTGGGGTGGTTCAGCTTGGAGAAGAGAAGGTTCTCGGGAGACCTTATTGCAGCCTTTCAACACTTAAAGGGGGCTTATAAGAAAGATGGGGACATACTTTTTAGCAGGGCCTGTTGTGACAAGACAAGGGATAATGGTTTTAAACTAAAAGAGGGTGAATTTAGACTGGATATAAGGAAAGCATTTTTTACACTGAGGGTGGTGAAACACTGGCTCTGGTTGCCCAAAGAGGTGGCAGATGACAGGGGCATACTCTGGAAACATTCAACGTCAGGTTGGACGAAGCTCTGAGCAACCTGATCTCTCTGAAGATGTCCCTGCTCATTGCAGGTGGGTTCGACTAGATGACCTTTAAAGGTCCCTTTTATCCCAAAGCATTCTGTGATAATGGAGCTTTTAAAATACAGCATTTGTATGATGGAGAGGGCAGATTACTAGTTCACAAGTTCACAAAGACAGAGCACAATACAAAGAAAAAGACTGCAGATAAATCAAAACACAGCAGTTCACCTACAAAAAAAACCAAGCTTCCTTTGTTTCATCTTATTGACAAAGGCAGGTACTTGTTTAAAACTGAATTTCCCACTTCTCTATCTTACGGGAACTAGAGAATAGACTTCTTAAAACATGCAGGTTAGGTGAAATTCATGTTCAGGACAAAGCATCTGCTGTTACAAATTACTCCAGAGTGACTCCCAAACAAACAAAACAACCATACAAAAACCCACTACCAAAAAAGCCCCACACAACCACACAAGGCTGGGAGGTCCAATAAGAGGAATATACTGACCAACAGCTCTGTGAAATAGAAATCATATTCTAAAAACAAGGCATGGAGGGGGACACATGGAGTTGGTGGGTTGGCGAGGAAATAAAAGATGGGATAGCAAATGTAGCTTGTACCAGATTTGTATGCCATCTGTAGCCACCTGCCACAATTACCTCTTGCTACCTTCTTAGAAGATTCTGAGTTTCTGTATGCATTACAGAAAAGGTGAGAACTAAAAAAAAGGAGTTTGAATGTTGAGACAGCAATTTCACAGGTTCTGTCAGCTTTTCCTTATGTGCAGAAAACATGTGGGAAAAGTTCACAAGCAGAAAGCCGAAGTTGGCACTGCTGGTGGAAAAAGAGCAGAAACAAACCTGGAACAAACAGCCACAGCAGGGCTAAGCTAAAAAAAGTTCTGAAGACAAAACCAATGCACATGTTTGACTTATGGACAGAGAAAGAACCAAAAGAGCACATTAAAGGAGCAGACTGTAACATGACAGAAATGTCTCTAGCAGATTCCTTCTGAGCCACTTGAAGAGAACGGGTTCCCTTCAAGAGAAGCAAAGAGGTGATACTGCCATATCATGCTACAAGAGGGCCAGATTAGACAATAGTTTTGCCAGTGTGAAAAGTGAGATAATGAGGAGATATCCAAGGGTACCAGAAGTAGAACCCTTATTCCATTCGAATAATCTTAAAATCCTCAACTGACCTCTACAGGCCCAAGACCTCAGTCTACAGATACATGCTAGAAGCAGCAAATTTAGACTTCATCTGGATCAAAGAAAAAGTGTATCAAAAAGAACAGAAGATAGATTTGAAAAAACAGATGAGGGTGGAAATATCCCCCAAAACCAAGAGGTAACCTCAGGGAAAAATTCAATTGTAGAGGGCTTTCCACATTACGATCACAAAAGCATGTCGGTAAGCTGCATTTTTTCCTTTTAAATATGCATTTGCAAGGAGAGTGGAGGCATTCAGAATAGCAATTCAGCCTGTGCCCTTTATGCTTCTGTACAGCAGCAGTAGGAAAAGACGAGTAAACATCTAGCAACCAAAGCTGCACTCAGCACTGCTGTTCACAAATCAAACTATACACAGGGAGCTGCTAGGCCAATTAAATGAAAATTAAATTTAATCAACTGAATTTACATAAAGCATTGTGGGCACAAGCAGTAGGAGAATACTAGATAAAAGCTGCTCAGGATCTTCTAAGACAAATAACTTCAGAAGTTGCAGAGGTGGATTTCATTGCTGATTCTTTTCCACTTACCCTCTGATGGAACACAGGCAAAAATCCAGTACGAAATTTGGGGGTTTCTGTGGATAAGCTGTAAGCTACCAGATACAGAAGCACTCAGTATGATAACATCTGTAAGATTCTCTCTCTGCTACCTCTGTGGAGAAGACTATCACATATGAATAATCAACTTGGAGTTTTCCCCAAGTTCTCAGACAGATCAAATCAGCTCTGAAACTTTATGGTAAACAGTTTTCTTGATCAATCATAACTTCCAGTTTCAGATCACTCTACTTTACTACTTCTCCACACACCTTTTGTCTTTTTCCAGGATGAGTGTTTGACGCCTCCGTTCACATTTTATATAGGCAAACTTACACTGGATGTATACACACAAATATTTTTACTTCCTCCCACCATCCCACTGTAGCTGACATGCTCCATTCTTCTCCTTGCTCATTCTGTTTAATGCCACCATGCATTAAAGTCTGCTTGGTCATTTACTGACATCTTTTCACAGTTAGGGAATCTGTCTCCCACTGTTTACAAGTAAGCCTTACAAAACCTTATTTAAAGTTGCTGATTCCAAGTAGACTGGTAACAAATCCTGGTCACAGCTGCTTTGCGAAAAAAATATTCTTATTTGACTTTTGTCTTTTTTTCTTTTTGAAGTCCTTCTTCCAGAAGGAGCTACATGACACTTCAATAACCCAAGACCTTGAAAGAAGGTGTTTCCATGTGCAGGTAGAAGGATGTTTAAATATGTTATGTTTTAGCTTAATGGTAGGACATCCGCTAGTTTCAGTGAATAATCCCCAAGGTGAAAAGCCCTAGTCCATTTCAATACACCATCCAACAATACCTTTCCCCTTATGCTCTTGGTTTGGATTTATTCCAAAATCAGCTTATTTATGGATTGAGCTGCCAGTAACGGAACAGTTTGCAAGGCTGCCTTTCCACAGAATCACAGAATGTCATGAATTGGAAGGAACCTTGAAAGATATCTAGTCCAACCCCACTGCCACAGCAGGATTCCCTAGAACAGGTCACACAGAAACACGTCCAGACGGGTTTTGAGTATCTCCAGAGAAGGAGACTCCACAGCCTCTCTGGGCAGGCTGTGCCAGTGCTCTGGCACCTGAACTGGGAACAATTTTTTTCTTGTATTCACACAGAACCTCCTATGCTTCAGCTTACAACCACTGCCCCTTGTCCTGTCACTGGGCTCCACTGAGAAGAGCCTGACCCCATCCTCCTGACACCCACCCTTCACATATTTATAAGCATAAATGAGGTCACCCCTTAGTCTCCTCTTCTTCAAGCTACAGAGACCCAGCTCCCTCAACTAGACTCCATCGTACCGACCACAACTCTCTGACTTCTGTTCTTCTACCAGTTGACAATCCACCTCACTACCCAATCAGCCAGACCACGCTTGCTCATTTTAGCTGCAAGGATGCTGTGGGACACAGTGTCAAATGCTTTACTGAAATCAAGATAGACCACATCCACTGCCCTACCCTCATCTATCCACCTGGTTGTGTCCTCATAAAAGGCTATCAGGGTGGTCAAACGTGACTTCCCCTTGGTAAACTCATGCTAACTGCTCCCAGTGACCCCCTTATCCTTGATATGCCTAGAGACAGAGTCAAGGATAAAGTGTTCCATCACCTTTCCAGGGATGGAGGTGAGGCTGACCAGTCTACAGTTACCCAGCTCCTCCTTCTTGCCCTTTTTGAAGACTGGAGTGACATTTGCCTTCCTCCAATCCCCAGGCACCTCTCCTGTTCCCCAGGATTTACCAAAGATGATGGAGAGTGGCCTGGCAATGACTTCTGCCAGATCCCTCAGCACCCGTGGGTGCATCCCATCAGGTCCCATGACACAAACGAAAAAATACCAATTAAAAGCACTCAGTTGTTTTTACTAGCACTTCTTAAAATTATAGATGTAAGGTAACAAAATGCTTAAATATTTTATTACATTTGATCTATATAAACAGCTTGTACTAGTCACAAGGTACAGTGGCCCAGTATAACAGTTTCCTTTTATGTTTAGAAAATAAACTTTCTACATAAGAACTAGAAAGTTACACTGAGATATCTTCTGAGCACATATTATCTATCAAGGAGAAAACCTTGTGCCTGAGAGTTTGTGCACATTTTCTGCCAGCTATATCAACCCATACTCAAGACATTTATCCTTACCTACTGATTCAATGTCTGAGAAAAAACTATTATGCAGTTTCTCTAAGAAACTGAGCAACAAATCAGGTTTCTTCAAAAAAACCAAGTCAATCCAATAGTTAAATGAATGTATAAGGGGTAGGAAAAGCTTCCACAGAAGTTTTAATCCAGAATGACAGATCAAACAAGAGCAAAGATTTCTCCTAAAATTATGTTTACTCCGTTTCATCCTTATAATATCTATTCAAGAGTTAGAAAATGGGTTAAAAAGGTTTTCATGCCTCTCAGCTCTTAAGGTTAGCAATGTCAATGATACCTGCCATCTTCCCAAATATGCTGCTTCTCTCCCTACTTCTTCTCAAACTCATTTCCTTCTATTGCTTTGTCCTCTTTCTTTCCTCTCTATCTCCCTGTTCACAAAGTAGCCTGAGCTGATGATTACAACACAAGCAGATGACAGCCTGTGTTCTCTTATCCAGCTCCTCCTCCAAACTGTGCAGCAGGAATCACAGGCCAACAGCACCCACCAGAAGGATGGCAGGAAACTATACACAGCAAGTTTCTTCCAGGATCACTATATGAAGGGTGGGGCACATTATTTACAAGGCAAGCCACGTGAAACCAGCCACTTGCAAATTCATTACAAAATCAAAGCAGCACAGCCACAGCTTTATCTTACTGTCATGTACAGGCTTGCAAGTTACATTCTCATAAAAAAATGAAATCATCCATCAAACCAATAAAACCCAAAAGCAAACAAACAAAACACACACACTCTAAAAAAAAAACCCCTAACCACGACCAACCAAGCAAAAACAAAAGCAAAACTCAAAAAACAACCAAACAAAAAAACACCACACAACCTCCCACAACCCCCCCCAAAAAAAGAAAAAAGTCATATTCTTTTGGAAATCCCAAACAGTGAAAAACCAAAGTTAAACTGGAGAGCTCACATTACTAAGCTCTGTGGAATATGGGCAGCATGCTAGACTTTAGACTTAAAGAGCCCACTACTACAAGCATATTGTTCAATGGAGGGGAGAACTGGTGAAATAAGGAAATAATTAACAAGCAATAAATTTAGAAGTATTAATACACAAATTAAATCATTGTACTTCAGATTCAGCATCCTATTAAGATGAAGCTGACAATTCACACCTCAGTCTTTTCCACTGACATTCTGTGCAGACTTGGCAATGATTCCTTCAATTCAGAGCTCTATTTCCACCGACAAGTGATAAAACCTTAAGTAATCAAACTAAAACTGAGGCTGTGAAACAATCCAGCTGCTTTGCTGTCTGTGAACATGAAGTCAAAGGTCAATTTTATAATAGTACACGGAAAGAGCATAAAGCCAGCTATCCTGAGAGACACATATACTCTGGACATCCTGCTGTGAAAATGGGTTTAAAGAATAATTCCACTCAGGGATGACTTTGATAAAATGGGATTAACTAACAAATACAAATAAGAGCACTAGGAACAAATATCCATAAAAGCTTACAGATTTTGGAAAGGAAAAAAACCAATCTGTTTCTATTCGCTGAGTAATACTTCAGAAGCCAAATCATTATGCCAGGTAAGGCTACTAGTCGTCTGAATTTTTAAGGGAACTAGGGAGAGAAAAAACATAGCTTAGTCCACATTCACATAGACAAACTTCTTGATTTTAACAGTCCAGTTCCTAATTTACTTTAGTAATCAGTACAAATGCAGATGTACTTGTCAGAACCACCTATTTTAAATAACCTTGAACCGATTACTACTGAAATATGTGTAAGAATGTGTATTGCATCTAGCAGGGATTTGTCTAAACTGGTTTACTATTATATCAATAATTAAATTGATGCCAATTTCTGATATTAAGTCATGAATGCTTTGTTGGTTAGTCAAGCGTTACTTGGCACATCTATGACCACCATGAATTTTGTTCCCTTCTACCTGCATGTGTTAAAGTGATGTATTTCAGACACTCAAGTGTTAATATTGTTTGTACTTTGTTTGAAGTTGAACACCAACTTTAGGGAAAAGGTAATCCCAAGATTAGTCTGTTTCTCCAATAACTACAGAAACTAAGTCCCCTACTTAATAGGCACAGGTGCTTGTGAGAGTTAAATTATTCCCCAAACAGCAACAAAAACCCTTCAGAGACATATGCAAAGCATATTTTAATCTCTCATCACAGAGAACAGTTTAATCAAGCCTTTTTGTTTTTATAAGTGTGTACATATGACAAATGCCAAGTTTTTTTCAGATCTCATCATGGGTAAGACATTCAGAAGCTTTCATTTTGCTCCTACTTGAAGACCTGAGGGATATACCATGGCTACTTTTGTAACCAAGTGATTCATTCTGAAAGGTTTTTTTATTATTATTTCTCAAAAAAAACCCTAGTAATTCTGAAGAGCAGCCAATGTTCTATGAGTTCTTAAAAACAAACAAACAAAAACCCTAACTATTCATGCCACAAGTAGACTTTCTGATCTCTTTGACTACATCAAATTGCCTCAATAATTGATACAGTTTTAAATGTCATTCAGTTAGATGGCAAATTTTGCACTACTACCAGCCCTGAGGGCAAATGTTCAAGACACTGAAGAAAGGAAGTTCTGACTCAGCCAGGGTATTCAATGATCAAAGAAGGAAGAGCACCTAACACAACACAACTTCTTGAGTTCAAACCCCAGTGAAATTTTTACCTTTCACACACAACAGCAAAGAGATTAACTTAAATTCTTCAGTTACATCTGGTTCCTGTGGTATTATGTTTTCCCACCATCTTGTAGAAACCTGATGCTTTCTTCAAGGATAGCTTTTCTTTCAAGTTTTAGTTGCATTCAGGCCTTTTCGTGGGTGAGACATTTGGAATTCATGATACCATCCTCATGCAGTAAAAAACTACTCCTTTGTATCACTAACCTATGATTAAATATGCCTCCTACTTTTATTACAGTTTTTAAACCTTAAAAAGAAAGTCCTATTTCTACTGTTCCTGTTATTCAGAAATGCATAGGTGTCTACAAATACAGACGTAGCTAACACTGCTCAAGTATGAGATGTTCCTTCCACATTATGAGTGAAAAGGTTGAGAACAAACAAATGGGTAACAGAAATCATTATGTAGATAGTTCATTTAGTTTGTGTTCTAATCCAAATCCTTCACACAACACCAAAGAAACCTCAATGTTATTAATCAGTAATCTAAATCTGGCCTGTCTGATGACCTCAGTCATCTCCATAGCATTCCTTACAGCATCGTGTCTGTTGGCCCTACTTATAGCAGTTTAAAACCAGTATTTGAGCAGCACTAAAGTATTTCCTTTTCACCCACACAGACTTGACTGACATTGTCCAATCCAGCAATACAGTTTGTTGCAGTATGACTGCACATCTAAAGTGACTCTAAATGGCATAAGGCAGGAGACAGAAATAAGCTCCCTCATATCATTCTCTCAGAACACAAAGTGTCTGCACAAGATAAATTACATGTTAGACTGCGTCAGTGCTGAACTTTTACACAGAATTTCCCACATCATCATCATCAGAAGCAGTCACAGAGCAATAGTTTTGACAAGGTGCTGACATTTTACAGCCTCATCATCTAATCCTATTGAGAGCAAGTGCAGACATGATAAAGAGCTAATGAGCTTCTCTGCACACCACTCCACTCACCACTGCTAGCACAGGCACACAGCAAACTGAAAGGTCAGCCAACAATGCTCTTGTTGCATTGACTATCATCACTCTACACCATACTACTGAAGAAGCCCCAGGAGAATTATGGGCTCCTCATTACATATTATGACTTGTATATGGCTATCAGCTGTGAAGATAATACCACACCTAAACTTGCTCCTAGCAGGATCTGATGACCTCATTATAAAAACATCAACATGAAGTTAAAATTATCACTCCAAGAAGTTTTTCAGTAAAGCTGCCCTATAGTTTAGACACCAGAAAAATAGTTTAACACCTTACAATTTTCTCACACATCCTTATTGTTAAGGGACAAAAAAAGTTAAGTCTTCAAATAGATAGAGATTTAATTTTACAAAATCAGGTTAAAAGTTACTCTATTCAATTCCACATAATGCCAAGCTACAAAGTACCTGCTTGTTTCCCCTCTCCATTACTTAAATTTTGCTTCTATGCAGACCACATTTAGAATATGCTTAGAATAATGCCAAAAATGCTAACATGTTGCAGAGCACCCTCTTTCTTGTCTTTAAGGCTCCTACAGGTCTTTCCTGTATACTAGGATTATTTTCCTTAGTATTTCAGTGTTTTTTATATATATATATATATATGTACAAAAATACCCAAACATCCATAAATGCATATATAAAATCCTGAAAATAGTCTTCCTCCCCTTCATAAATTCATACAAGCTTTTTCAGTCCTTTTCTTGCACAGTGTCTCATAACAATTTTAAAGAAACAGTACACATTTCCTCACAGGATATACAAGGTATACACTGTAAAGTGGGGCAAAGGAGCAGGAATTCTATATTACAAATAGTAAAGCTTTAAAAATATCAACAAAGCAGAACACAACAAATGAAGAGCTCTATATTAAAAAAAGACTTCATTATTTCAGTATCTCTTTGTTTGCTTGTTTAATCACCCCCTGGGACAATCTGTACTGTTAAGAAACGTGTAGAAAACAGTCATCAGGTTTTGTTGTTGTTCAATTAGTGCTATACTCAGTGTTTGAGCTCATGCAAGTGTCCTTTGGGGAAATCTCCTGCGTGCCATTAGCACTATTCTTAATGAGGGAAAGCATGAAACTCCTTTAGTGCTCTGCCAGAATTGTTTTATCTTCAAGTCAAAAGAACAACTGCTTGGAGTAACCCCAAAAAAAGCATTTAACAATTACAAGTGACAAACAATATTCCCAAGCATTACACTGATAGCACTTTTCTATTTATAGGCTAAGAGTTATTATACTGAATAAAGTATGTATTAGGCAGCGTTATTATGCAGACAGTCATGATTGCCTAGTTAAGGCTGCTATGATGGTTTCCATTATAAGCCCAGTTTTGATCCCTTTTACTCCTTCTGTGAGAGGTAGGGTGGGGAACAGGAGGATGTTTCATGTTTGGTTTCAAGACAAAGGAGAGTATTTTTAGGAAGCTGGAGGTTAATTGGACATGCTGCTTTTCAGATATGGGACAGAGGCATTTCTTTATTATTTTTGAAGAAAAAAAAAGCAGCTTAATGGCAATGGTTTTGTTCATAAAAAGCTTTTTAACTAGTTCTCCAGAATGTCTTTAAAATACAAAATCAGAGCTGAAAACTAGGTGAAAGGAAGGTCAAGACTTACAGCTCTAGGAAATACATAAAGACAGAAGATCTAGCACTTTTCCTAGCTACATTTATTTTCAAAAACACATGCAAGATTCTTCCACTGTACAAAAAGCAAAGCAACTATTAAAGAACTTTAGACTTTAAAAAAGCAAAAGCAACATTCTTAACTCATGCCACTTTTCCCTCCCAATTACAGTTCTTCATAAACAGTGGGGGGCAGAGAGAAAAAAGCATTCTGTCTCATAGTTGTGCTTTACCTAACTGTCCCCTCATTCTTCATGTCTCTAGGCTTCCTCTCTCAGCTTCATAATCCTGACATCAAGCACCTTCACATCTCTGAAACCTCCTTGATCGATCCTGGCTTCGGCATGATCAAGATCTACAAGTCTAAGCCCACACATTCCTTTTTTTGCCATCCCATCAACTAACTACAGAGCAGAGGATTTAATGAACAAGGTAAGAGTAAAATTCTGGCTAAAAGTTTGCATTTCATACTTGTCCTACACAGAAGCTCATTTAAATAATGTCTAAAAGTATTCCCTATCTTCTCAGTGACACACACACATACTCTAACACATCCTTACAAAACAGGCACAGTGAACATCAGCTGTCACAATCTCCCCTCACAGAGAAGCACTATGCAGAAGAGCTGGAATATAAGGAGATCACAGAATTGTCAGAGCTGGAAGGGACCTTAAAGATCATCCAGTTCCAACCCCCCTGCCTGGCAGGGACACCATCCACTAGATCAGGTTGCCCAGAGCCCCATCCAGCCTTGTCTTAAAAGCTTCCAGGCATGGGGCTTCCATAACCTCTCTGGGCAACCTGTTCCACTGTCTCACCACCCCAACACTGAAGAACATCCTTCTAATGTCTAATCTAAATCTACCCTCCTCTAGCTTACACACATTTTCCCTGGTTCTATCACTGTCTGACCTCCTAAAAAGCCCTTCACCAGCTTTCTTGTAGGCCCCATTCAGACTCTGGAAGGCCACAAGAAGGTCTCCTCGGAGTCTTCTCTTCTGCAGACTGAACAATCCAACTCTTCCACTCTGTCCTCGTAGGAGAGGTGCTCCAGTCCTCTGCTCATTCTTGTGGCCCTTCTCTGGACTCGCTCCAGCACCCCCATATCTCTCTTGTAATAGGAGCTCCAGAACTGGATGCAATACTCCAGGTGGGGTCTCAGGAGAGCAGAGTAGAGGGGGAGAATCACTTCCCTCGACCTGCTGGCCACGCTTCTCTTGATGCAGCCCAGGATACAGTTGGCCTTCTGGGCTGCAAGTGCACACTGGCGGCTCATGTCGAGCTTCTCATCCACCAGCACCCCCAAGTCTCTTTCTGCAGGGCTGCTCTCAAGCCAATCTTCACCCAGCCTGTATTGGTGCTTGGGATTGCCCTGACCCAGATGTAGGACCTTGCACTTGGTCTCGTTGAACTTCATGAGGTTGGCATGGGCCCACCTCTCCAGCCTGTCTGGGTCCCTCTGGATGGCATCCCTCCCCTCCAGTGTATCAACCATACCACACAGCTTGGTGTCATCGGCAAACTTGCTGAGGGAGCACTCGATGCCACTGTCCGCGTCTCTGACAGAGATGTTGAACAAGACTGGTCCCAGTACTGATTCTTGAGGGATTCCACTTGTCACTGGCCTCCACTTGGACATGGATCCATTGACAGCCACTCTTTGGGTGTGACCATCAAGCCAATTCCTTATCCACCGAGTGGTCCATCTATCAAACCCACATTCCACTAGCTTGGAGACCAGGATGTCGTGTGGGACATTGTCAAAGGCTTTGCTCACGTCCAGGTAAAAGACATCAGTTGCTCTTCCCCTGTCTATTGATGTTGTGACCTCTTCATAGAAGGCCACCAGATTCATCAGGCACGATTTACCCTTGGTGAAGCCATGTTGATTATACCCAATCACCTCTTCACTACTCTTCTGCCTCAGCAGTTCCCCCAGGAGGCTCTGCTCCATGATCTTACCAGGCACAGAGGTGAGACTAACTGGCCTATAGTTCACCGGATCATCTTTCTTCCCCTTTTTAAAATGGGGGCTATGTTTCCCCTTTTCCAGTCAGTGGGGACTTCACCAGACTGCCATTACTTTTGAAACACAATTGAGAGTGGCTTAGCAACCTCATCCGCCAATTCTCTCAGTACCCGTGGGTGTATCCCATTGGGTCCCATGGACCTGTGATCTTTCAGGTTCTTAGATGGTCCCAGCATCTGCTTCTCCTCACACTTTTATGCCATGACCAAGATGTCAAAGAAGCAGTTACTCATGTGTTGCTAAAAACAAGGTATAACTATTTTAGGTAAGATTCAGATTGTCAAAGATTCAGCAAAGAAATATGATTTGACAGCAAGAGTCATAAAAGCACTGGGACTTGGTATCCCAAGGGTGTTAGTAAAGACTGCTGATCACAGAGAGATGCAAATAAAAGGTGTGATTGAAACTGATATAAACTCTGATTTAATGCTTGTAACACAGAGGCAGAAGCACATGGGGTAAACGAGTGTGTCGCACAGACTCCTCTCAGTCAGAGAAGACAGAGTACATCTGTTAGAACTACTCCCAAGTTCAGTTTAGGTTAGGGTCCAAATTCTTCCAACTGTAGTTTCCCATTTAGATCTTTGTTTAACTGTAATGATAAGAAGACTGTAGGGTAATAGTCTCTCTAATATCAGAGCTAACTTTGCTAGCAACACAGATTAATCTGAGTCCTGATTTATAACCACAGAAATGTGACAAATTCGATCTGTGGCATGAAAACAAAGACCTGCTACATAAAGAGAAACTGAGCTTAGCACAGAATAGCACACATTTCCTATTTCAAAATAATTTACCTGGAGAAATAGCTCTGTGGAACTGATACATGTCTTCTCCAACCAATTCTTGTGCTACCTGCTTAATCTTCCGTCGGACAGCATCTAGCTTGACTTCAGATTCGTTTAGTATTTCTTCCCCATTGGGAGCACTGCAACCATACAACAGAAACTGAAAGAGCAGCTTTCAGAACATAAGCAAACAGTTCAAAAAATAGGACACATTTTCTTCTACTAACCAATAAATTTTCAATGGCTTCCGGAAAAAGCCAAATCTGTATTGGAATGAGAAACAGTCTAATTTTCATTGATAGCTACTGCAGAGTCTGACATTCTGTGGAGTCTTACCATGAAAATAATCAACCAGTCAAACAGTTCTGGTAGCATGATGTTTATTCCAGACTAGAATTTTAATTATTGCTAAGTAGGAACAATGAGAAACTTGTACAAAGGCTTCAAGAAAGTATTCCGGAAAACTAGCAGGATTGGCAGAAGTCCTTCAACCTCTAAAAAAACAACAAAATCAGTATTTTGCAATCCATTACAGGATTGCAAAATACAATACATGATCTACATGTTTTTGGGGGGTATTTTTTAGGAAGTCCTTATGGACTATGCTATACAGGAACAGCTGAAATATCTGATTCACAACCACAATATATACATGGCATTTAAAGTTTAGTTTGTTTAATTTCCTTTAAACTTCCCCCTCCATCACCCTCTAATAAAATAAATGGAATATTAGTTTACAGTCTATTTAATGAACCATTGATAAACAGGTCTCAAAAAAAACATTTAAAAGCAAATGGATTTCTGAAAGAAAAGACACAATAACAGCAAGAAGCAAAGGAGAAGGAAATAAAAACACAGCATGGAAAGCTTCCACTCCAACAAACAGGACTGTCTAACAAAACAGGAATCTAAAATTCAGAGTAAAAAGGAGTTTTTTGTTGTTGTTCTTTCCTCCACCAGTTCCCAGCTATCTAGCCTCTGCAGTTGGAGTAGCTATTTACAGTCAAGGCTGCAGTGCTTACCAGAATTATCACAATGCCTCTTGGCAGAAGACCACTAAGTTAAAAAGAGGGCAACTTCGTGATCCCTATTTATAACTGTTACAACCATGGTAACTATGCATAGATACTACTAGAGCAGAAATGCATTTATAGGTAATATTAAGTTAAATGGAAAAAAAAAGGGTGAGCTGTTGTAATTGTAACACATAAGACCAATGTTTGGCACACAGTAAACATTTTATACAACAGGCTATCAAATCTTCCAATTTTCCCTTTATTTTCTAGTTTGTCTGTGGGTTCCAAAGATTGCTTCAAAGCTTATAAGAACACAACAAATGTAGAAGTCTCTTATGTTGCAGTATGTATTGAAGTAACCAGAACCCAGGTCACCTTCTCTTTGGATTGATGACCTAGCATAGGGCTGCAACAAAACAAAATGGTGAAGTAACTGCAGAGGCAACTAACCAGAAAGAAAGATGCATGCTCTTCTCTCCCAGCTTGCTGAAGGCTGAAAAGCTCTCATCTGCTGTTATACTCTACTACTCTGATCCTGTTTAATGTGTCAGTAAAATCAACTGAGAAACATGAATCAGCATCTTTTAATTCTCTAACTGGAGTGTGGTTTCATTAGTTCACATCCACCCTACAGGATGTTTATGGGAAGTTAATTAAATTCCTCTCTACAAAACATTGTGGCTATGAATCATAAACACAGAGAACACTGCAAGGCAGCTTCTAGGTTTCTATGAACACTTTCATGCTCAATATGACTCACCTGGTAAACCTGTGGAGCAGAAATATTGTTCTTTTGCTTTCGATAGTTATATCACGACTGAGCTTCACAAGCCGTTCGTATTTATCATGCCTGGTGTCAAGCTCCAGCTGAAACGCTGCAGAGTCAATCATGCCAGTAACAAGCATGGTTATCACATGAATACAGCACAGGGAGAAAGCAGAGAGCTTATGAAACAGTAACTGCTTATGGGCCCCACCAGCCTTTCCCCTGGGGTGCCTTCTCCTAAGGTGGACAGTGCAGCTTCTCCTGCACAGCTGCAGAGGCCACCGCTGAGTACCGCCTGCCAGAGCTGTAAATTCATCACTAATCCTACTTCTGCTTAATAGGCCAGGTTTAAATACACATCAACTCTGATGATGCTTTAAAGCAGCCCAAACCAAACAATTTTAAGGAAAAACACCTGTTCTAACTAGTAAAATCTATTCTGCAATATTGCTGTTCAGCAAACTGAGTTAAAATTTCAACCAAATTCAGGCAGATAAAATAAATTTAAAAAAAAACCCAAACCCACAACCCTACAATCATTAGTAAATAAAATTCACCAGTCTCTAAAACAAAGCAAACAAAAAAGGCATTTGACTAAGGTAGATATACTGTTAAAAATGCACCGTTTAGCAAAAAGAAAGGTTGCATTTCACCTGACAACTAGACTTGGCCAAAAGTCAAGTATTTTACTATCCCTAAGCAGAGCTACTAAAACAAAGTGAGATCAATTACTTGAGATTTCTGACTTACTGATGTAAATTCTCTCTGTCTAACTACAATGAACACAGAGAAGAGGCAATGTCTACCTAGTTATCCCTGTCAAACATTAAGAATAATGGATGTTTGACAGATACCATTAACATTTTATAGACCATTATTCCACAAAATAAACCATTAATAGCTACTTATAAGAAATTAATACACTTCCTGAATAAATGTCCGAGGTGCTAAAGTGTTTGTGTGAGAAGGTGGCAAAAATAAGCCAAGAGGTTTTTTAAAGAGTCTGACAATTAAATATCCTTTAGACAAGGAAAGCAGTTTAATGGCAAGCAAAGTTTAGATGAAACTACAAAATAACTGTATTTCCCGTTGCCTTGATAAAAACTTGGCTGTTCTTATTTTGTTCTGATCTTCTGAAACTCCAAGTCACAAATGCTACTACTAATCTTTTCAGTCTTTCATATGTCTGACTGGTCTATCACTTCCAAATTCTGAGAGTCAAGTCCACCACTGAATTATCATCAAGAAGAAATTTTCCCTCAGATTATAGTGACAAGAACTTGAGGGAGGGTAACTGGTACTTTCCTTCCTATGATGTCATATATGACATCTCCAATGACCACTTACAAATTTTACCTACCAGGAAATTCACTCTTCAGAAGATCTAAAATATTAGCAATAGCCCAAATCTCTTCTATGCAGTTGCAGCTTTTAGATTTTACACTATGATTTAAACCTGTTAGGGACTACTAGAAAGTGTTTTGTGACCTGAAGTATAACATGGACAAATACAGTAATCTTTAGCCTAAAAGGATGCAAGAAAACCTGCCATACTACCTAAAATACCTAAAATTGCAAACAGTTAGAACTCTCTGGATTCTCCAAGCTAATACACTGAGACCACAAAACCATTTCCTCCACACATTCCACTTTATTGCCTGATCTAGCACTCTAAGTAAAGACTCTGAAGCTATTGATTTTGGTGGTGCAGAATCAGACCATTAAAAACAACACTTAATAAATCTTAACTTTGCAAACCAAGATACTATTCACTCCCTGTATCACAGACCTGTCATATTTAAAATGTATTAAGCAAAAAAGGTGTAACTGAATACTTCCTGGGTTTTGATTAATTATTATTATAGAAGACAACTTCTCTTTTTTTTTTTTTTTTTTGACAACTCTCTGATACCACAGATAACTAAGTCAATCCAAGAACAACATTATTCTGTAGAGATGAAAAACAGCAAAATGTGTATAACCACTTAATTTCACACATTAAGTTTCTACATTCAGGCAACACATATAGAAATAGTGCATGGCTCTGGTTCACCTTACACAGCTTGCTCAATTACAAGTCATCTGGACCACACCTTTTCTTAATGCTTGTGCCTGCTATGGAGACAAAGACCACTAGTGTGTCCATCTGAGGCTTATAAGCACTAGTGCAATACAAAGAGTGAATCTTTGAGAAGCTGAATAAACCATGTCCCTTGCATCCTTTCTGAAATTAAGCAAAAGCTGCTGACTTAATCTCCCGGGGAAGGAGGAAAACAAGTGTTGGTTTGAATTTGCATTAATGGAAACCTTTTGATAAACTGACATGCTTCAAGGTGCAAAATTAAAAGTTGAAAGTACCATTGACTACTCAGCTTAAGCACAAGGGTATCTATGTTATTCAGTATAGAAGTTCAGGGGTTGAAGTTAATCATTTGCCCAGCTGACTTACACAGGAAAAAAGAAAAATCTGTTTTAAAGAAAGCAAGGAAATTATATGATGCTGAAGTGACCATCTCTAATAGCCACTCAGCTCTTAGTTCTTCGCCCTCCTTAGCTTCATAAAAAGTAGGTAGACCAGGGTAAGTTTTAGTCCAAGAATTAATCTGTTCCCCAGATCACATCTCCTTCCTTCTTATGTCAAAGCTTCTCACTTCTGAAGCTCAAATTTGCCTTATTAGGGTTTGTCAAATGAAAAAGTTCAACTAAATTTTTTGGAGTTTAAATCTGATTTTGTGCAAAATCTTACAAAAACCATTTGGTTGGAGGGAAGTTTACACATGTTTATTTATTAAACTTATTTTTGAAAGGCACTCAAATTGAAATAAGTGTCTATGTACAGGCCTATATTAGTTAGCTAAACTCTCATTTTTAGTAAGTGCCTGTATAAACATCTCCCAACTCGCAAAGCAATGCACCCAGATTTACATTCTAATAGCTCAGTCATCCATGCACCCTAGGAGCCTTCTCAGTCTCCCAAAAAGTATCCATCTCCTCCTTTTGCCCCAGTGGCTCAGATTTTGCATTACATCTCTGCAGATCTTACAGTTTTCTGCCACCAAAGGGCCTGATCACCTTTTGTCTGGCTGTACACTTAACACAGCTTGCTTAGCATTAGGTAAGATGCTAAGTAAGATGCTATCCCCCAAGCCAGATAGGGAGGGGGAACAGCAGGTAGGATTAAAAAGGGAGCAAGGCATGAGTCAGGTGGAGCTATGTGAAATCCCACTCTCAGGACTCTATTGCACAAAAAGCAAAACACAAGCTCTAAACGTTGAAGCATGAGCCCAGCTAGCTCCAGGTTTCTTCCCCAGAGAAAGCTGGTTTCTTCCATCACTAAATACTAGTCACTTGCTAGCAATTTCTAGACCACATGCTTTTATAATCTGGCTATCCAAGTGTTTACTTACATTTAAAAGAAGTCATCAAAGCTGAAGATGGATTAACATTCTCTTTTTCCTCTCTTCTTTGACTATGTGGAAAATTGTCATGCTTTCTTTTTCTGAACCCACCCGATCCTATCAATAGAAGATAAAGACAAAAACTGTCTATTTGAAAGTAGTTTTACCAGACCATAAGCAGCATCAGAATGCTGTCTTCAGAGCATTCCAAACTATAGCCATATTTTAAAGAAGAGAATAAGGTAACAGGATGAACTTTATTACCTACTGACATCATCTTCAGGTTAGCATGCTACTTTTTCCACCACATTCCTCGTGAAAATTAGAAAAATTCCTACCAATTTCAATGGATGAGTACAGTAGGATCCTAAGTCCTTGGGGGTTTTTGGTTGGTTGGTTTTGTGGTGGGTTTGGGTTTAGCTTTTGGGTTTTTTTCTTTTCTTGATCAGGTCTTCACACCCTTTAAAGTTTCCTTTCTGTAAGGGAATAGCTGCATGGAAATCCTTGTGTGAGCAAGGGCCTACAGGATTAGACTTTCCCTTCCCCCCCTTCTATTTTTTGGTTTGTCTGTTTTCTTTTTAATTATTTTAAATAATTAGCTTGACAGGAGTCACCAAAACCGTAAGTTTTTCATTATTATAGTTATTTATGTCATGGGTCCTTAGTAATCAGAAAAAGAAGGTGTAATTTAAGTAGACCACCCTTATCCAGGTATGCAGGTTTAACTCTGCAGTGTAGCATGTTAAGGTCCTTATGCTCTGCCCATTAATCAGTTTCTTCTCTCTTCACCTCAATATAGCTGTTTCTTTCAACCAGCCTTATATGCCTCTTCCTTAGCCTCCCTTTTTAAACTCTCACCCAGAACTCATCTCTTTTGGACCATGTTTTACTACTGATTTACACTTTGTACTGCTTCTTCCTTTTGTCCTTCCCTCACCTAAGACTGACTCGTGTCATTCACATTTTAACCATTCCTCCCTCTCACTACCTCCTCCTTGTGACAGCCATACACTTTTTGTTCCTAAGAAGCCAGAATTTGGCACATTCTTACCTAGTAGCATATCTTTTTTGAATATATAGAGGTCTCTCAATTTCCTTAAAAGAAGAACAAAAGGAAGCTACTTAAAAGTTACAGATGAACACTGGATTTTAAAATGTTTCCGTTTAATTGTTTATTATCCCAAACCAAAACCAGAAGTGGGCGTAGTTACTTACTAAAAGAGGAAACTGAAAATCATTTTTTCTTTCTTTTCTGTTAGGACATGAGTTCAGGGGTTTGTTTTTCCTGTAGCAGCTGAAAACATTACAAACACAACCCCTGAAAATAGTGCAAAGAATTAAACTCTCTGCTGTATTACAAAAGCTGGGAACAGCATGACCCACAGGAAAAAAAAGCCCTTCTTGAAGTGAGGGTGGGAGGGGGAGATGCCTGGGAGGGGGAGAAAAATAGATAGTGAAGAGAGTCCACTGAGTAACCAAAAACCTGAATACTTCAGACTGCAATAACAGTAACTCAACCTTAATTTTAAAAAGAAAAAACCCACACCTCCTTGCTGCAGAGCCTACTTTCTAGCTGAAGAGAGGTTTGTGTGGCTACCTAGACTAAACCAACATATAAGCCACAGCAAATGCTGTTACTGAAAGTTAGTTATCGCTTCAAGTGATTTACAGTATTCACACACTCATCATTCGGCTGTAACAACCTTTTTTACCACCAAGAATAATGATTTCTAAAAACTACATTTACAGAGGTCTCTGTAAAGCACAAATGAGAGAGCTGCAACACCTCTGAAAAAATGGCCTATCTCAGTGTAAGGGCAGAGCTCAGTGATGCTCTTGAAGGGAACCGCCACTTCATGGCAGAGCTTCACACCACCACGCTCTTCCATCTGCAGGACCTCCCCTCCGCTTTTTCCCGTTTACTCCTCACGCCTGCGTCTCCTGCCGGCTCAAAGACCTGAATCGGCCCGCCAGGGCCCGCACAACCACCAGCCTCGGCCAACTGTGGCTGGACCGCCGCTGGACCGCCCCTCGACCGCGGCGGCAGGCGGCGCATCACCCGCACGCCCCGAAAAGCGCCCGCCCACACGCCTGTACGCCAGGTGGCTGCGGGAGGCCGCGCTATGGCGCGGAGGCGCCACCGAGCTTCAGGTGGTAGCTGTACTCGCCTCACTCCGGCGCGAGCCCCTTCCGCGCTGCGCCACGCACCGGGGAGCCGCCAGCTCCGACAGCTGACGGGCCGGGCACGGAGAGGCTGGGGGGGGGAAGGGGAAGAGGGGAGAGGTACGCGCGCGCCGCCGCCGTCACCTTCCTTGCCGCTCATCTCGGTGCCGCTGCGCCGAGCCAGGCCGCGTCCCCCCGGCAACCCGCTTTCGCCCCTCACGCCGCCAGGGCCCCGCCCAGACGGCGCCGCGGCAGGGGCGCCCACGGGTGCCTGTGGGCAGTACGCCCCAACCGTGGAGGTGTGCCGGCCCGTCTCCCTCGGCGTGGGAGGCGCGGTGCGGAGCTGTGGCGGCACGGAGGCTGATATCGGGCCCCGCTGCCCGCCAAATCAGTGTAGAGCGAAGAGTCGTGCCGTGCTTCCGAGGAGGCGATTCTGAGGGCAGCTATTCTGCGACTACTTCGTGGGGCCTCCTGCGCCCACGGCACGACGGGATATGTAGTGCTGGATGGGAGGGAATGGTGAGGGCAGGGTGGCAGGGTTGTGGCCGGCGGGGAAGTCCTTGTGTCACCTGCCTGTCCCCTCCTCACCCCCCCACCCCGGCTAATAGCCGGCATGTCCCGCCATCGTCCTGCCCGACCGGCTAAGCAGAGGAGGAGAAGAAGGTGGGGCGGCCGTGGCCTTCGTTCCATCGACTTTCCTCACCCTGCATCCGCAGAAATTGGCTGTCATGTCGCCTTCTCCTTATCCTCTTCCCTGTCACGCCCTCTCACCGCTCTCTTTGTCTTCTTACTGCCCCTTTCGTCCCTGACGTATAAAGACCATGATGCTTTCTTTCCACACGAGGTGAATAGGAGCAGGTCAGGAGATGTTGATGGCCCTTTGAAGGGCCCTTCCAACACGAAACATTCCCTGTTTCTATAATAACAACCCGGAGTAGCTAGCACCAACTGCGATGTTACTTTATGTAGAACCCAGTGGGGAGAGGGTCCCGCAGCTGCCAGCGATGAGGTGCGCAAGGTGAAGGAGGCCAGAGGGGATGCTACTGACAGTGAGACAAGACCTGGAAACTGGACACCAGAACTGTACACCAGGAAGATCTGATAGTGAAGCCACATGATATGTGGAAAAGAAATCTGAGAAGCAGCAGAGGTAGCTGCTGACGCATGAAAGGCAGTGGCCACAGCAGGCAAAGAGAGGTCCCTGGCCTGCTGGCAGGGAGAGAGGAGCATGAGGGGACTGTAGATTGCTAATCCAACCTGTTTTGGGACTGCTAATTCCTGAACCCGAGTTATTTGCATCCTATGTTTTGCCAGGCTTGGTGAAAATAGAGTTTCCTCTACTAGGGATTTAGTGTGAGTGTTCATAGGAGACATCACAGGATTGAGCACAAGTGAGATGGATGCACACTGTAAATATCTCCCTGCACAGAGGGCACTTGATGACCCTTCAGTTCTTACGCTGATGAGCTACAAAAAGTTTGTTTGCCCCGCTGGATTGTTCATGCTTTTCTTGCCTAAACATACATCCCGATGTGTCCCTCTAACGTGTTTTAAAAATGGATAGGTGTTGCAAATCCCAAAACCAAAAAGCTTGCAAATCATCAGTTTTGCTGCTTGGCTGCTAGACTTCATTTCTTGTCACAACTCTTGCCTGTTTTAGTGGCTGGATTCCCGAGAAAACAAAGCCCATACGAGCACAAAGGCAAAGTGCTCACAGTCTTTGTGTGTGGGTGTGCATGTGTGTCTGTCCTTCCTCCCCACCCTTAATAATTTTTTAATCTGCTGGTCAATTGGTTGATCTTATTTGACAGAGGGAAAGAGCCTCTAGGAGTGATTATAAACATCCTGAATAGGGAAAAAAAAAATGGGTGGAACTTGCACCTTACTAGAAACCAGATAAGCCTAGCTGTGAGATGGGAATGCTTCAGAGTCCAACACTACTAGAGCCCAGCCTTTGAAAGTTCTCACAGAGCAGGGATACCAGTCCTGGCTCAGGCCTTTGTGTTTAACAGATAAACAAATAGAGCTGTTAACAAACATGAATACCAGGTGAATCTGTCAACAGATTCAGGATGAAAATAAGTCACCTAAGTCAGATAGCGAAGGAGTAAAGCTTTGACAATGAGCTTTAAACAGTCTCTAGGCAGCCAAGCAGGGGTTGCTAAACCCTGGTATTTCCAAACATCTAGAACATGACTCTGTCATGCAGCATTCAAAATTATTCAGAAGCATAATACAAAACCTCTTTCCAATTTCCTAATCTAAAAACCAGATGTTAATTACATTTGAAAAACAGAGTACAAAGAGGATCCCGGCAGAACTTCCTCGGACCTGTTTTGCATATTGAGTTGTGCAACAGCTTGATTGCTGCCCTGCCAGCTGCTTTCTATGTAGCAAAATCAGAACATGAAATGAGTTGTGTCAGCTGCACATCTTTAAGCACAGGCTTTTGTTTTAGAAGGTGTACAAAACTGCTCTTGGAAACACTTAGGTTTGGTTTGTTTTGTTTTAACTGAGCTATTTTCCTGTTCTTGGCAGCTATTTGGACAAAAAGCAGAGTGCTTTTTGGTTGATGTCACGGGATAGTGGGAAGAGCACTGGCATTCAGATGTTTCCCAGCAGTGTAGAATTTTCAGCCAACTGTGGGGAGTGAAGGTTTGGTCTTCCACTGATATCTGCTGGACCGAGTGACACTTTGCATGTGCCCAGAGATACTTGGCAGCTTGTTTGACATCCCTGTGATGTTGTGGTGAATAAGAATTGAGGTTTGGGGGGTTTTTTGCCTGAGACAATCCATTTAAATGTGGCAGTGTTATATGTTTATGGCAACAGGTTATTTGCAATATCTTTCCCTTTCTTTTACCTAATAATTATACCTTTCCCTAACCCCTTCCAGTTATGTTTTCCTTATGCCTGAAGAGAATGGTACCTGCACCTGCACAAATGTGAGGGAGGAACAGCAACATTTTGAGGGAGTAAATGGTAACAAAAAGGAGGTGCAAGGATTCAGGGTAGCGTAGAAAAAACCAAAAAACAACAAAACAACAAGGTTTTCTCAGAGACTTAAAGTCACACTGAGATGTTTCATGTGGGTTGCACATGACTGTGGTCCAGAACCTAAGTCAATAACTCCGGTTCCATATGGAAAAAAACTGGTTTTTGAGAGTCATGGATGTGAGGACAGAGCATGAGTAGGTGTGCCTTTCTGAGTGGGCAAACCAACTGAAAACAACCATTGTAGGAGGTAGGAACTTCTTCATTCATTTTAGCCCTGCAGTCTACTGCTTTAGGCAATAATATGCTTTAATAGCACTCCTACACAATATTCTTCAGTGAGGCTTTTGCTGTACTGCAGTATTCTCAGCAGAAACCACCTTGAAATGTGCTTAAGGGAATGGAGAATGGATCTGTCCTTCTCTTGAAAAATCCAAGTTTAATGTTGACTTAGCTGAACACTATGAAGAGCAGGCATAGGAGTGGTGGCAGGTCCCACTCAAGGACCACACTACTGAAGCTGCTTCAGCATCTCCTGTTTCAAGTAATGGAGTTGTACAGAGGTAGGGCCCAAGCATTTTGGCAGATGCACGCAATCACTATAGCTTTATGCCCTCAATTATTTCAATGTAGCTCTTTGGAAACTGCTTTAAGATCCCTGGGTTTACTGGCAGAGCTCACAGTGTACTCTTCATGGACTTGTATGGCTTGGATAGCTTAGAAACAAATGCTATCCTTGGGATGCCCTCCCATGTTTAAGTAACTAGCCTAGGAATGTCTCCTTAAGCCTCTGCTACAGCAATAGCACTATGGATAGTTAGAGCTGGAATTCTCTCCACATATCCTTTTGGGTTTTGTTTGATCTCATAACATGACGTGCTCTTAGAGCAACGTTGTAAGGTTGCCTTGGAGATGGAGGGCTTAACCACAGGGCTATCTATCATACTGAAACATTCATATTAGCCAATATAACTGTGAATGTTTTCAACAAGCAATTAAGTGAAGTGAAATGACAAAAAGCTTACGAAACAGTCCCAGGGGAATTGCATAAACTGGGGTCAGATGTTCAATTCCAGGCTGTTACATGACCAAAGAGTTTTGCTTTTGGTTGACAAAAGGAAGCAGGAGGTCAGCTGGTCTCTAATTGTTATAACAACAACCTGTTAAGTTCCTCAGGCAACAGAGATGCCTATAGTCTTTTGGCAGGATGGATGAGGAGGATGATTTCCTCTTCTGAAATAATGCTTGAAAGCTGCATATGTTTTTCAGCTGGCTGAATTTGGGGCTTCTATTGGAAGTATCAGGATCCTCTCAAGTACTAATACACCATGGTGCAGCCTTTGAGTGGATCAGGGGAAGACATGGAGAATGCAACATCAATCTTGTCAACTTGTTAATGAGTGAATGGGAAACAGAAGGACAGAGAGCAATATCCAACTTCAGAGGGAAAACAGAAAAGCCCCAACTGTGCATTGCCTTTATTCCTAATGCTTAATGTTTAGTTTATATCTTCCAAGGGAAATCTGGCAAGTGACCGGCTATGAATAATGTACCCATAGGGAAAGTTTGTTTCTAAACATGAACAGTTAGTGCCTGGCTTATGTCTGGGTAGGTGTGCTGGCTATTTCATAAAGATTTTATTCTACTGAGGCAACCACATGAAAGAATTGCTTTGGAGGAATTCAAGGTGAGAATATCTTTATTCTGCATCTACATGAACACTAACACCCTTAGTGCAGTGAAAACAAAGTGCAGAGACTAATCTTTCTTCTTCATCTCTTCCATGCCCCTCTCTATGCCCCTTGCAAATTATAATTTAAGTGACACGAACCTTTATATTTCTAGCTGCTTCAGTCTGGCCCACTTGATGAAATGTTGGGCTTTCCTGCCATAGTGCCAGGACACAGAAAAGGTACAGGCTAAAGTTATAATTTGTTATATTTAGGAAAAGATGCTGATGGACTAAAAGCTGCCAACAAAGCAAAACCAAAACATTTCCTTCAGCTATGGGAGTCACAAAAGTGAGGGAATCTGAAGGTGCAGTTCTCATCAGAAATGGTAATTCTGATCACATAAGAGCAGAATTTGCTTGCTTTTTTGTTTGTTTGTTTTTTGTACTTAAGTCTCTCATCTGAACACTACCAACCTTGAATAGTTTACAGAAACACAGAATCTTAGGGGTTGGAAGGAACCTCTGGAGGTTATCTAGTCCAAGCCCCGTGTCAGAGCAGGT
Organism: Galbula dea; assembly: GCA_013399015.1. Taxonomy (NCBI): domain Eukaryota; kingdom Metazoa; phylum Chordata; class Aves; order Piciformes; family Galbulidae; genus Galbula; species Galbula dea. The sequence continues at coordinate 592,844 of VWZX01012694.1, forward strand.
TCTCCTACAGCATGTTGCGAAGAATGGTGTCCAGGTGGGTTTTGAATGTCTCCAGAGATGGAGACTCCACCACCTCACTTAGGCAGCCTGTTTCCAGTGCTCCATCACTCTCAAGAAGTTCCTCCTTATGTTCAGGTGGAACTTATGTTCCAGCCTGTGCCCATTGCCTCTTATCCTGTCACTGGGCACCACTGAAAACAAGCCTGGCCCCATCCATATGACACCCATCCATTAAGCATTTATAAGCATTGATAAGATTCTCCCTTAGTCTTCTTCTCTCCAGGTTAAACAGCCTCAGCTCTCTCAGCCTGTCACCATAAGAGAGATGTTCTGGTCCCCTATTAATTTTGTAGCCCTTTTCTGTACCCTCTCCAGAAGTTCCTTGTCCTTCTTGAACAGAAGATACTAGAACTGGACACAGGACTCCAGATGTGGCCTCACTAGGGGAGAGTAGAGGGGGAGGATAACCTCCTTCGACCTACTGGCCACACTATTCTTGATGCACCCCAGGATGTCATTTGCCTTCTTGGCCACAAGGACATATTGCTGGCTCATGTTCATCCTGTTGTCTACCAGGACTCCCAGGTCTCTTCCCACACACCTGCTTTCCAACAGGTCAGTCCCTAACCTGTACTGATACATGTGGTTATTCCTTCCCAGGTTCATTACCTTACACTTGCCCTTGTTGAATTTCATAAGGTTTTTCTCTGCCGAGCTCTGCAGCCTGTCCAGGTCACACTGGATGGCAGCACAGACTTCTGGTGTGTCAGCCACTCCTCCCAGTTTAGTGTCATCAGCAAACTTGCCAAGGGGACACTCTAATCCTTCATCCAGGTCATTGATGAATATATTGAACAAGACTGGACCTAGTACTGACCCCTGGAGAACATCACTTGTTACAGACCTCCAACCGGACTTCACACCATTAATGACAACCTTCTTATCTCTGTCCTTCAGCCAGTTTTCAATCCACCCCACTGTCCATTCATCTAACCCATACTTTTTAAGCTTGCCTATGCAGATACTGTGGGAGAAGGTGTCAAAGGCCTTGCTAAAGTCAAGGTAGACAATGTCAACCGCCCTCTCCTTATCTATCCATCCAGTTATACCATCACAGAAGGCTATCAGATTAGTCAGACATGACTTCCCCTTGGTGAATCCATGTTGACCACTCCCGATAACCCTCTTTTCCTCCATATGCTTTGGGATGATGCCCAGAACGAGCTGCTTCATCATCTTTCCAGGAATGGAGCTGAGGCTGACTGGCCTGTAGTTTCCATGGTTTCAGATGCTATTCAGTACCTATGGCCCTCAGTACCCATGGGTAAGCAGTACCAAATACATATTCTCCCTCACCCTCTGGGTTCTCTTCAGTGCTGCAGTTTGGAGGTAATGTCTCTTAGCAAAAGAGTTAATCTGATTCATCTGCAGTTAACCTTCTACAAGAACATTTGAGAATGGTGTTTGTGTCTAAGTCTGAAAGAGGGCAAATATTACATTACGTGTGGAAAACACTCATTCATGCTAATCTTAAATCAAGAATAATTCCATTTAAACTGGGTGCCATTGAGATGACTATCAGTTCTTGAGAATTCCCAGTGTACAGAATATTTTATACTGTGGTATAGGTAGGGCCAAAAAAAAGCAACAAGGCTCAGGTAGTTAGAGAAATGCTTTCCTAATAATTCCCACCAAGAAGCTCTGTTAAAAAGCAGTTAAGGTTGCTCCAGGGCAAAACACACCTACACAACAAATGACAGGTTAGGGGAACCTTCTTCACATAAGTTATGATGCACACCTCATATTACCCACTCCCAGTGCAGACTCCAAACCCCAACAAGAAGCTTCCCTTGTTCTGTGGGACAGAGAAACAAACAAAATACCCACACCTCCTGCACGCTTAAGTGCAAAACCCTCTGGCTTCTGCAACACTAACATTAATGGCTGCTGCCTGCATAGAAGCTATGGTAATTATGGGAAATAATATGGAGATTAGTATGCATTCTGCTGGTACTGCTGGTCTCAAGGACCTTCTTTGGCTTTGTCAGATGCTGTTTTCTCTGTGGTTGACCACCCCACTCGGTAGACCCCTTCCACAATGCAGAGCTGAAGAGCCAATCTGTTGCTTTTTATAAGATTGGAGAATGAGCTATTTGGTATATTTCTAAGGCACTTCTTCTAGCTGATTTATTTCCAGCTGAGTCAGAGAGATTTTGCATGAGAGGGACTTTGTCATCCAACACTACAGGGATCCTAGGAAGAATGATGATGGCACTAAGTTATAGTTACAATTAAAGCCTTCTTTTTCTAACAGAATTTATGATCAGCACAGCATAGAATTTTATGAGCAGAATAGTACAGGATTTGTATAATGAGAATCAGTGTAGGACAATTTTGTAAGTATCATAGCACAAAATTTGTAGCACAGGTTACCTTACAGTTCCTAATCACCTGAACCCTCTGCAGATTCAGTCAAATCTAAATACTTGGCTTGCAGTATCAATATAACAATCATAATATAGACTCAAAGCACATAAAAGAATACAAGTTGCGGACTCAGTCCTTGGAGGAGACAACAGTGGAGGCATTCCCTGATCACTGGAGGATCATGGGGTTTGCTGCCAAGCAATCCCTGACTTGATTTTGTAGACAGTGCTCTGTGTGCTGTTATGCTTCCCTATTCTGTAATGGGGTCATCAAAACCTGCTTAGCCAGGTGCCAGGGACCTTCAAGGTTGGTAAGGAGGGAAGTAGTCAGCCTGGCACCCAGGAACCTTGAATTTGGTAGGGAGGGAGAGAAGAAATCTGCCTGGTGTGTAGGACCTTCCAGGTCTGGTGAAGAGGGGAAAGGGGGTTGATACATGACCAGCTTGGTCACAGAGAACGGCCATTTGCCTCATAAAATGTCACTAGTTATGCTAACCATATTACAAGGGGTCAGAAGTTGCAAATTTTTATTGAAGAAGCCTTTGCTTCAAAGTGTGTTGGTGGTCTTCTATCTACCTTCCTACATAGCTTTATATCTTCCTGCACCTGGCTGCTACTTTCATCCAGGTTTCTTTTGGTCCACGGGGTTATGGTGACTGGTACTGACCAGGGCAGAGTTTGTTCTGCCTTTTTGTACCCAGGTGCTCTAGGAACAAAGTCTTGGCATCACAATAACAGACTTCTACCTCTGTGCCACAGGGAATTCATTAGCCTTCTTATACTCTGCAGAAAGATAAAGATGTGTTGGTCCAGTACAGAAACCAGGAGGCTCATATTGGGCCTCAGGAGAGGGTTTTGATGCAGTATACAGAGCTGCATCAAAACAAATAATTAATGTCAAATAGATGGAGTACAGTAGTCCTACAGAGATTTGTTCATTGAAAATGAGATAGGGAAAACTTTGTCTAGAGGTATTAGTCTAAGAATGTGATTGTGTCATGGATGATGAGTGTGAAGATGCTGAGGACAGTAAGACTGAAAACCTCCTCACTGAACTACACTACACATTCCAATACTGTGAGCAGGTCATAGCCTGTTACTTGACCAGGTGTCTCTAAAATTCTGGCCCTGCTCTCCCTGACTGCTGTGCTATGTGACCAGCTCCAACCTGGAAAAATGAAATCATAATAAAATGGTGCTCATTAACAGACTCAATATTTTGTAGTTCTGTCACAGTGCAAAAGCCCCAAAGAGCAAACTAATAAAGGTTTGATACATTATAACCTCACCCTTTTAAAATAAACATGAAGCTTTTATTTTCCTATCCTCTAAGAAAATCTATTTATACCAACAAATCCCAGAGAATCAATACTAGTTTAGAAAACTGTAATAACTGAAACAGTAACCCTAATACCTTTTTAATGCTAAATGTCTTTATGAATGGTTTCTAACTTTACTAGGGGCTATAGAAGGGTAATACACAACACAGGTTAAGCTTGGAGCAGGGGGCCTTTGAGGATACCTGTACATAAAATCCATGTCTCTACTTATTGGTCTAAGAATATGATATTAAAATGGGTAGAATCTTTTCTTTGTTTCCATGTCAAGAATACATCCCATATGGAAGTCATCTGCATCAATGCTAACTTTCCCTGCAAACTCTTTTGAGCCACCAGTATTAAAAATACATTACACATACACCTGTATAGGCTGAAGTCTTGGAAGAACAGGTCTATTCCCCAGAAATCTAGTGGATGGTGTCCCTGCCAGGCAGAGGGGTTCAACTAGATAATCTTTAAGGTCCCTTCCAAGTCTGACAATTCTATGATTCTATGATTCTAAACCGAAGTGCTTTCAGTGCCTGCATGGGACCGTGATCATGAAGTAGCCAAAGAGCAGAAGGAATGCTGAGATTTCAGAGCCTGCATGATTACCCACAGCTGTACAAACAGTACAGTGGAGAAAACAGATTGACCTTGGCCATGTTTTGAGAGTGCCAGATAACCAGGTCCTTCAACAAGCCCTGTTTCAACATGAAGAGGAAAGAAGAGATGGTGACCCTGAGGAATGTGAGGACGCACAATGATAAAGTAGCAACATCACAAGTCAGCAGCCTGAACATCTTCAAGGGACTGGACTGGGATAGAACAGGCTGGTGATGACAGACATCTGCCTTTTGTACCTGGTAGCATGAGAAGTGGATTAGACTATACATATGCCAGCAGTAGCTCAAGCACAAGAAGACAGCACCCTTCAAAACATGAATGATTGTACCTTAATCATCTCCTAAATACCTATGGAGGTGAAATTTTGGCCTCTTTGCAGGGGATTTGAAATAGAATTTAAAAGGCAGGAATTATTTTGGTATATTTCTAAATGCACATGGCCATGGCTATCTTTTCCCAGCTTATTAGTGCCTGTATCCTCCAATATAGCAAAATCATTGGGGAACCCCAAACTAGCAAATAATTGCAATGGTTATCTCACAGACCTCCCCTTCACCCTTTCAAACAGGTGTTTTCTCACATGACTGGAAGCTTTTAAGACAAGACTTGATGGGTCCCTGGGCAACCTGATCTAGTGGAAGGTGTCCCTGCCAGACAGGGGGGTTGGAACTAGACGATCTTTAAGGTCCTTTCCAACTCTGACAGTTCTATGATTCTATGAAACACAGTGGATCAGCTAACTGGTAGAGAGTTCACTGGATGTTAGGGCCATGAACCATGGAGGCTTGATGCAGGATGCAAACTAGAAATGAATTCCTCCAGAACCTCCCATAACTCAGAGCAGGCTGTGAAGATGATCCTCAGAATGGTTGTGGGAAACAGCTTGAAGATTGAAGAAAAACTTATCTTTGCTGTGCTGGAAAACTGAGCATTACACAATACTTGTTTTTCTCACCTTGCAATGAGCAAATCCTCAGGCATACAGTGTGTTGGTAACTAGAGAAAAAAGAAGAAATGTTTGGAGGGCTTGTGAAGATCACCATGAAGAACATTGCTGTAGTTCTGAAATCACAAGAGTTCCCTAAACAAAAGGGGGAAAAATATATGGCAGAAAGAAGATGAAAAGGGATCAAAAGGTGAAGATCACTATTCTGTCACTCAGTCCCTGGTGAAGGACACCCCTCCTAGCACAGGAATTATGAGAGTGCTTCCCTGTTAGGCTTTGCCTATAGCTGCTGCCAGCTTGGCAGGGAAAGCATCTCTCCGAAGAAAACAAATTCCTGTGTTCCCCTGACATTGGGTTTCTCCTGCAACACTGCAGCTCTCAGAATCTGAGTGACTCCAAGGAGAAACACTGCATTTATCCTGGCTGTTTTGCTTTCCCCTTTCTACAGTCAGCCAAGCAATTCCTTGCAAATTTTACAACTCATTCTGCCCAGATCCTGAAGGCATAAAGCATTCAGACAGTACACAACCTGAGAGCTAAAGTATAAAATACATGAAAACACATACAGCCTGTACAGAGGGTCGTGAATAAGGTCAGTGAATCTGCCTACACCTTCAGGAGTAAGCACTCACCTGACCAATAAATTAAGAGTTAAAAATAGACCATGTTAGCAGCTGATGAAAGCACAAGTAGTCACAGCATATTATTTAGATCTGTCACACAAAAATCCTGTATTTGATTTATGAGAAACTGTATGGAATGTGTCCTCATCAGGCATCTGCCAACTGTGTACTGAGAACAAATTTAAAAGAATGAACAATTACATATTGCATGTAATGAGTAGCTGGGAAACAGGATAAGATGCAAGATGGGTCTTTCAGAGCCAAATCATACCAAACAAAGCAATTACCTTTCTTAGATGTGATAACTCAAAACTCTTTGGCAGAGGAAGCATGGTAGGTCTTACCTGCTGGACTTCAGTAAAGTCAGTGATTAAAAGGCAAGATAGAGAAGGTGGATATTAGTAGAAAAATTGCACAGGGGGAAAGGAGCTACCTGAAGGGAAGAAGATAAGTAATGTTTGAAAGGTGCTGGGCTGGAATGAGGGGGTTCCACAAAGACCAGTCTTAAGGCTGTCAGTATTTTTACTGACAGTTTAGATATTAAAAAAGACAAACAGGAGTGGTGTGAAACATAGCTGATGTGTGATGAAATCTGTCAATAGCAGAAAGCTGGAGTGTGTTGCCAGTACCCACAAAGTGATGGATATCACAGGCAGAGATCCCTGAGAGATGGCATTATACAACTAGAGTCAAAAGCCATAGCAGAACTAGGATGGCAAAGAGGTGGAAACGATGCATATTGCAAAAAAGTAAAAAAGGCACTGCAAAAATTTCATCTGGAATACTGTTTACAATCCCAGTTAGCTTTATTTTCAGAAAGCCTTCAGACTGGAACAGGTGCTGAGAAGAGGTGTCCAGGACAATTATGAGGGAAGGATAGCCTGTCCTCTAAAACATGGGAAGAATTCTAGGAAAGCAAAAGAAGGGGAGAGTGTATAATTTCTCTCCATAAACACCATGGAGGGATAGAAGGGAAAAAGACAAACTATTCAACTTAAAGGACAATCTGACCATAAATACCTGAGTGCAAACCATCATCAGGCAGAGTTCTGAAATGAGACAAAAGTTCCTAGTTACCAGAGGCATGACCAAACAGGCTTCCCACAGAGGAAGACAGCAGCAAATGTTGCCAACTTTTGATATGATGTGTATTTTGTTTCCAAAGAGCCTATACCACATAGCTGCCTGCAGTGACTTGGGCCAGGCTCTGTGCTCCAAGGGATCAAGTCTAACCTCTGTCCCTGCTCCTCTTCTCAGAGCATCTGTCGGTGATGTCCCAGGAAGGCGTTCCTGGAGCCTAGTCTTACACAAGCGAATTTCTCACCAGTTGCACAGACTGGGAGGCAAATCTTTGAACCTCTGTCTCCCAGCCCTCAAGCAAGATCACTCCCTGTTCTCTTAGTGCTGTACAAAAAAAAAAAAAAATCCTTTTCCATTTCACCAGCTGTCTTGGGCATTGCTTAATACTTGCCAGTTTTCCACAGGCACTCTTCATTTTGACCTTAAGCACTAGTTAAACAAGTAATTTCTCCAGTCCAGGTGCTTGTCCACCAAGGCAACAGGGATCAAGCAGGCTCTGTGGTGGGCAGGCTACTGATCCCCTGTGTGTCATTTCCACTCCTGCCCCTTCCCTGCTTTCTGCCTTCGCCCTGGGGCTGCAGCATGCTATGCTCTCTGCTGCGGCAGCACAAGCTTCTATACGGACTTAAAAGAGCAAGCATCATGTCTGGCTGAAACAAATGTGCCAGTGGCTGCCAGGAAGATGCATGCAGGTTCATGGGGAGAGGAGGAGGAGGAAGAGAAGGCACGTAGCTATTGCTGAGTTTCTGCCTTACAGTTACATGTCCATAGTGGGCCAGCCTCGACTACTTTAAAAACTGCATGTTGGCCATCGTGGATGGCCAGGTGCTAAAGCACATCACAGAATTGCTCTTTTGTATTTATGAACTCCAAAGCTTGGTTCTTGGAAAAAGAGGAAGAGGAGAATGTGGATCAAGCAATAGGTCTGTGAGCTTTGTCAACTGCACCAGCACACCTAGAATCGTAGAATTATAGAATCATTGCAGCTGGAAAGGACCCTCAAGATCATCTAGTCCAACCGATAACCCACCACTACTCTCGTCCTTAAATCATACCCCGAAGCACCACATCTACCCACCTCTTAAAAACCTCCAGGGATGGTGACTCCACCACTTCTCTAGGCAGCTTATTCCAATACTTCACCACTCTTTTGGTGCAGAAATTTTTCCTAATATCTAATCTAAACCTGCCCTGGCACAGGTTGAGCCCATTCCCTCTAGTCCTGTCACTAGTCACCAGGGAGAAGAGGCCAACACCCGCCTCCCTAGAATGGCCTTTCAGGTAGCTGAAGAGAGCAATAAGGTCTCCCCTCAGCCTCCTCTTCTCCAGGCTAAACAAGCCCAGATCCCTGAGCCTCTCCTCACAAGGCCTGTTCTCCAGACCCTTGATCAGACTAGTTGCCCTTCTCTGCACCCTCTCCAGTACCTCAATGTCCTTCCTATATACTGTGGTGCCCAAAACTGCACACAGTACTCAAGATGTGGCCTCACCACTGCTGAGTATAGGGGCAAGATCACCTCCCTGCTCCTGCTGGCCACACTATTCCTGATACAAGCCAGGATACCATTGGCCTTCTTGGCCACCTGGGCACACTGCTGGCTCATGTTCACCCTGCTTTCAAACAACACCCCCAGGTCCTTCTCTGCTGGGCAGCTCTCCAGCCACTCTTCCCCAAGCCTGTAGAGATGTCCTCAGACCTCCAAAACCATTGATCAATCCAGGGACTGGCTTTCTACATGGACTCATAGAAATGCACACTTTCACCTTCACTGCTTTGACACACAGCTGCACACCACCACCCCCAAACTCAAGGCTGACCGCCAGGAAAATGCCCTTTGTGACTTTGTCACTGCTGGCCAGAAAAATTTTACTGACTCACCAACTTCTTTTCTTCAGCATGGTACTGGCCTTGCAATAACTGGAAGTTTTCCAAATCCTCCTTGAAGCTGCCCCCTCTCTGTTCTCCCTCCTCCTTGCTGGCAGCTGTTCTCTGTGCCCCAAGGAAGGAGTGGGTACCTGCAATGTCCCTCCACCTCCTGGGAAAGAAGCATCCACAGGGAAAGTAAAAGCTGACTTTTCCTTTGCACATGCTGTCATCAAGGAGGTGCACTAACTTGTCTATCTGTGCAATTCACATGGATTTAAGCTCTGCTGGCACTGAGGAGTTCTGGGGGTTTTGAGAAGTGGATCTGGCCAGTTTTCACAGAAAGTGTTAACAGTGAACACACTACATGCAAACTCTTGGAAGGCAGGGGATATGGAATAGGGCTGTATTTTAAATTCTGTATTAGCACAGTATAATCCTGGCCTGAGCCCAGGCTCCTCAAAACATTCCAATACCTATTCTTATGGTGATAGCATTCAGAAGTAAACCGGTTCTAAGCAGAAGGGACACACTATTGTCCCAGTAAATAGTTTAGGAGCCTATCTTTAGAGCACAGATACAGCATGGAGAGAGAAAAGTTGTTCCTTTATACGTTGGCCCTCATGTCACAGTCTGGCTGACCTTTCACTAGTGTAAAACCTCCAAGGGCTATTTTCATACTAGTGTAAATCAGCATAGCCTTGGGGGTGGCATCACAGCAGGTCCTTACCTCATAGGGACTCTCCCAGCAAAACCTTTCTCCTGAGAACACCTCTGGGCTGGAGATAACAGGATTTGCTGTATACACTGGCTGCTGCTACATCGGGCTGTCACCCATGCTAGTGGAATCCTGGGCCTGTCCTTCAGGATTTCTGCTTTCCTTTCCTTAAGACTGGACCAAAACAACCACCAGTATCTTCCCCTCAGAGAGTGTTTCTGCCACCCTACTCCCTCACTGCAGGTGGACTCCTCCCAGGTGAGGAGTGTATCTGTGGTCGAGATAGAGGAAGGTGCCTGGAGAAAGCAATTTATCCCTCCTGAGATCTCAACTGTATCTCTCTTTGAGGGATTGCCCAGGATGACTGTGCTTCTGACACTGATGCTTAATTTAGACACCTAAAATGAAATGGGGGATAAATCCACACCCTTCTGCTTCTCAGGCATGATGTGTCACAAGCAGAAGCACTATAATTCTGCCACATGTTGCTCCCAGCCACTACATGTTAGGTGGGATGTTAGATAACCTACATCCTCCCACGTTCTGGAAGAGCTCTTTCCCCCAAGTGGCATAAATGATGACTTCCATCTTGCTACACTAGATATTTGACATCACTTAGTGTACAGGATGCATATTGTCATATCTGGCTGTGATCAATAAAAAGTTCCTACCTATGACAACAACTGTATGCAACATCAAGGGTTTGGATTTTGTTATGTAATGACTGTTGAAATGGCTATCTTTTGTAATCAATAGCCTGAGAGCCTGTCTCAGGAAGATTGGCATTGCATGATCAACAGCAACAGTAGTCCAAGCCAACTTAATGAAAGGCACAGTTAATCCCAAAGAGCCAAGTAAGTGGAATTTGCTTTGCTCTGAGGAGGGCACCACTCAGTTACGTGCATATGTGGTGCAGCTGGAGCTGGTAGTTAGCCAGAGGTTTGGGGGTTACTTGGTGTTTGGGGGGGGTTTTTTGGTGTTGTCTTATTTTTTGTTGTTTTTTAAGTAAGAAAAACATTCACAGTTGTTCCACAGGAAAAGAACAAGTAATCTATCCACATGGAATATATGCAGTTGTCCTTGTTTCCTCCTTGCTTAGTTTCACCTTCTGCTAAAGTAATTTGGGTGAAAAGACTTTTCCAAATGCCCAATTAGGATAAACAGCAGTTGGGTGCACCAGATAAAGGGGGATAACCAGCAGGCTTTTAACAAATTAATAGGGCAGGTGATACTGAAATGCATAAACCTTGCAGTATTTTACAAAAGCAGGCAAAGGTGGTTAACTTATCCACAAGGGTAGAGTCCTTTAGCTGTAGAGTGTATGTGCTTCACTGCCCATCCTCCCCTTCCCCTGCAGACAGCTGCTGCTGCAATGGGACAGCTGAGCTGCATGTGAAGAAACTCCTAACTCACTGAGGTTTTCAACCTGACACATTAAAATAAAATCCCCCTTATCCAAGCAGGGGATTGAAAAGCCCAAGGCATGGTTTTCCATGGAGGAAAAACACCTTAGGTGTCATGGCCCCCGAAACCTAAGCATTGTCCTTCCCACAGATGAACAGCAATGGTTTGCACCTGCTTTGCACAGATACACATAACTAAGCAATGCCCAGTGCAGAGAGAGACACACTGAGTCATGTCCAATGCACAGTCAGGTCTGGGCTGACCACGTGTGAAACAGCTTCAAGAAGGCAGTCTGCGAAGCAGGTTTTCCTCACCATTGATCCTGCAGAGCCACAGACACACTGGCAACAGAGCAACATCTGTAAAAAGTATCCCAAACCTAAGAGGAAACAGCAATGATGGTCAAAGCTAGAGCCATGTGAAACTGCATAGATAGGAATATTGCCTAAACTGTCTGAGCGCCACTCAGCTGAATGCAAAACATCTGGCTGACAAGTGCAAAGGCCTGAATTAAATGAGTTTTCATGTTACTATCCTTTTAGGTGAGGTTCAATCACTGACTGTATGCACTTTCTTAGGCTGCTGCAATATGAAGCAAAAAGGTTGGCATTAATAGCGAAAGAAGGTACCAAAATATGTCAAGCCCATGCCTGGTGCTTGGTGGAGCAGACCCCAGGGAACACTGCACTTCAGGGTACCTGTGTGGGTCTGCCTGGCCGAAGTCATTTCTCTGGGCTCCCCAGCTGAGCAGGCACAGCTGATTTTTGCCACTCCGAGGATAAAAGGCTGGGGCTAATACTAGCTCACCCCTCTCATGGGAAGATGGAAATGGCCAAGCTGGCAGAAGACCTTGGAGAGTTGGGTATGCTGTCTTACTAAGGGATAGGGGAAAGAGCAGAGTTGGAAGCAAAAGCAGTAGTTTGTACCCTCCCATTCTAGCTTTCCAACCTCTGCTGTGGCTCAAATATGTAGCAAAGCCATCACCATTCCAGATGCTTGTTTTGCCAATGGTGAGTGCCAAACTTGAATCTGCTAGATTCTGCAAGATTCTGTTAGTCTTGCTGCCTCAATGCCCATCAGGCTTAGAAAAGCCACCACATAGCAGAGCAGTTAGAAGGAGAGCTCAGATAATATATTTATCAAGCTAAATAAAGTTATGGCTAACTGTTGTGTTGACTGTGAGGTGTAGCTGCACTATCTAGGAGGGAAAAAGAGGCCACCTGCAGCTGCAAAAATCTCACAAGCCTGCAAAATAAGGAGGGCAGCATGCTAGTGTGAGGTTGCATACTTCCTGGAGTAGCAGAATTCCTGCAGCAATACAGAAATGACTAATTTTCACCCCACAGTCCCTCCTCCAACTGTTAAAAGAAAACAAACAAAAAAAATTACTTTTGACACATTTCCTGGAATATGTGAGTTTACTAGAAGTGCACTTTACACTCTTGTTATGAAAGGGAATCCAGCCCAGGGGGACAAAGTCATTCTTGGAATAACTTTCAATAAAATCAAGAGTTACAACTGGGCTGACTTTGGCATAACAAGTCCTCAGGATATTAGTGGCTGCTGCAGTCATGTTTTTGTAGGCAGTCTGGATCTACTAGTTTTCCTAGTATAATAACTGCAGTAAGAACTATGATGTTTTGTAACCAGACTAGTTTATACTGGCAAAAGCCCTACTTTGGATGATAGAGAGGTGCCTAATACTGCTGAATTTCTTTCAGTTCTTATTTGGGAATTGCTATTCTATTATAAAATGTCTTTATACTGTTTGCTCAATAAGTTAGGATGGTTACTTCTGTATTGTTAGAATCATTTTCTACGATAGACAAGCTATGTCTAAATGTCTAAACTTTTATATTTTGTAAAGTAGTAACATTAGAATATGGTTTGAGGACAAAAGCAACTACTATCTTAAAACCAAATAAAATAGATTGATGCCCTGGATAAGCCTGCAGGGCAAACTGTGTAACAGTGAGAACAGAATTCACAAAAAAACCTAGACAATTTTCTTTCATTATTTTTATCAGGCTTGGCACCTTCATTTCCTAAGCTCTCTGTATAATCATCTGCATGAACCCAGAGTCTATAGATGTCTATTTTACTTTCTAAGACCCAAGTTAATCTTGTTTGCAGCACGCAGAGAAAGAGAGCAGTATTCTGGGTGTGATACCACTTAGTGTCATAGACATTTAGAAATGCAGGAGCACTGTGGTATCACTGCCTGGCCAGCTCAAGGGGCAGTGGGACATCAGCAACCCTACCACAGCCAGTTTTGTGCTGACAAGCCTGAGAAACTTTTAGGAAGCAGATATTTACTGGGAGCATCTCTTGAAAGTCAAAGGCAGCATGATAAAGAGCACAAAGTTACAGGGATAAAATCTGCAGGGGACATCTTGAAGGTGGGATTTCACATTGTATTTTGTCATGGAGAAGATGGAGGTAGGCTCAGAAAGCTTTGAAAGCAAAGACAAGCAGCTGTGTTTGATGGTTTAAAATCAGAAGAAACTCAATCTGTGCTTGTTGAGAGCAGCTTTACAGTATTTCCATACATATAAAATGTACCTTAGAAAAACTGCAGATGGGTGCTGTGCTGTTCCTAAAAAGAAACACCCTAGATAACTTGCACAACATCTCAGCAGAGACAAGAGAGCTGGTGGAGGTGGAAGAGTCTGTGTAGGATCCTAGCAGGCAGTCTACAAGGGAAGAAGGGGCTCTGGGCTGCCTGAATGTGCAGATGGCTTCTGAGTGGCCCACCATGGACTATACTAATGAAAATCAGGTCCTTTGGCCTAGAGCATCCCTTTAGCAACCTGTTTCTTCAGGCAACTTGCAGCTCACAGCAAGTAGGCTGTGGCAGGGAGGAGTTTGCTCTGAGGGTGGCAGGGCTACTCTGGCAGCCTGCAGCCACCTTTCCCCAGGGCTCCTTGCTCTCTTACCAATCATGGGAGAGTTGCACATCCTTGATGCAACAGTGGTGGGTCCTTGAGACACCAGGCAAGGTGGTGCTGGAAACAACTCAGTGGCCTGCAGCTTATTTTCAGAGAGCCCAGAGGGGTATGTGGTGCTCAGGGTTGTCACAGCAGCAGGACATGGCCAGCTGTGCTCCTTCCTGCAGCCAGCCAGGGCACAGAGAAATCACTCCACTCACTGTGCATGTTAAAGTCCCTCTGCATGTATAGAGTAATACCATCAGCCACAACATAAATGAGCTTGTATAAATTGGGTTGAGTACTTCTTCTACTGAGATAAGAATGTCTGTGGAAAGGGGTGGCAAAATGGCAAGCAAAGATGATAACTTTTGCAGCAGCCCTGTGAGTAAATATCTGCAGGGCAAATGTTTATGTGTCTCACAAGCAGAGAAAGGATGTTGTAGCAATCAAGGTATAAAAGGAGAGTCTGGCAGTTTTGGCTGTAAGGCTAGCTAAAAAAGACCATATCTTGTAGATATTATATAAAAATAGTCTGGAAGACTAAAAATAGCATGGATATATCAAGGTTTAAAAAGAGATGAGAACTGAAGCCTATGAAGATTGAGAAAGTCATATGAGATAGAGAAAATCAGCATGAACTTCACAGCTTATAAAAGACAAAGAAATGGAAATTAAATTATGCTAACTCACACTATCTAGTCTCAATCTCCAGTCACTTGAGCCAAAACAAGCAGACAGTTTTATTTACTGGTTTTTTATTTGTTCTGGGATGTACAAGCTGAAGGTGCTGTATGCTGGACCTCCTGTGCTTCTTGTGTATGGACCTTGCTTGCACAGGCCTTACTCTTCTGCCAGCACCACAAGCATGTGCTTTGGTTGCTACCTCAAAAACTACTACGTCCAAAAATTGCCTAGAGGACTAAAAAGGAGAGAAGCAAGAAATTGGCTGTGTCTGGAGGAGCAGGCTATGTGTGAATCCCACTGCTTTCTTCAGGTCAGACATTTGCTTCAAGTTTGCAGGGTTTTCCAAAGTATTTCACACACCACTTTCTCCTGCTGATGGGCTAGGATGCCCACCATAGGAAGCTGGTGTCCTGGTCTTGAACAGGCAGGTGTCAAGCTTCACTGAAAGTAGCAGCTCTGACTATGAACAGGGATCAGCAGGTCACATGGACAGCTGCCTAGCAAGACTTGGCACCAAGTGTGGCCAGCTGCCTGGGGGCATTTGGGACTTTAGTTTTAGATTCAGGACCCTTAGATAAGCATATATCCTGCTCAGGTACTCTTAATCTTTCATCTGATTTAACCCTCCATCCCTGCTCAAAGGTATTACGAGTTTAACTCAGCATTTGCAATGGGACATAGATAGATGAAGAGCTTAAGGTGAAAGGACAAGGTAAGCAGAGGGGCTACAGCAGAGGCTGATTCTTGTCTCATCTTGGGGACAGCACAGAGCCCTGTCATTTGTCCTGTGTGTTGCTGCAAGCACTGGACACAAACTGACTCAGCATAATTTGGCCAGCCCCTGCAGGAGGACACAGTGCTCAGTCCTTGCAGAGACTAGGGCAGCCACAGGAGGAGGAGGCAGGCTGCTGGGGCAGATGCAATACCTGCTGGGGTGGCATGGGGAGAGGAAGGGAGAGAACAGCCCCTCTCAAAGCCCTACTTGGGCAGCCGTGGCCTGTACACAGCCATATGGCCACAACCAGGCTACAGAACCAACTCTTCTTCCAGCTGTAGTTGAGGGGTTAATGCCCTAGTATACCTCACTCTGGCTTGCCACCAACCTCAACTACTCTGCCAGGTTTGTCAGCAAAACTGCTTGTATGTGCTTCCCTCAGCCCTCTGGAGTCGAAGCAAGCCATGCTAGCTCAAGAACAGTTGACATGTGAGGTCTGCCTGCATCTAATTCATTGCTAGTAAATAGGTCAAGGAAAGCTGGCGGGGAGCGTGTGTGGCTGCGTGCTGGACAAGCAGTAATCTCTTCAGCTGACAGACCTGGAGTTTCAAGATTGGCTTACACACTTCTGTGGTGATTTGCCCCATGCACCCAGAAGCTAAGGCAGCTGACACTTGCTTTCCATGGCTCATTGTGTTCAATGAAAATTGCACTGAGAAGGCCAGTCTGGTCAGAGGAACCCCAGATGTGCTCAACCTTTTCTTGTATCTACACACTCCTTGTTTGCCTTTTCCTCACCTTGGCTGTTACTAGCATATAGGTCCACTTTGGGGCAAGCAAAGCAACACTGCCCTGTGCCCACTGCCAAGGGCACAGTCCCTCGCTGCTGGAAGAAGGTTTGAAAGCAGAGGGGTGCAGATGCTCCTGATGATGCATGGTGAGCATTCCTCTGGGATGCTGGTGGGACAGAAGAGTGGTGCTGCTGAGCTGCCCTCTCACAATAGTGAATTTCATACACCTAATTGCTTGCAGCTAGGAAAAAAAAAAATGGTTTGGTGATGCTTTAAATGCTGAGATCTTTACTGCTGGGCCCTGGCAATGTAAAAGAGAAATATGCTCTCATCATACATGTCCTGTGGTGCAGATGGGTTTGGGGTTGAGCTTGTGAGAGCATAGAATTTTCAAGTTCTAACCGCTTCCTTCCTTCTCAAGCACTCTCAAAGCAGTATGCTGCACAGTCAAAACAAACCGCTTCCTTGCAAGCACCTCTACTACCAAATTTTATGTACTGCAGAACTGCAAACCCACTTTCTCTGAGTATCTTAGTGAGGAGCAGTGTGAGCTACTCTGACAAGGGATCTGAAAAGACCTGGCATTCACTTCTCTGGACAAGTGAGAACCTTATTATCTCTAAATAAGGTGATTATTAAGGGGGTGTTTGAGCTTATTCTTGGTTTTGGGGACTCTCTCTTTGCTGCCATGACTCATAAAACTCATTAAATCAGAGTATGACTAGCAGGAGAACATGTAATTACACAGCAGTTGCAGGGTAGTGATGGAATGTATGTTTGACAGGCTGATGGCAAGACAGCTTAATCTACAAAGCTGTTTAGATGTCAGTATAGCCAATTCCACCCATAAGGCAGGGCAAGTTGTACAAGGCACCAAACCAAAAAGGAGAAAGGTAAAATATGTGCCAGCAGGAGGCTCAGGGCATTGGGGGTTTGCATAAACAGCCTGAAAACGTGCCTTTCATCACTCTGTCTAGGTCAATGTGTAGAAACATTATCTGGTAAACGGACAGCCTCGCACTGCACAGTGACCTAGATAGGAAATACGATGCAGGGAGAGGGAAGGTGAGACTATGCACTGTTGTAACCCACAGATCAGGTTATTTGCTGCTGCTTTTATCTGGCTCTAAGAGTTCAGTAGTCAATAAAACACTTGGAAACAAGTTCTTGCCTCTCTCTTCCTTCTCAGGCGCTCTCACAGGAACACAGCATGCAGCCAGACCAATGTATGAACAGTGTATTTCAGTACTTACTAGAATATTAAGAAAATATTCTGAAAACCAGTGTACACACCTCAGTTGTGCATGCACCACTTCAAGTGTACAACCTTAACGTTTCTGTGAAGCTTCTCAGAGAGGTTACACCAGCACTGGAGTGGCTACTTTTCTGTGTATAAACAGGTTTGTTTACATGAAGAAAATCTTTCCACTCTGGCCTTTGAGATTGCAGTAGCCAATTCAGTTGAAGCACGCTAGGATAGGCTAGGATGGTTTTGCTCATTGGAATCCAAAAGCAAAGGGAAGTATTTGGGAGCTAATGCATGCTACTGTTTGAAATCCCTTCCCATTTCTACATGTTTTGTCATGGTGTACTTAAAAGACATACATATGACCAAGTAATCTGGCATCCGTATTTTTTCTTTCTTGTAACTTACCTTATAATTAGCACATTGTATCATATATTCTAGCCTATCTAAGATCACATTGTTCTGATTTTAAAACTCTACCATAAAACCTTTGCACGCTGAAAGAAGACTTCATTTATGCTTATAAATATATGAAGGGTGAGTGTCAGGTGGATGGGGTCAGGTGCTTTTCAGTGAAGCCCAGTGACAGGACAAGGGGCAATGGCTATAAGCTGAAGCACAGAGGTTCTGTGTGAATACAAGAAAAAGTTCTTTAACAGTGAGGGTGCCAAAGCACTGGAACAGGCTGCCCAGAAAGGTTGTGGAGTCTCCTTCTCTGGAGAGATTCAGGACCCATCTGGATGTGCTTCTATGTGACCTGGTCTAGGGAATCCTGCTGTGGCAGGGGGTTTGGACTAGATGATCTTTCAAGGTCCCTCCCAGCTCCTAACATTCTGTGATTCTGCTTTGGCACAGAGAACACATCTCCCTCACCTTTAAAGAAATTGTATCTGGGTGACACTTTCAGGAAGGCAGAGGGATGATAATCTTGTAGGGAAATGGCTGGGTGTTCCTACATAATAATTTCCATATTATTTTTACATCAACAAAATAAAGATATCTCTTAAGTCTGAAACTCTGCTGGCAGAAAGAAAAACATTTAGGGATTGCATATCAAAGGTCTTTGAGATCACATAATTTATCTATAGCCCGGTGTGTTCAATATGCAGTCTGTGAGCAGGAAAATAGTTTGCTTTCAGTTTCATCATTCTGTAGACAGAATATTGTCTCCCAAATTAGCTTTGTTGGCTCTAAATTACTGTGCTTAGTCAAAATTATGCCTCTTTTTATATTTTCAGAATTTTTCCTCCAAAATCAAATAGGTAATGGAGCATTCCTGTTTCAAATGTATAACAATGAAGATTTTGATATTACTATGAGGCTGAGCTATCAGAAGTCAGAGTGAAATTTTCCTTCTTCAATCTCATTTTCTAAGTTATTTTTTCTGAAAATAATACACAAAGCTTGACCCCAACAGAATTTTTGCCTCACATTTAAACTGTAAATAAATCTTGGAAAACACACTGTAGGTAAATTTTGAGAGATAATGCTTTTTAATCTGCTGTCACAATCAAGTGATCTATGTTAATGAAAATAGAGAGAGTTAGGGCAGATTTTTCTAGCTTCTGTAGCAGTGAGCTGGTTTTCTTCTATATTTACACATTTATTGGAAACAAAGTTTGAAGTGTTTTGCTCTTGGGACTTACTCCAGAGTTTTGTTTGTGATTGCTCTGTCACATACTATCTCACTCATGACAGTTCATCAGAGCAATTATACATTTTCTACAATAATTCTTACAGAATTTATTGCTGTTTTCACTGACTTCACTGATCCCATGGAAACCATTTGTTCTGGAGAGCAAAGATCTGTTCAAGAGTGTTTCTTGACTGATTGATGGATTATCAGGTATCTTTGTCATCTGCAGCTGCCGGTAGCTGTGGCTGCATTTTCGACTCTGCTGGCAGTAGCTTCTAAAGCTACTTTAGGATCCTACTGTAGGATCTAAAGAAATTTCTCCCTGCACATAGGCTTTTGGGAAGAGCCTTGAATCGATGATTCTCCTCTTAACTTGTCTGCAGACTTCATCTCACATTCAAGGAGATCCCATTCTCCTTCCTGGTTCCACCATGCCACTCTGTAACTCTCCTTCCTCTGCCTCCATCTGACTAGGCACCCCCCTGCAGAACAGCATTGCAAAACCTCCTCAGGGATGAAGGCCTCCTCTATTTATAGAGCACTGAGGCTAGATGAAAGTTTCCAGAGAGCCTTCTGGAAGGGCTCCCATCTAGCTGCTCTAACAGGCTTACAAAGGGAAACGACCTTGTTACCTTGCTTCATAGCTTTGCCCTGCATATAGCACTCACTGAACCTTTGCAGTAAAATATATACTGCACCAGGCAAGCAACTGATGTTACACACTGGCACTTATGAACCTTCAAATGAGTTTTCTTCCTGATATGCCTCATCCATACCTGAATTACAAAAGCCAGCCAGAAGCTTGAGGCAACATGAACCTACCTTCTCAACTGACAGGGCTCTCACCTGTTAATGTGACACTTAGGCCTGTGATTCAGTACTGTCTTAAGATAACAGAGAGGGAGAACTGTTTTTAGCTTCATGCTGTAATTTTTTCTTAAAAGATTCAGTGTCCTGAAGCTGATATTTTTAAATCCAAAATAAGGTTCCATTACCAAATGAGTGCTGCCTCCCGAAGATATGATTCAGCATTTCTTCTACTCATGTCACAGTTGAAACACAGAATATTTCTTAAAATAGGGAAGAAATACCACCCTAGCTAAAATAAGGTAGGAAGGTAGGAGCCAAGCTGCATTAACAGAGTAGGCACACACACAAACACACAAGCTTTTGTGAGTGTACACGCTAGCCAAATTTGGCCTCTCCCATTGTTAAGTTGATGTTTATTAAAACGAAAAAAACCTAAAACATCCCCACAAAACCAACCAACCAACAACAAACCCAACAAAAAATAGCAAGCCCTTAACTACTTTTGCCTAGAGTACTTGGCTTTTATTGGAGGATATGTTTGTACAAGAGAGGAGCACTGCCTCCCACCCAAATTTCAACAACACGAAGCGTTTGTTAAATAGGTGAGGACAGAGTCTCTATCTATGCTTCCTATCCCCTCCAGTTCAAACTCTATCTATACTACACAGTGAGGAAACTGTAAGCTGATGAACCCTTTTAGGAATCTTTTTAAATGAAAACTCCTGTACATGGTCCTAGCATTAGATAGACTATGACTTTAAAACTCCCTGCTCCCCAAAAAAGCAAAACCCCAAAGACAAACAAACAAACAAAAAATTAAAAACCAAAACAAACAGAAAAACAAAAAAACCCCAAATAATAAAACCCCACACCAAACAACAACAAAAAGAGAGAATAATGCCAGGGAGAAAATACAAGCCTAATGGAACAGTAAATAAAAAAGTGAAATCTGCCTCCTGACAAGATAAGCATTATCATTTTCCATTGCACTGTGGGTGGATGAAGAATGTGTAAATTGCTTGCTGACTTGTTTTTTGCTTCTGCATAAAAATGAAAGGCCATTTCTTCTAGTACCAATAAATGCCACCTTATCTCTAGGTCACTAATTAGCTAGCTGGGTGAGCAAGGAACAGGTTCAGGGTTAGCAATTGTAACAGTGACAAACTGATGTGGCGTGATAGCAAGACTCAAGACACAACTCAGCCTTAATTACAGCTCTGTAGCCCATACTATCACTCCAAGAACAAAACAAATATATTAATAATTCATATTCAGCTGAGTGCTTGCATGAACTTCTGGTAAGTTTAATTTTACAGAGCTTAATATTTAGGTACTGCTTTGTAAAAGCTCTCCAGAGCACAATTCCAGCATTATGTTTTACTAGATTCATTAACAGTGTTGTGCCATTGGAATGTCTATTGAAAAAGATAAACCAAGTACTGTCAATCTAGATCATGCAGGGGGAAGACAACACTTTTTCATACTAATACAGGAATTTAAATCACTGTATATCCACTACTAGCATTCCTGGTTTAGTAAATATCTGCCCTTGGTATAAGTTTCTTGAGAAGTGCTTTAAAACAGGCTGAAATATCTTACTCTGGTATTGGATTAAGAGTATTTGCACAGAGGGTTGTGCTTGTTAGCATAAGAAACAAGAAGACACAAAACATCATCATCATGAGTGTGCGTCAGTATCATAATTTTTAATACCACATCTAAAATCTCAAGAACTGTTTTGATCAACAGGTAGAACCTTTCAACCACTGACACCTGAAAAGAAAAACAAACAAACAAATAAACCACATAGAATCAATAGCCTAAAAACCCTCTCCTTGCCTCCTTAGGTAGCAGAGTCAGCTGATGCTAGCCATTATCCTGTCTCAGTATAGATTATCCTGCACTTGGGATCTGTTGATCCTCTCAATACAGTTTCAAAAGGAAAAACTTCTCTTTCAGTGAGAGAGAAACTAGAAATGGGTCATGTTATACAGTATGAAGTAAATAAGGGTGAAGTTACGTGACGTGACTGAGTCAGCTCACCGTTCTGACTTGGGTGGTCCTCCTTTTCCCTCCCTGACTCCTGGCCCTTCTGGTCCACACCCTCTCTTGCACCACATCAAACCACTCGGTAAGCTGATCCAACTTGTTAAGCCAACAGAAAACTATTCTCTTGAACTGACTCACCAAAGGGCTTGACAAACATGGTGCTAAGAAGCGTGCTGCTGGAGGGAGCAGAACCACCCCTTTTGGTGGGCAGCAACACAACACCATGACTTAAGTGGACCAGAACCAAAGAAAGCATCGCAGAATGGCACAAGAGGAGCACTAAAAATAAACAGAAGGGCATGGAGTAAAAGTCTGTGTCTTTCACAAGAATGGAAGTGCAAGAAAAGGGATCACAAAGCCCTTGGAATGGCTGAGTCAATGAGGGGGACAATGGCAGGAGAGCAATGTGACATTGCATCCTGAGACACATCACAAGGGTGCATGAGAACACACAGGCACTGTCCTAGCAGAAGAGGGAGCATGGAGTGCAGGAGAACACAATGCTGAACTGTGGTGGGTCCATCTAGATTGCAATGGCTCTTCAGGATCCAGGCTTACAATTCTTCTGTGTCTGTAGACAGCCCTGGCAAAAGTGAGCTCTTCAGAACAGATGTGCTATCTTCATGGTTTAAAAAAACATGAGCTATAATATTGCATTCTCATTGTTAAGAAAAGGAGGAGAACACCATGGTTCAATTGGAAAACAAACAAAAATGAAGCCTGACTCATTCTTGAGGAAAAGAAAAAAATCCTCAAGTGTTACTGAGGAATAACACCTAGTCAGTCTCACCAGCTCATAAACTCCCTGTTATCTTTTCCTTACTCTCTTAAATTACTGAGACAGGTTTCTCCTTTCATAGCAGTAAATGTTTTACACTCACTGTTTTCTATGAATCTCTTACTAGCACAACTACCTCAACAAGAAAAAGAATTTAGAGATAGCAGAAATTTTAGAGATAGCCAGCTGGAGAAAAGGAAGAGAAACTGCATCTTCATCCAAAGATAAAATGTCCAGTCTTTTAACAAATACATCTTTATAGCTTCAGGAACAGTTCCTGAGTTCGTCTCCTGAGCTCTGAGTAATAGTTTCTAGGGAATCTGGGGGAAAAAAAAAACCACCCAAACCAAACAAACCACACAAAGACTGCAACTCATTAAATAGCAGGATATATTGTAATGTGTAAGCATGCTCTCAAGCTTCCCAAACCAAGGGGCACAGAGCAAATTGTCCTTCTTGCTCACACCCCAGGACATCCCTGTTCTCTTTTCCAAATACAAGGCCAGGCACTGGCAGAAGAAAGAACTACGTGCCTGGCAGCTCAAAGATG
Organism: Galbula dea; assembly: GCA_013399015.1. Classification (NCBI taxonomy): domain Eukaryota; kingdom Metazoa; phylum Chordata; class Aves; order Piciformes; family Galbulidae; genus Galbula; species Galbula dea. The sequence goes on from VWZX01012694.1 coordinate 616,040, forward strand.
AGGAAAGGGAGAAAATGATGTGCAATAAATCAGGTACATGCAAAATAATCATGCCAGGCCAGATCATCCTAACACTGCTCGGCATTGTTTCCACCTTGATGATCTTTCGGCATGTCACAATGCTGAATCATGATGACACAGGGGCAGGAAGCACATATCAGATGCCAAGTGAAAAGGTCATGTTATGATTGTGGCCCTAGAAGTGCTGGACAGACTTTCTTTACGTTGGAATCTCTCTTCTCACACTGGAAGACTTGTCTGCACTGAAAATGACAAAAGGTTCCAGAGCAGATCTGATAAGTTTGACCTACATATAGACAAAACAGGAACCTTGTTTTTACCCCTCCCCCAACTGCTTATCACTCTATCAATATGTGGATTTCAAGTTCTGTTCAAAAAATGTTCTTTAGAAGTAATTTTCTGTCCATAATCAGACTTAAAGCACCCCCAGGGCCAGCTGGCTTGCTTAAGTTAGAGGCCAAAAATGTACATAATTGTCAATCTTTAGCAAAACAGGGAGTTTTTTTCTAACCAAAGCCAGAAATACTCCCTCTGGAGAAACCTCACAAGCACTGTGGAAAAAGCTTTTGAACTTTCAATGGTACAAAGTTTAAAATGAGGACAAAACTGGGATGAGTCAGTCTTGAGCATTTTCGAAGTTCTGCTGCATTTCCACAGCTTTACAGATACAGACATCTGGTAGTGGCATTTTCAGGGGGGAAAAAACCCATCAAAACTAAAAGAGGACATTGTCTTGTACTTCATGAGCATAATTATTTTTTCTTTAAATATGAATAAAATATTCATGTAGTAAAACATTTTAATATGTATGAATCTCTCTGAACCAACCCTAACCATATTTGGCATAATAAAAATGTGCTATATTCCCAGAGAAGCAAATGACAGGTTCAGGGTCAACAAAACTAGTTTTAGTTGAAGAGCTTAGAGGAATCCCACAATATTAAAAACGATATTAAATACAAGTTTACAAAAAGTAATTGATGAGAATAATTCTTATTATGTAGCCCAACCCTTATAATCTCAGATTATATAAAAGGTTTTTCCTTTAAACATGACACCATTATGCTATTCAGTGCTAATAACCTAATGATTCTATTACTTTCACTGCAGCAAAATTTTTAGGGAAACTCTACAACCACATCAACAAGCATTAAGTGGGATGGGAGGTGGGCCAGGGTACTGCAGATTATTTTCAGGGCTCTGAGCCTGATTTTCCATTGTCCCAAAGGCTGTGTGCCACTTCACACTGTGACAGGAGAATATCAAGCTCTTTGTGTATCAGAGCTGAAGCCTGGATCTTGAAAATTGCTGAGATTCCTTAGCTTGTACTGGCCACAAAGTGACTTGACCGGTCGTGTGTTTTTCCATAATGGTTGGCACTAGCACAAGCAGTCAATAACCTCCCACTCTTGTGATCACCTCTAATGGGTGTCCCTTCCCTTGCTTTGCAGAAACAGGGGGCAGGGGAGGTATTTGGGATACAAATAAACCACACTAACCCTTTGAGTACCTCAGGAAAACAGCGTGCATTCAGCAAAGGAGCACTTGCATAGCCTTGTGGATGTACTTTGTACAGTTTGTCCTGATTAGAAAGGAAGTGAGCTGAACAGAGAATCCAACTCAGACAAACAGTTCTCTAGTTTTATTTGGAAAAGCTGCAAACCTGTTACAGTTCACTTGCTGTTATGAAAAGCAAGCCTGAAAAATGCCACTGTTGAGATCAGTGAATAAAGTTTTAGGTGGAATAAGAGCAGTCAGGGTGAAGAGCACTGTGGAATGGTCTAGAAGGAAGAGAGCAAATGCTTGTAAGCCCCTAAATTCTGACTTTTAATCATGATGCTGTCATGGACACAGATCTGTCCAAGTGACACCTTACACTACCACCAACCTCAGGAACATGCGTAGTTTTCAAGTGGCCTTCTGGCATCAGTGAAAAACTTAGCCTGGAGTCCTAGGGACTTTTTTGGGGGTTCAAAGAAAAACTATTTGAATATGAGATAACTTTTTATTTAAACTTTATTTCTAAGATGATTTTGTTCTGTGAATTAAACTTCTCTGATCACAGAATCACAGAATGTTAGGAGTCGGAAGGGACCTTGAAAGATCACCTAGTCCAACCCCCCTGCCACAGCAGGATTCCCTAGACCAGGTCACACAGAAGCGCGTCCAGACTATTACTCTGCATTCCCCTCTCTCCCTGGGCTTCAAAGATCCTTTTTTGGTTGCTTATATAACCTTACTGCTGCAGTACTCAAAATATACAAAACATGGTATAAATGCATCTATTATTACTACTTAATGAAAACAGAAAAGTTATTCAGTGATCAACTCTTTTTAATTTCTAATATGCCAGATCCATATCTAAGTGGTGACAAAAAACTATGACTTTGCATTAACTTTATCCCACAATACCCTCACCAAGACTTGTATTACTTCAAAGACTTTTCCTTGGCATCCTCTGCAAAACAATGTCTCCTCATTACTGAGTCACCAGTCAAGTTCTTTTCTAGCATTCACTGACAGACAAGAAATCAGCTATCTTGGACATGCCATGTCAGAGAGCAAGTGAAGAGTAACCAGCAGAAAAGAAAGAGGAGAAAGTCCCTTCCCCCTCAGTTTTGGCAGCCACCATATTAATAATTTTGCTTTGTATACCATGCATTGCTTTTTGTTATGCTTTGTTCTTGCACTGTCTTTAAGGGACAAGCTCTTTGGCAATGAACAGAGTCTTTATGTGCTTGGAAAACATTTCTAGCATGTTGTAGACTCTATTGTAATATAAATATTCATTGACTCCCAGAGTTCCCTTACCACCACCACCACTCTTTTCTGCAGCTTTTTCACTGGACAACAGCCTTTATTCAATTGTTTTGTGTGGCTGGTGAAGTGCTATAATCATGGCAAATGCTTCATATTGTTGAAGGTGGATCTTGTTGAACTTGGTATTTCTGTTGACCATGCTGGGGAATAGTATGTCAAGACAACCTGAAGTAGCTCAGCACATTAGCAAGTGTAAAAACGAAGACCAAGATCTTTAATTGCATCCCAAAAGACAAATGGGAAAGAGAGGGAAGAACAAAAGACTTCTTAAGCCAAATTACCCCATTCATAGCCCATGATAAACCATATTAATAGGTTTTAGCAAGGCACCATGCTTCTACCTTGGTTCTTATTTGTTTTGCAGTTCTACTGTTTTGAGTCTGTGACTTTCCTCTTCCTTAGGTTTGCTGAAGGAGTATGCAACAAATGCAAAAGGTCTTTAACTCCTCAGTTTCTTTCTGGCAGAACATCGTTTGCATTTCTTAAGGTTTTGAAAATAACAGCCTTGGCTCTCTTCTCAATGCTGCAAGTCTAAGGAATTCAATTGTATTAATCTCAGCTTAAAGCAGGCTAGAGGAATGCCTAGCCTAGTATTTCATATACCTGTACTTAAAAACCAACTCTCATTAATCCTAGATTAAAAATCTGTCTACTTCATACTCTGGACTGACAAGTTCTTCCCAATCCACTTCCTTCTGCCTGTACAACTGCATTTTCCTCCCTTTAAGAGGAATGAACAAAGAAATCACTAACCTACAATTGTATTTGGATCCTAGCTTTTCCAGTTTGTTCAGCTTTTTTTTCCCCTTTTTTTTAAAATTCAGCCTTGGAGCTTGCTGATCACATTCACCTTGAGATCTCATCCTTTGGGCTTTCATGACCTTGTCATCTCAGTCCTCCTTTTGCGTTTCTAATAACACACTGGTTTTCCTTCTCTTCGTATGTACCACAGGTGTTTCTAACCTTGGCATACTGTTTCTCCTTTTACACTCTTCACACAGTGCATCCAAGTTCTATTGCTATGTCAGTTAATTTTAAATCCAATTCTATATAGGCAGATAAGAACTAAACAATCCTAAGCCTCACAACAGCCTATGAGGAGCGAAAGCGTTATTATTCCTTTTCTATAGTGGCAAAGAAAACCTGATTTATCCAAAATCACATGAAAACCTGTCACAGCCCACGGGTTACCCCTTCACCATTCTACCTTCTAACCTGTATAGCGGCTCCTGTATTTGACACTCTTGGACTTCAGAATGGATTTGCTTAACTTTCAGGCAGTGCACGACAATCGCAAGCACTCTCACCTGCCCAGCTGTTTGAATGAACACTTCCTGTCTTTTCACAAAACGTTTCTCTGAGGGGGTGGGCAGAATAGCCCCCAGCCCACGAGGAGTCCTTTCCTCAGCTTACCATAAGGCTCTGAGGCACCCACCACCACGTTGGGCTATATCACAGGAAACTGTAGAATGCACTCCTTTCCCAACGTTTCCCACAAGCAGGTAAAGCCACGATGAAGCTGGATCGATCGGAGCTTACGTATCACCTCAGAGCAATCCAGGTCCTCATGTGGCTTCTGACAGACAACGTGACCGTCGGGATCTTCCTCCCTCCACCAGTAAGGCTCTTCCAAACCAGCTTCCTTTTTCCTGTCAGGGGCTTGGCCGTTTTGATCACAGCATTAGTCCCAACTCGTGGCCTTTCCACATCACCTGCTCCTTCTTCCTGCTTTTTGCTTTTGTAGCTGGCCTCACTCCGGCTTTTCTCACCACAGTTAAGTGGGACACAAGCCACAGGTTATTTATGAGGGAGCCAGCGCACATCCGACTCTGCCAGCTATCCAGTGGGGATATTTTGGGGCCTACGGGAGTAACGAAACCTGGCCCTGTGTTGTGGCCAGGTGCCGCCGTCACCCTTCTTGTCACCCAAGGCCAGAGCGCCCGGCTTACGTATCAGCTCGGGGCCCCCGCCTCACCTGCGGCGGGCCCGCACTCCCTCCGCTCAACCTGGAAGAGCAGCTCGTCCCCAGGGACGGGGACAAGGGCGCTCACAGACTGGTGATCCGCCGCCCGCCAGCGGACGGCGGGGGTGTCCTGGGCTCTCCAGCCCGATGACACCCCCCAGGAGTTTCCCCCCGTCCCTGGCGGTGTAGGTCCGCAGTGCAGGCGACCGGTGAGGCCACGACCCTCGGAGGGGGCAATCTCCACCCACTGCGAGGTCGCCCCAGTCGAAATGCCCCGCCCGCGGCCTAAGGCCTGTCCGTGCTCTCGGCACCGGGGCCGGGCCGCGCGGCTTCGGCACCAGCCCCGCCCGCCTGGCGGCGCGACCCCGCCCC
>VWZX01012694.1:621334-700975 GCA_013399015.1 Galbula dea
GGCGGGGAGAGGCGGCGGCCGTGCCGGCCCGCGCACTGGGCAGAGAGGCCGGCGGGGAGCGGAAGGCAGCCTCCCAACACTGCCAGCCGGCTGCCCCCGCCGCCGCTTACCCCCTCGACCGCGCCGCCGCCACCAAGGCGGTGATGAGGCGGTGCTAGCGGCGTTAGCGGCGCACGGAGGGCCGCTGCCCCCGCGGCAGCCCCGCGCCCAAGCGCCCCAAAGGAGGCCGCGGGCCGGCGGAGGGGACCACGGCGGAGCCGGGCGGCCATGATGCAGTGAGCGCTCCCTCCCCGCGCGGCCGGGCGGGGGCCCGTGTTAGCGCCGCTCCCGCCCGCCTCCTTACATAACCCCTCGGCGACGGAGCGGGGCTGCGGCGGCACCACCAGCGCCATGGCGAATGACAGCGGCGGCGGGGCCGGCCAGGGCGGGGGCGAGAGCAGCGGCAGCAGCAGTGGCGGCAGCAGCAGCAGCAACAGCAGCGAGCGGGATCGGCAGTACTGCGAGCTGTGCGGGAAGATGGAGAACCTGCTGCGGTGCGGGCGCTGCCGCAGCTCGTTCTACTGCAGCAAGGAGCACCAGCGCCAGGACTGGAAAAAGCACAAGCTCATCTGCCGTGGCGGAGGCGCGGCGGCGGCCGCAACAGGGGGCGCTGCAGAGCCCCGCGGCGGGCACCCGTTGCCGACCCGCGCCCACAGCGCCGGGGCCGCGGCGGTGGCCGTGGCCGTAGCGGGGAAAGCTGCAGCGCCGCCGGCACCGGAGGCTCCCGCCGAGACCACTCCGTTGACCAACAACCATGTCGCCGCTGCAGCCGCCGGCGCTGAGGGGGAGGCCTCGGCCCCAGCCCAGTCCCCGTCGCCCTCCGGGGAGGCGGTGCTGCTGTACCGGGACAAGTCGAACCTGTACCCGGGCAGCGTTCAGGCGGGGCCCGGTGGGGCCGCGCTGCGCCCCAACGGGCAGACGAAGTCGCTGGTGCCGCAGCGGCTGGCGCTGGAGTACATCGTGCCCTGCATGAACAAGCATGGCATTTGCGTGGTGGACGACTTCCTCGGCAAGGAGCTGGGCGGGCTGGTCGCCGAGGAGGTGCGGGCGCTCCACCACACCGGCCGCTTCACCGACGGGCAGCTCGTCAGCCAGAAGAGCGACTCGTCCAAGGACATCCGCGGCGACAAGATCACTTGGGTGGAGGGTAAGGAGCCGGGCTGCCAAACCATCCGGCTCCTCATGAACAGCATGGACGATCTCATCCGACACTGCAATGGCAAGCTGGGCAACTACAAAATCAACGGCAGGACGAAAGTGAGTGCGGGAGCCGGGATCCCCGGTGCCCTTCCCCCCTCGCCGTTGAAGCCGGTGGGGGTGTTGCGGAGGGGGACGGGAGCGGGGCGGCGGCGGAGCCGGCGCTTCTCCGGGCCCGGGCGTGTGTGCGCGCACGTGTGCCTCTTTCCGTGGGTGTGCGTGCGTGTGCGCACGTCCATCTGTGTGCGTGTGTCTGTCTGTGTGCATGTGTCTGTCTGTGCCTGTGCACCCGCTGCCGCCTCTCGCCCGGCCGCGGCGACGGAGGGTGGGTGTCGGCCGCGGTCAGCGCTCGGGATTGCTTTCGACCGAGATATGAAAGGGTTTGTTTGCCTCTTCGCTTTCTCGGAGCAGAGCGGGAAATAGGGGGAAGAAAGGTTGGCAGTCTCTTTTATACCTCTGTGTTTTGTTAAAAACTTGACCTGGAAGCTTATCCGTTGGGCAGTGCATGTTGAGATGCGACTTTTCCTGTGGTCTCCCGAAAAATCTGAGAGCAGTACACGCGTTAGCTCCTGAAGACGGGGAGGTAGGGTGTGCTGGGCACCGTGGGCCCTAGGGTCTTGTCGGGAGGGACAGCAGCGCGCACCTTACCGCACCAGCGCTTGCTGAGCGATATGAAAAATTCCGTGCATAAGGTTTGGAGGCTCACATGGATGGGTCGGGTTTCGAGTCCCGGCACAGAATGCGGCCCGCCAAGTGCAGAACTGAAAAATGTGGATTAGAGACCCGCGTCGATGAGCGGGTGCTCTGGTGGCACAGTACATCAGTGAGTTGCAGTGCGACCCTCTGGCAGCTGGTGCTGTAGCGGGCAGCAGTCATAGCCGTAAGAAACAAGGGTGGGTTTAGGGAGAGATGCCCTCCTCCTCCCCCCCATCGTCAAGTCTTTTCTACAAAAACAACCTTACTCGTTGGCTGTATTTTGAGACCAGAGAACTGAGTCAAAATCTCTCGTTGTATTAGCCTAATTTGCAATTCCCTTCCTTCCAGTCCTTTAAATGAAATTCACACCCTTGACAGAAGACTAGTAATGAATATTAATCAGTATCTTTTCAGTTTATTAAAAAAAAAGGGGGGGGAGGAAGCCCCTTCACAATTTGCCACCTCTATTAAAACATAAGGAAGCTAGTGAACTAGTAGGAGCCATCCTGCCGTGGTGGTTGCACTGTCACAGACCGACTGTTGTTGCTGCAGCTGCAGAATCTCAGCTGATAGGAAGCTGTGGGAAGGAGGAGGGGAGAAACTTGGAAGGCAAAAAACAGCCTTGGATTTGTTTGGGGCACGGGAAACACCCGTGATAAAGAAAAGAAGTAGGTGGGAATTTTTCTGGTTTTTAAAATGCTGTCTTTGTGTACCTTTAGTTGGAACCATTAATGTGTTAAAACTTTTCATTGGGAACGTGGTTTAGATTTCTCCTAGATCCCTGTTAGCCTGGACTTTTGTAAGCCAATTTAGCTTTCAGACAGTCCTAAATCTCTTCCAGGTCCCAGTGCTTCAAACTTGCACTCTAAAAATGTAAGTGGCTTTGCTGGGTTTCAATTTTATGCAGCAAAGAGAAATACCACCTCTGTTTTTATGTGCAGCAGTATGCTTTTGTAAATAATGTGTGCCAGGGTTTTAGAAAAGGACTTTTGGAATTGTAATCCTCAATTGCGTGCAATTCCTGGACTACTGTATCTTAAGTTTCTAAGTAGTAACTGATACTTTTGACAGTTGTGTAAGACACAGAAAAATCTCTTCATGCTGCATGCTTTTGTGGAGCAACAGCAGAACAATGAAGGTCGTTTAGCCCCACTTGGTTTTCAGTCATTACGGAAATTCCTGTGTTTGGGGGATCAGAACAGGTACAGGGATCATATGAGTAAAGGTGCAGCACTTTACTCCTTGGTGGTACAGAAGTGCATTGCTTTCTGCCTTCTCAGCTTCCCTTGCTTATTTCCCCACAAAAGTCAGTGCTGGTAGTGCTGTGGGAAAGCTCAGTTCCCTGAATGAAGTTCCAGCAAGAACAGAATTAAAACTGTCAAGTTACTCTCACAGATTCACTCCTGAGTTGAATAAACAGGAGCAGTTGGTGAAAAAAGATGCAAAAGTCGGTGGAAGAGATTGATCTCTTGAAATGTGGTTTGCCAGTATTTGGGTATGCTTATTTCTAAAGTCGGCAGGGATGGAAGAGGTGTGACTTTTCACCTTCTTTCTTTTGTGCCCATGGAGAACTGCACCTTTCATCTGCCCTTAATCCCACGGTAGGTTGAGTCGAAGGGTTGTGGCAGGGGTCTGGCAGTGGAAACTTCTGTATGTCCCTTCAGGGCTCCTGGCTGTTTAGAGAGGTAAAGGGAAGATTTAAAATAAACACATAAACACCTCTTGCTTATCTGAAGTAATTTTTTTTCTTAATTTCTTGCCCCTTCATTTTCTGAATGGAGGTTTGATTCTGTTGCTGCTGGAGTCCTTGGTACACATTTTATTGTTGGCAGTATAGATGCAGTAGAGATACTTAATAACTGCAACAGGTTACTGTGGAGCTCTTCCATTAGTGCTGTATCCTATTAGAGGGAATGAATCATAAATAAATCACCGTGCTGAAATTCCTACCCTCTTTCTATTACTGAGTCTTCAGAAATGTTAACTAGGTACATCTGTAAAATCTTAAAGAGTTTTGGTTTATGCTTTAACTAGTAGCTAGGCACTTTTACATAAATTAATAGATTGTTGATCAAAAGTTTTAATGACATTTTTGATCAAGGCTAATTGTTTTTGATGTTGGGGGGAAAATAGCTGTAGATAAAATAGAAGAGAGAAGTAGATCGTAACTTCAAATTTAGTTGAGGCATTGAACTTGCCATCACTTCTGCAAGGTGTTTCGAAGCAGTATTTGAAAAGGGGAAAAGAAATGGGTCTTGAGATGTACACCCTGCACCTTTTAGCCTGTAGAACTATGTATTGAGGGAAAGCTACATTATTTTGATGGAATCTCTTTTAAATTGATTCGCATTCACCGGGTCTGGTCTCATAAGGCAAAGGACATGAAATAAGTTGAAACACCAAGTGTGAGAAACCTGAGATCTGACATTTGAAAGTCTCTGTTAGGGGTTTCCTCTAGACTAAATGGGCTACCTAGAACTCATCTACTTAAATGGATGTGGTTCTGCTTAGGCCTGACCATCAGTGAATTACTCTCCAGCCTGAAAGGTAGCTATATAGCCATAGGTATAAACTAGCCAACTACCTTTTGAGGTGTGTGGACAGTACTGCAGCAGGTACAAGAGAATGGCTGTATTATCTCAGAAGTCCTGACTTACTGCATTCCTTGCCTTTGTTCTCTCAGTCTTTCTTTTCAGACTCTTCTTTTTTCTTCACCCTAGCAGATGGTGGCACATAACTTGCATACGTGAGCTGTAGTGTCTTTCTCCTACTTCCTGTTACTTTCTAGGGTTTTCACATCTTCACAAAAAAATTAACTCTCTTTTTCTTCTGTTCTCAGTTACCACACTTGTTTGTGCACATAATTCTTGCCTGTCCTGTCTTAGAGATAGTGAGTGGAGGTATAAACCTGCTCACTGAATTTGGGGAATGAAAGCCTCCTGAATCTCACCCAGGTGAGAAAGGTTTCTGTCTTCCCCACACAGGCTGAGAAGGGGTTAAGGGAAAGGTACAGCTTTATGATTTTTTTGCTACGTTTCTCTTTCCCTTGTTGTGGACTCTAATATCTAAACTTCATGTAAATCTGAAGGTCACATCCTTTTATTAATATTACAGTAATATTGAGACATCCCAGTTGTGGTCTGGGTTTCTGATAATCACCAGATAAACAAATGTATGATCTATCAGCTGTTTGTGCTTCTGCTCCTGTCACACACCCAGTGCCACCTATCTCTTAAGCCTACCCCATGCCTTTTATTCATGGGAGATTGAACAGGCAGTCTGATAGTCCCTTTTAGATCCCTTTAGTTTTTTGATTCATTCTCACTCCTTACAATCTTTAAGAAGACCTTACAGTTCAATTTGTTGTATTTAAATGCTCTCCTGTGCCTACCAGTAGGTCAGTGGCACCTCATGCTTCTCAGCCACCAGTGGCTTAAAAATTTTCTTTATTAGCTACACATTGAGCAAGTCTGCTTTGCTGCTGCTTCTTGAAATTGTTGAATTACAATTTCTTAATTTCTCCCTACCTCCAACTTCAAAATAAACTGAACTGATTGCAGGTACTTTAACTGCTGCTTATAATTCCATAGATGCTTACCAGTTTTTGATATGGTGCTGTGTACTAGAGCATCCTGGAATATTCTGAAGACTTAAAGGACTCTGTGTTTGGACTAGTCCAATTGTGCCCTATTAGATTAGCTTATTTCCAAGTACTCCTCTAAGAGTGAGTGAATTTCTCATACACTGTTGTTAGCTTTTCTCTAAACTGGAAAGAAGCAGAACTCATGTTAGATTAATGTTACCAAGGAAAGAGAAATGTAACTAAGGAACATTGATCAGCTGATAGAGCTGAAGCTGTCAGCAGCCCTGTTGCACTGAGAGAGGGCAGCAGGAACGTGGGGGTAAGATAGGTTATGGCAAAGTTTTGCAGAAACTGTATAAAACAACATACAGAAGGCAAGCAAGATTTCTGCATGTTCTTTGTGCCATATCTTTTATTCTGCAAAATACAACTGTAAGCATGTGTTGCAGTAAGAAAACAGATAAAAATAAGAGGTAGAGAATAACGATTTGGCAGCCCAGCAGGTACCGGGAAGTGCTGATGGTGGCAAAACATCAGTAAAAGGAAAGTGAGTGTGGAGGTGGGTGCAGGGCTGTGCTGCAGCTCCAGTGAGTCCTGGTCTGATCAGAGGACCCAAGACCTTTGGCTAGGGATCTAGGCTAAGGAATGTTTGTAAAATGGGGGCTTCCCCTCAATTTGTTTGTCATATACCCCATCATTCTGGGGATTTATTTCACTATCATCCCTTGGTTTTATTTCTTTGTAGAAAACTTACTGATCTAGTTGGTTCCTAATAGATGATCATGTGAGTTTGAATTTCCCACTGAGTAGTGGGAAAGTAGCTAGGTCTCTTTGTTTCCCAGTACTCACTTGAGTTGCTTGACCTTGTTATAGAATGCTCAGCCTTATTGATTCTTTTCCAGACAGCAGTGTTTCTGTTGGTGATGGTGTTGCCTTCTGGATGAGCGTACTGGTCAATGAAGGATTATATTGTGAGTTATGGGTATGCAGCAGCCCACAGTTCTTATGTTCCTACTGGGGTTAGAGCCCTGATCTGTAGTGAGTACAGTTTTGCTTGTTTCTTATGTACAAGTATGCCCAAATGGAACAGATCATCAAAAGGCTGTCTTATTGTCTCTAATACAAATATCTTTTGATTGATAAGCACAGTATCCAGAGAACACACTTGTTCATGGGCAGTGGAAACGAAAATATGAATGTTTCTGAGATTCTTGCAGGTTCTTCTACTAGAGAAGATTACAAAGATGTGCTAGTTTCTGAGCAGCAACTTTGTGGTGGTTTTAACTTTGAAGCGTGATATGAATATAGAGCATCTGTAGTTGGGGAGCGCTGCCTGTGACTGCTAGGACCTTCTCTATACCTTGTGTTTAGGCTGTAATTCAGTGAACACTTTGGGCTGGCACTGCTGGAGAAGTAGTCACTCTACTTTGCCAGCATAAGTATTTACATGGCCATCCTGTGAACTGGTTTGGGGAACTGATCCATCTGAAAAATAAACTGGCAAAAGAAGTGCTCCTGGTTCAGTGTTCGGATGTTTGTGCTGGCACAGGGGACTGGCAGATGGTGAGACTTTCCTTCAGCAGCAATGCAAATTTATGCCAGCTTAAAGTGTTTGCCAAACTACAGCCTTAGTTTTACACTTAGAGACTGATTATCCCAAAATTTGCGTGTGAAAATTCGAACACAGTTTAAGAGTCTTCCTTAACCTTGCTTTTCTTTGTTCTTCCATGTTCAACTTCCATGTGAGACTCAATTCTTGACATTCCCTGATGCATTAGGATAGCTCTATGAAATTTTGGGTTGTTCTACTGCTTGCTTTATCCCAGTCATTTTTGACTCTGCAACTGCAGTTAGTTTTTGCATAGTTAATGTTTTGGAGATTAGGAACATGAAGCCTCATGGTTTGTGCATGTCAGTGATTTTAGTGGGATATTAATTTCATTTTTTTCCTGTCAGTGGTATCGATGATTTTCTCATTTTTTTGCTACTTTGATGTGCTATGCTATCTCCCCTGTGCAGAATGGGCTCAATAACACCTAAAAATCAAGTGATATGCTTCTCATCATAGCTGTACAGCTTGAGAGGAAGAGCTGTCATCCTTTGCCAGTGGCCTCTTGGACTTAAATTCCTTTCAAGTGATGTCCTGCCAAGTCATAGGACTGTCTGAACAGCAGTTCTCCACAAATCTCTTGAGTTAGTTGTATAAGTAACCTTGACTGGGTTTTTGAGATATGTTTTCTCTTTTTCTAGATGATGAGTAATTTCTGACTAGGTTGCCACCTATATTCGGCAAATAAGTAGTAGAATCTTAGAATGGTTTGGGTTGGAAGAGACCTTAAAGATCACCTAGTTTCAGCCTCTCTGCCATAGGCAGGGACACCTTCTGTTAGACCAGGTTTCTCAAAGCACCTTCCCACCTGGTCTTGAGCACTTCCAGGGATGGGGCATTCACAGTCTTTCTGGACAATCTGTTTCAGCACCTCACTGCCCTCACAGTAAAGCATTTACTCCCTATATCTAATCTAAATCTACCCTTCTTCAGTTTGAAACTGTTTTCCTATTGCTGCCCTGCAATAAAGTGGCTGCAATAGTTTCTGAAGACTTGAAGAATTTATATGTATTTGCTGGGTTGTGGGATTATTTGCTTTTTTGTTTATTTATAAGAAGCCTCTATTGCCAATTCACATCACTTTGTTCTGTTAATAGCTTGAAAAACTTGATGAAGTGCCAGAACATGTAAGTTTCTCTGTTGGGCATACTCTTGCTTTGGCTTGCTGACCTGGTGTTCCAGGGTCTGTTGTCTTCCTTCTTGCCAGAAGGCTGCAGATTTATAGTTAGTACAGTCCTGAAGTTACTAGTGAAATTAAACGAAGAAGTTGCAACAGTAGACTAACCTGACTGTTATGGTAATGTGGAATTTAAATAGAATCATGGAATAGTCAGAGTTGGAAGGGACCTTAAAGATCATCTAGTTCCAACCCCCCTGACTGGCAAGGACACCTTCTACTAGATCAGGTTGCCCAGAGCCCCATCCAACCTGGCCTTAAAAGCTTCCAGGGATGAGGCTTCCACAACCTCTCTGGGCAACCTGTTCCACTGTCTCACCACCTTAACACTGAAGAACTTCCTCCTAATGTCTATTCTAAATCTACCCTTCTCTAGCTTGCATCCATTTCCCCTGGTTCTATCACTGTCTGACCTCCTAAAAAGCCCCTCATCAGCTTTCTTGTAGGCCCCCTGCAGATACTGGAAGGGCACAATAAGGTCTCCTCGGAGCTTTCTCTGCAGACTGAATAACCCCAACTCTCTCAGTCTGTCCTTGTAGGAGAGGTGCTCCAGCCCTCTGATCATTCTCATGGCCCTTCTCTGGACTCGCTCCAGCACCCCCATATCCCTCTTGTAAAAGGAGCTCCAGAACTGGACGCAGTATTCCAGGTGGGGTCTCAGGAGAGCAGAGTAGAGGGGGAGAATCACTTCCCTCGACCTGCTGGCCACGCTTCTCTTGATGCAGCCCAGCATACGATTGGCCTTCTGGGCTGCAAGTGCACACTGGTGGCTCGTGTTGAGCTTCTCATCCACCAGCACCCTCAAGTCTCTTTCTGCAGGGCTGCTCTCAAGCCAGTCTTAACCCAGCCTGTATTGGTGCTTGGGATTGCCCTGACCCAGATGTAGGACCTTGCACTTGGTCTCGTTGAACTTCATGAGGTTGGCATGGGCCCACCTCTCCAGCCTGTCTGGGTCCCTCTGGATGGCATCCCTCCCCTCCAGTGTATCAACCGTACCACACAGCTTGGTGTTGTCATCAAACTTGTTAAGGGTGCACTTGATGCCACTGTCCATGTCGCCGATGAAGGTATTGAACAAGACTGGTCCCAGTACTGATCGTTGAGGGACTTCACTTGTCACTGACCTCCACTTGGACATGGATCCATTGACAGCCACTCTTTGGGTGCAGCTGTCGAGCCAATTCTTTACCCACCGAGTGGTCCATCCATTAAACCCACATTCCACCAGCTTGGAGACCAGGATGTCGTGTGGGACATTGTCAAAGGCTTTGCTCACATCCAGGCAGATGATGTCAGTTGCTCTTCCCCTGTCTATTGATGTTGTGACCTTTTCATAGAAGGCCACCAGATTCATCAGGCATAATTTACTCTTGGTGAAGCCAAGTAGATTATACCCAAACAGCTCTTCATTATCCTTCTAAATAGCTATAGATAAAAGTTTTTGTCCATGTTAATTTTGAGGCAGAAACCTTCCTACGTGTAAGTTCTCTGCACTGTGAAAAAGTCCAAGTATGCAATGTGAAACGTTTCCAAAGCAGCTTATAGTTGGTTAATAACATCTGTCTTGATGCTGCTGTCAGTCCTGTTCAAGCAGCTAACCCTCTGTCTTGATGCCACACTCCCTCAACAGCTTCTGTATTTGAACCAGTGTGTGGTCTGTGCCTGGCTGAGGGCGCTGGGCCGTTCCAGTTCCAGCAGTTGCATTGTTGTTAAGGCAGCTGGCGTGCAGCCTTGCTGCTGTGAGAAGGGAAACTGTGGCCAGTTGATAAGGGCTTCTTAAACTGACTCAGTTTCAGCTGGCATATTGTGTGATGCCCAGTGAAATAGATGTCAGCTAATCATGTCTCTGTTTGGCTTAACCTTATTTGTCTCCCTTAGCCCGTATATGACAGAACATCAGCCAGTGAGAATCACTCTTCATAATAGTGGATTTGCTTTTTCAGGTCACATGGGGAGAGGCTGGGAGATCCGCTGCTGTTTACGCTGGAGGGAGGAAGGGACCATACTAGTGTGTACAGGTACATGATGGAGAGAGTGAAGAAGAGGGAGCTAGGCTCACAGAATTATTAAGGTTGGAAGAGACCTCTTAAGATCATTAAGTCCAACCATCAACCAACCCATCACCACCATGCCACTAAAACATGTCCCTAAGTACCACATCTGCAAGTTTTTTAAACACCTCCAGGGATGGTGATTCCACCACTTCCCTGGGCAGCCCATTCTAATGCCTAACAACTCTTTCAGTGAAGAATTTTTTCCTAATTTCCAATCTACACTTCCCCTGGTGGAACTTCAGGCTACTTCCTCTTGTACTCTCACTGGTAACCAGGGAGAAGAGACTGACCTCCATCTTGCTGCAGCCTCCTTTCAGGTAGTTGTGAGAGAGATAAGGTCTCCTGTGAGCCTCCTCTTCCTCAGACTAAACAACCCCAGTTCCCTCAGCCACTCCTCATAACACTTATTTTCTTCAGACCCTTCATCAGCCTTGTTGCCCTTCTCCGGACACGCTCCAATGCCACAGTGTCTTTCTTGTAGTGAAGGGCCCAAAACTGAACCCAGTATTTGAGGCATGGCTCCTGAATGAGTCTGTGACAAGATTCAACATTTATGGGATTATAAGGTTCACCACTGTGTCTTTTTAAGTGCAATCAAAGAATGCTGTGGGTGAAAGGAAAAAAAAATGGAAAGAAAGAAGAAAGCATTTCTGTATACCACATCACTGTAGAAAACTTGATCCATATATTGCCAGGTAAATTCCCTAAGAGCTAAGGTTGAAAGGGTGAAAACCATTGTGTTTTGTTACACAGGAGCAGAATGACAATTGCAGAGGCTTAACCTGCACAACCATGCAGGTCACACTCAACAGTGAAGAAGTGTCCAGTGTGCCAGGGAAACTTGCTGAGCACTGTTTGCACTCAGTTCTGCCTGCAGACTTCCCTCTGCTGCCACCTTAGTTTCTCAGTGTTTATGTGAATTAAATTCTGCACTGTAGCATGCTGCCTTGAAATATAGGCAGGGCCTAGTGAATGTAATTCCAGGTACCAACTGTGATAATTAACACTGAAACATGCTTTTCCCTCTTTTAAATGATGGGACAAAAAAGGATCTGAACGTCTTGGACACAAGTGTATCAGCAGCAGGGTCTTACTCTAGTGAGGGTCTGTTATATGCCCATATACATTATATGCTTCCAGATTCTCAAAAGCACTACTTTAATTTTGCCACTTATTTCCATTGTTCTCTTCCTGCTTATTCCCAAAGCCAATTAAAATGCAAAGGGAAGATTTTAAAGGCTTCAGTTTGATAACAGGCAGCAAGACGAGTGAGGCATGGGACAGCCATATTTCAGTGCTGTCCCATGCTTCAGTTGTACAGTGGTGCTCAGTGATGAGGCATTGGGCATGCTGAAATGCAAGGAATTCCAGTATAAAATCAGAAAGACTTTTTCCACTGTGAGGGTGATCAAACAGAGAAGCAGGTTGCCATAGAGGCTGTGGAGCCTCTGTCCTTGGAGATGTTGGAAACCTGACTGATGGTCGCCCAGCATGCTCTGGGTGACCCAGCTCTGAGCAGGGACAAAAACCCTAACACCATGCAGTTTGTAGTGGAGATGATACAAAACAAGCCAATGTCTTGCTGTCTTTTAAAACAGGTTTTTTTCCAGCAATGGCACAGTCAGAGTCCTGCTTAGTCTTTGAGTGAAGTAACCAGAAGTGTGTCTTCCTACTAGTGGATTTTTGCTTCTTAAAGGAGCATTGTGATCTGATATGTAAGTAATACAACAGTTTGAAATATTCCTGGCTTGGATTATGTGGTCATCCAGGTGGCCATTTGTACTACCGACTGCACTGCTGCCTCCTCACTCTCTTCTCCCAGGCTGCTTGTTTTACAGTTCCTATGTGCATATGCCCATTATGCAGTCCTGTCCTAGGACGGCTTGGTGATTGAAAGCATGTGTACACTTCACAAGACTAATTTAAGCAAAAGTTTAAGAAATTAAAATAAATCACTTATCTATATAAGGGGGCTCATGCTTTCTCTCCAAAATAATTTTGAAATTGGATATGATTTTGGTTCCTCCTCTGTAGTGAGAGGGCATAGTGCACCAGGGATAACACTGTAGTAAAGCGTGGGGAGGGAACCTTTGAACATGTAAGAGTCACACTTGTACATTTTGTCAGGCTGTTGTATAACCTTGGTCTGCAATGGTGGATTCCTTTGCTGTTGAGAGAGAGGAGGAGGGAATAGGTGCCAGTGCCAAAAAGGGGGGGATACCCATGGCTAGGCTGCATAGGACTAGGCTTGCCTGTGTGGCTGCTCTGCCAGGTATTCAGCAGTTGGAGGCCCCCTGTGGATGGGCTATTCTCTGTAAGGACTGCATTCAAAAGATAAGAGCCATATGCCTCTTGGGAGATGCCAGTTTGACCATCCATGCCCTGTATCTAGTTGCAAATTGAAACCAGATGGAGTTGTGCTCATCATAAGTGACCTTCTGTATGGATTAGATGCTACATCGCCTCTGAATTATAGGTTAAAGCTATGTCTTTTTGAAGAGTATCTACTCTTAACTGTAAACATAAACACATAAAATACAATGAAACAAAGTGTAAACCAGCCACTGTTACTGTTCAGATGCTGGTGATGCACTCTGCTTAAAGCTTAAACTGTTTTTGCCCTGTGGGTAATTAGTTTCATATTCTAGTAAGTTGCATTCTCACTAGATGCAGTTTGTTCTTATCAGATCTCTCTTGTTTCACATAATTATTTGTCATCTGTGTTCATACTATTATGTATTTGTTTTAAATAATCAATAACTGCTGTGTATGCGAAGCTTTGAAATATATACTGCTGCTCTTACATGCTATCCACCTTCTGGCAATTCAGGAACTCTGAGCCAGAGGTTATGTCTGGACTACTGCTTGTAATACACACTCAAGGATGGACATATTTTGCCATTAATTTATGTAATCTTGTTTTAAAAGCCATTTGTACTTTTGGCCTCTGCAACATCCTGTAACAAGGCCCACAGTTTGATTAGCTGGAAAAGGAACTTCCTTTTATTTAAAACCTACTGCCTGGTGATTTCAGTGTCTCTTAGGCTGTATTGTGAAAACCCTTTTCCCAGTAGTTTGGTTTTAAAAGCCAGGCATTTGATTCCATGTATTTCTCAGCTCACACTCTTTCCCTCCTAAACTGAAGAATGGTAGTCTTTCTAGTGCTTCTTCAGATGGGTCCTGTTCTGCATGTCTGGTCTTTTTTGTGCACCCTTTCTGGTTCTGCTAATCCCCCTTTAAGGTAAGGCAACCAAAATTACAGTCCTTAATGTCCAAGTACATAATGAACATGTGCTGGCATAGGCATGTATTCTGTGTCACCTTTCCATGTGTTGTGATTGATGACAATTTAGTTGCCTCTGCTGCTTTGCTGTGATGATGTACTTGGGAGAACAGCTTGTATTAACTGGTTTGTTTGGTTTTTTTCTAAAGTGTTGCTGTCCAGTTTAGAAGACATCTCTGTGTGAAAAAGCACCTTTTTGTTACTGTTGCTAGTCCTTTGCATTTACTACTTTCTGAATTTCACCTGTCATTTTGTTGTCTAGGCACATGGTATTGTTTTACCTTTCTGCAGTCAGGGCTAGCTTGGATTATGCAACACATTTCAGTATTGCATGTAAACACTGTCACTCTGCTGCTCACCCCCTTTTCCCAGGTCATATATAAAAAGTACAGGCCCTGTGGGGATCCTGCTGGTAACTCCTCATTTTTCAATAAATGGAGGTTAGTTTGTTGTAGTGACATTCCTATTGCAAATTACTGTTTCATTGCTCTTTACTTTGCCTATTCCAGTACTTTGGAGTGCCTTGAAAGTAAGATCTGTGCTTAAAACGTTTTATACTTAATGTCTAAATTTTGCATTAGAATTAATACTTTGAGTAAAGTTTTATTAAATCTTCATGATAGTTTTGAGAAGATTACATGTAGTCATTCCCCAAAGCCTCCTAACACCTGGCACAGAGTCAAGAATAACACAGGAATTCCTAAACTGGAGTCCTGACTTCGTCATTTGCCTTAGTGAAAATAGAAAATGGGAGTAGTCTCTCCCACGAGCCAAAGGCTATGCCAAAGTTATATTGCAAGCTATATAGGTAATAAGATGTATATTATTTTTACCTGTTTAGTCCTACAGCTTTATAAAGAGCCTTTTAAATGTGGAAAATAATATTTCTCTGCAGGACAGGACATGTAAGTGAAGGTACTATCAACTATCTTTATTGTCAGTTTAGTCTCCTTACATAGCATTCTGATAGGAACGGTGCAGAAGTGTTTCTGCCTTTTACTTCTTACTGTGGCTGTTACTCTTTCTATACACTCACATCCTGCTCCTTTGAGGGTATACACCCACTGAAAGGCAAAGCTCGGAACAAATGATCCTTCCTCACCATTGAGGCTTCAGCTTCTACAGTTGAATTAGTATTAGCTCTGTAGTACAACCCCAGAGAAAAAAATACCTTTGAATGAGTGAAAATTCCAAACCAGTTTTTCTTTTCCCCTCCAGTTTGAGTACAGCTTTCTGGTGGCAGTGATTCTGTGAGTTCTTCAGGAGCTCAGTGGGAAACGAAATTTGCCAGAGATAGGAAGATGGAGTCCCTTTGAGACTCCTCCCTTTGAAAAATACCTTACACTTTTTTCATCATCTGCCCTTACTTTGCAGGGAAGGGTTATCTTGGCTTGGGAACCCTTAATTAAGGTTGCCTTCAGAGAGGAAATAAGTTCTTGTTTTCTGGATCAGCTTTCAGTCATCTTGCTGGTAGCTGTGTAGCATCATTTGTATTGATCCTGGGAATAAGATATAATTTTGCTGGCACTTTAGGACTTGTGTGTGTGCCAAGTTGGGGGAGCAGCTGATAAGCTTGAGGGCTGAGCTGCCGTTCAGAAATACAGAGGCAGGTAGTTAGCTTTTTGAAGGCCATTTTATGTTAATATTTTGTCTAAGGGACAAATCCTGTGACCAGCTTTTTGCACACAGTGGGTGCATACGAGCATGGTAGTACTGTGCTGTGCATGGAGCAGTGGCTTTTGATTCTGTGTGCTGAGAGAAACCTCCAATGTCAGGTGGTTGATAAAGGACCAAAGGACACAGAAAAGCATTTATGGCTGAGGCCTGTTGTGGTATCTCAGTCACTGGTGCTTGCAGAAAGGGCAGTCATAATTAAAACCCTGTGCTGTGGAATTTGCTCCCTTCATTATTGCAGCACATGGTTGACAAGCACTTCTGCTGTCTATGGGCCCTTACAGGCTCCTCCTCTTCCTTCTCCTTCTTCCCTTCAGTCTTTCTCAGGCTTCAAATTCTTTAGTTATGCATCTCAAATCAGTTGAAGACTTGAAGAGGATACAAATTGAATTCTAGGATCTCTAGCATCTTTAGTGTCAAGATACAGGGCCACCTACTACATGTAATAAAAGTTAGTATATCAGTTGGCTGCCCATGAGTTATTTCCTGAAATGCTGTTTCCTCTCCAGAAACTACTGTCCACTGTTAGTGTAAAATAATAGATAGATGTTTTAGAAAATCTTATTTACAGTTTATTTTCAGTAATGATATAGAAATTTCACTTTAAAACATGATCTGTGGCTGAAAAGTATACTTCTGCCAACCCTGAAATCTGAAATGATTGCCTGCTGACTTGAGGGGAAAATTGATTTCCTGTGTAGAAATCTGGAATTTGCAGAATGGTTGTTCCACTTGTTCCTTATTTCTCATGATACTCAGCATTATTTTCCCCCTTCCAATAAAGCAGACTTTTGTCACTACTGCTTTTCCTTCTGGTATTTGCCTTTCTTAATCTTTCTTTCATTCCACCACATTTTCTGTCCATCAGTAGTTTCCAGTCTTGTTGCTTAAGATGCTGAGGAGTTCATATCCTTGAGTTGTTTCAGGTTGTTTGCAGACTGAGGCAAATAGTTTTTCATCAGTTATGTTCTTGTCTTATTTTTTGGCCTTTCCTCTCCCCCCTTTTTATTTTTTTTGGTCACATCTTAAAGCTGGGAAGAGGCTTTTGGAAAGCTCTGCAGAGCATGCATGTAGGTTGCCTAAGTAAGTATTTATGGAACAAATCAGATGAGTTCCTTTTAATCAGCTGGTAATCAGTAATGCAGCACGTTTTATTTTTCCCAAAGCATGAGAGTGATGTGTTTTTCCATCATCCTGGTCTCCTGGGGCACAAGTGGTTGTGACTGATGAGGGGAGCTCGAGGGGAAACGCCTGTTGGAGCAGCACTGGGGAGCTCTGTTTTCTGCAGGAGGTTCTAACCTCTTTAAAGGTAATCTTGCTGCTAGGAGTGTAAATTTGCTGTAGAGTCAGCTGAATTGGCGTTTAAGACAATAATGGGGCTTGTGGATCAGCCAGGTGAGGACAGGCAGTTGTCCTCAGGTGTTTCTTACTGCCTGGAGTCGTTGTTGAGTACATTCAGATCTTGCTTGTGCTCATGTGGCCACGTACTCCTAGAGCAAATACATCGCGTTCCTGAGCTGCCCTCCTCCAGAAGTTTCAGTGAGCTGCTGCAGCCTCCCAGGCACAGCACAGTGCCTCCTTAACCTGAAATAACATTGCTGGCGCTGCTGGGCGTACATGGAAGTGGGGGTGTGTTTTGGAGTCGCTTTTCTTGACTCACATGCCAATGTCAGCAGTGCTGCTTCTGGTGTTTGTGGTCAGTTTCTAGCTCTGTATGGCCACAGCTGTTCCTCAAGGCTTTCCTAAGGCACTGGTGGGAGCCCAACACAGTAGGTTTGTATAATGCCTGCTGATATTTGCACTGGGTGCACCAGGTGATCTGGTTAAAACAAAATGAAAACCCAAGTGTTGTTTATACTAGCTTGGAGAGAGCCCCCATTATAGTGTGATAGTCAGATTGTAAAAAGGGCTTGGATGGGAACAGTTTGTGTGAAAGCCCATAAAGAGCAATATGGGCAGAGTCAGCATTTCTTGGCTTTAAATTCTAGGTGACTTGGAAGCATATTACAGGCTCATTGTTACTATTTGGCTTTAAACTTTAGTCAGACTTTTGTGCAGTGTTAGTATAGTTTAAATAAGCACTTTGTTAGCATTTCAGTGCATGGTTATAGTGGTTTTTTAATTTCTAGTTATTTCAAAGAATTGTTTGAACTCTAGTAGTAGAAGTGAATGCAGTAGTGTATGGTGTCAAGTTTGGAATGCTGTGGCCATACTGGATCATGTATGTTCCCTTGCAAATACCATTAAAAACTACTTTTAAAATAATTTTCCTTAATACAGTGTTTATGGCAGTAAGTCTTCTGTGGTTAAAATCTTTGATAGCTGAGACCTTGACTTAGACACTTCAGTAGATTGTCATAGATGCAGTAAATGTAAGATACTTAGAGTGCACAATTACCTTCAAGTATCTGGCTAACTATAGTACTAAACATTCAGTCCTAATACCTTGCAGTTGTACAACTTTCAAATTTATATAAAGATCTATTTCCTGAAAGCAAAATTTCTGTTACAGGGATATTTTGCTCCTTAAAGCAGAAACAAAATTACAGTTTTGAGTAAGAAATGAAATAGCTCAATCAGTCCTTTATGTATCTCCTAGTACTTAGCAGAACTGTCATGTACAGTTTCTGCTATAGGGAAGAAGTTCTAGGCTTCTTAATATGTATAGTTTTGTGAGGAAGAGTGGTAGTGATGGTGACTAATATTCTTTAAATAGAAAAACTCTCAACCATTCAGTTTCACAGATGTGGTTTTGTTTTAAAATGAAAATAAACAAACAAACCCCCCAAAACTAACTACCCCTTACCCACCCTTAATCCTTAGGATTCCTATCCAGCCTCCCCTGAAGTCTCTGGCTTTGAAGTTTGGGCTAGTGTCCATGCTTTATTTTTAAGGTGATGTGAGGTCAGTTTATCCAATAAATCCAACACAACTGAACAAATTCACTGATCATATGTAGTAATCTTAAATTAGGTAACCATGCTTTTTTATGTGTCATCCAACAGTGTGCCTGCTGATCTCATGTGGTTGGCTCTGGTATGCACAAACTGCTGTCAATAAATTTTAGTTGATGTAACTGAATGAGACTTGTTACTATTTCAGTGCACTGTTGTAATTTGTTTTAGTCTTGTGTTGGTTTTAGTTTGTCAGGATGTTACTTCTCTGCAGTCTTTCTGAATGGTTAGTTAGGAAACTAGGAGGTTGACTAGTCTCCTGAGAGTGGAACGTTCTGCCTCATCTTGGGGGAAAAAGTTTCAAAGTACTTACTTTCTAAATGGTGTCACTCATTTTGAAGCATTTACGATGTTCAGTTAAAATCAGAGTCTTCAAGAAATTTGTGTTGATTGACTTCTCTGTCAGAACTTTTTGACAGTGCCAATACACTGAGTCATCAGTCTACTTCTTTTGCAGGGAATGGCGAGTTATCCATGGGCTGTCAGTTGGACTTGATGATCTTGAAGGTCCTTTCCAACTGTGATAATTCTATGATTCTGTGGAGGCCAGCCAATCACAGAATGTTAAAAAGATCATCTAGTCCAACCTCCCTGCCAGAGCAAGATTCCCTAGACCAGGTCACACGGAAGCGTGTCCAGACAGGTTTTGAATACCTCCAGAGAAGAAGACTCTGCAACCTCAACCTCAAAAAGATGTTTGAATCTGAAGTGTATTGGTCAATTTACTTAATCATAATATAGACAGATTTAGGCTGACAACTCAGAGTATGCTTTAAACCTTTCTCAGCTGTGAAGTCGAGTGTTGTGTTTGCTCCTTGGCTTTTTAAGAGAGAACTTTCTGCCCTGGCGCCAGTGTTTTTCACCTACCTTCTTTGTGAAGCCTCAGTTAGGTGTATTCTGTGTGATTTGTTGGTTTAGTTTGTTGACTTTTTTTAAGTTTGTAGTAGACTTTGATACCAAAACTATCATAATGTGTCATGTTGAACTTCAGGAGAGTTATGTTACTGCAGCAAAGCACTAATAACTTAGAAGTATTCATATTAAATTTTTTTTGTTCTTTTTTTTAAGGGAATGCAGGTAGTTTAGGTTGGAAGACATTGTTTATTATTCCAAGATGCATTAGATAAACTTTCCTCTTTTTTAATATCCTGTTTAAGCCAATGTGCAGCTCTGTATACCTTTTATTTTTTTAGATTTGAATCCAGTTTTATTTTCTCAGATGAAGTTAATGGCAGGTAGGCCCTCATAAGATTGAAGGACTGCAAGAATATTTGCATCAGTTTCACTGGTTCTGTTTTAAAACAGCACCTTTTTGTTAAACTAGCACGATTTTGAGAGTACACATCCTACCTAACTTGCTTAGCAGCCTAGAAAATGCCAATATGTTAACTATTAAAGAAGATAGAATCTTAAGCTTTTCCCTGGAAGCTTGTGAGGTGGCTCAGTGATCTCTTCTCTTTGCCTTTGGAGATTTGAGACTTGTAACTTCATGGGCATAGGTACAGGAGAGCTGAGAGAACCTCATTAATATTTAAGTGCTGTTACCTGAGTTCAGTAGCGATGGGGGCTGCAGGACTTCAGTTGGGAGTTAGGTAGTGTATTTTAGGTTGTCTTACTATGTCTGTCTGTAACACTGGTTTCAGTCACCCGTTGTTCACCTTTTGAGATGCATTTCTCTGACTGCCCTAATCCCCAGAGCTCAGTCAGAGCCTCCATGCAGGGGACATGCCTTCTCTCCCTGCACCAAGAAATCTCTACCAGCTCACTCAGGTTAATGGCTACTTGATAGTTTCATGGGAACTTCTCTCTTCTATGTAATATTTTTATTTATTAGGGGGATTCATCAAAGTGTGAGCACATCCCACACTGACAGTCATTTCCTGATATCTGACTTAAGCAAGTGCAGTTCTGTTTCTTTTCCTGTGCCATTTGGCAGAACTGATGAATTACCCAAACTTACACATACATTTCTTCATCAGTTCAAGAGCTTGTGAACATTTCTTAGAGCCTATGTGCATGCATGAATGACAGGAATGATACTTGGAAGACAACTTTGTGTGACTTTGCTGGTGAATGCAGTTAGAGTTGAATGATACAGGGAGAGTACCAAACTTGTAAGTAGCTACAGTGAAAAATACCGGAGCTGTGTGCTGAGTGTCACCCTGGTTTCATTCAAGGTATTTAGAGCCAAACTGCATGTGGATCTTCTGGCCCTGGAGTGCTGAGCTGATCACAGCTGCTGAACCAGCATGAAATTTTATGCCTTCTGATTTGTGTCAGTTTATTAGGATGTTTGAAGTGAGCACTGTAAGCAGGCAAATTACACATAAAACTGAAGACAAAAGTAAAGCAGTGGCTTAATTTGCAGAAAAGTTGAAGAGCCTGCCACTGAACTTGCTAGGCTGGCAAAGGTTTCTCTGAAGTTCAGTCTGAGAAATCAACATCTGATTGGCAAGTTAGAAATAAGGACCATAGTAAAACCATTAATCTGTTGTGGCAAACTTTGATGATAAATTGTGTTGCTTGATTTTGTATGCTTGTGAAATGTGGTTCTATCAAAGCAAGCAAAAATCACCTTGTGCTGGCTGTTGCATTGAAAGGCCTGGGAAGGAGTGGGGTAGGTCAGATTACCATTACTTTCTGGACAACCTAGACACTCATGGAAGGCATAATCCTTGTACGTAGCTGCATGCTGATTCTATTTATAGTGTAAGCAGCTATGTCAGCTCCCATTTTTTCCTCTTTCCCTTCCTATCCAAGTTAATTTTTCATCTCTGTTCTCAGTTCAGTTTGCCTTTCCCTTGCCAGCTCAAAAGCTGGTGGCTTTGCCAAGCCTACATTCTGTTAAAAACTTCTTTTGCTACCATCAGCAGCCACAGGAGAAGGGTGACCCATGCTTGTCCTCCTTGCCTTCAGTTGTTTTTTCCTGGAAGAGCAGCTTACTATGTGCTTGCCAGAAGATGACTCAAATAGCTGGTATTTGAAGTAGGTTGGGATTTTGGGTTCTTTTGTTAGGGGGTTGGTTGTGGGTGGGTTTTTTTTTTGGTTTTGTGGTTGTTGGGGTATTTTTGTTTGGTTTTTTGGGGTGTTTTTTTGTTTATAAATCTGCAGCTAGGTGCTCTGCCATATTTTCAGAGAAAAATGCAACAGAAGATAATAGCTCACATTGCTTTGCTAATAGATAAATGGCTCTAATGGTAATTTAGTGTTAGGAGAGAAGGCTTAAGGATAAATGATTCAAAGCTTCTGCAATGTGTCAGTTTCTTCATGTTGGCTTTTAATTCAAGTTTACATACTGCCATTTGCTTTTGGGGATATGTGAGCTCCTGTGTTGTTTAATTTTTAAGCCCATAAGTAGTAGTTTGCTTTTCTCTTGCAGTTTCTCCAGTTGATGACAATTGTAAGGCATGTGTTTTAATGTGAGAGTCTTTGCAGAGACTGATACCTCTGTCCAGCTTTTCCAGTGTTGACTTGTGTGGAAACTTGGTTCTCATGGAGGGTGTCAGCATGGTGCTTTACTCAGATGAAAGTTAATGTGGAAATACTTGTATTAGCTCCTTCCCAAAGAGTTTATTTTGCCACTTTCAGCTTCCTCTGTTTTGGGTAAGGCTGACAGGAGTTTCTCCCTGTTGATATTTTCTGTTGCAAGTTTCTGTCCCTGCTTGTGAGGAATTTGCAGAAAAAGAATAAATCCAGGCCAAGTTGTGCTACATCAGCATGTTTAAGTCCCTAATCTTGGTGGTGATCAGACAGGGTAGTACCAATACAGTCTTCTTTCCTTGAATTGATTGTTACTCTGTATTCTTGTGAAGACAGACCTGTACTCTGGCTGAGCCGAGGGAGTAGTGATAAATGGAGCGAAGTCCATAGGCTGGATCAGTGGGCGGAGGCCAATGGGATGAGATTTAGCAAGACCAAGTGTCAGGTCCTATGTTTTGGTCACAACAACTCCATGCAACACTACAGTCTTGGGGATGAGTGGCTGGAATGCTGCGTGGCAGAGAAGAACCCGGGAGTGCTGGTCAACAGCCAGCTGAACAGCAGCAGTATGCCCAGGTGGCCAAGAAGGCCAACGGCATCCTGGCCTGTATGAGACGCAGTATGGCCAGCAGGACCAGGGAGGGGATTGTCCCCCTGTACGT
Organism: Galbula dea; assembly: GCA_013399015.1. NCBI lineage: Eukaryota > Metazoa > Chordata > Aves > Piciformes > Galbulidae > Galbula > Galbula dea. Next base: position 643,743 of record VWZX01012694.1, read on the forward strand.
GGTAGTGGTGAGGCTGCACCTTGAGTACTGTGTTCAGTTTGAGCCCCTGACTACAGGAAAGATGTAGAGGCATTGGACCATGTTCTGAGGAGGTCAGTGAGGCTGGTGAGGGGTCTGGAGAATGTCTTGCGAGGAATGGCTTCCCCCTCAGGAAGAGGGGACTCAGGGGAGACCTCTCTCTCTACAGCTGCCTGAAGGGAGGTTGTAGTGAGACGGGGGTTGGTCTCTTCTCTTGGGATACCAGTGAGGGGACAAGAAGTGACCTCAAGCTGCATCAGGGAGGTTTAGATTAGATATCAGGAAAAATGTTTTCACTGAAAGAGTAGTTAGGCATTGGAACAAGGTGCCCAGAAAGGTGATGGAGTAGCCATCCCTGGAGGTCTTTAAAAAGCACATAGATGAGGTACTTAGGGACATGGTATAGTGGCTTATGGTGATAGGTTGGTGGTTGGACTTGATGATCTTAGAGGTCTCTTCCAACCTTGATAATTCTGTGATTCTGTGATTAAACTGAAATGTCAGGGATGAAGAAATTCTGGAACTAGAAATACATCACAGATGGACCAAAGAAGGATCCATGAAACCTTTGTGCATTTCATTGTTTATTAGGTAATGGTTGACACACTAAGGATGCCTATATTTAGCCAAAAAATAAAAAAAATCTGTGGTTTCTATTAGTTCTCCTTTTACTTGTTTGAGCTGATAGCCTAAAGTTAATTTTCCAGAGTTAAACATTTGCAAGTAGAACATCTGTACGTGAATGAGTGCTCAGCAGCTTCTATAAGCGTGTGAGTACTTGGAGTTGATAGAAGTTGAGTGAATTGCAAAGCAGCCGAGGGCACTTTCATGCTTTCTTGATTACTCATGAATTCCAGAGTGTGTCTTAGGACAGTGCTTATGTGCTAGGCATGAGTGAGTGCTCAGACTAAAAGAGAATGCTATTGAGTTAAAGATGGTTAATATTAAAAGTGTTTGCCAAGGAATCCAGTGGGTGAACAAATTTAGTGTGTGACTTAAATATATTCTTTACAGAAATTAAGATTACAGAATGCTTAAATATTGTAATGCACAAGAAGCACGAAGGGGGAGACCTTCTTGCATATTAAGAAAAAGCACATAATGCCTTGAATTGAATACATCAATTACTTTTATGGGAGAGCTGATGAGACAGGTAGCTCTTTGTTTTGGAGAGCTAACAATTGTATTGTTCATAGTCTAAAACCTTAAGGAATCTTGGACCGTCTGGTCTCAGCTGCCTGGCTGTCTTGCCTGCCAATAACAGTATTTTAAAAAAACAAAACAAAAAGCTGCAACCCCAAATTTTTCCATCTGCTTGGTATACGTGGCATTTGCTTGCTTATTTATATTGTAAAATGTTAAAATAGCAACAACAAAAGTATGTGACTTCATTGTATACCTTGGTCACTTTGTCCTTTCCATGTGGGTACATGCAGTAGATGACAGTTTGACACGAACTCCCTTTGTATTGTTTCACAACTAATATATTTCACATATCCTGTAAATTGTTCTGTGACTTTCCTTATGATAACTCAGCTGGGGAGAGGGAGTTGTCACGCTGGCTGGCAAAAGCAGTGTGTATACTGTCCGATTCACAAATTTGTTTGCTTTCTAATTTGCTGCTAAAGGCTGAGTCATTCTTACTGTTATAACAAATACACATTAGATAAGTTATCACAGCAGAACTGTTTGCAGTCTCTTGCAGTTGATGATAGCAGAAGTTTCAGACTCTAAAGTCAAAAACAAGGGCTTTTTTTCCAAAACATTGACAGTATTTTAGACTCCAGATGACTGCATGAAAGGCTTCTGACATTGATTATGGCAGTTCTTTATGTGAAGTTGATGACAACTGGTGTTTCCTCAGACTTTCCAAAAAGTGCTGCTGGTCCTTTGTTTTTCTTCTGCAACATTGACATTAAAGATTCTTTTCCTGGTTTCCCTTCAGCAAAGAGAACAAGTACCCATTTTAGTACCTTATAAAGGGAACTGTAGCAATAAGATGCAAATTTATGCTTCTCTAACTGCAAAATTATCTTTTTTAGGAACAGATGAGAAACAAGTGTGCCCTTGAAAAATACCCTTGTATGGGCCACTGTCCTAAACTTCTAAGACTAGTTTTTTTAGCTCAGTAACAGATACTCTTGTCATTTACGTGCCTAAAGACCTTTTCATAAGAGTTTAACTCCTTGTGATTTCCCTGAGTATTAATATTGTTCTGCCTCCTCTATCTCAATGTTTTCGTCATTCTGAATGAGTTTCAGTAGCTGTTTCACACAGATGTTGAGCAACAGTTAATGTGAGGGTTTAATTTACATGATACTTACCAGCAAAACCTCCTATATTAAAACTTCCCTGTTATTAGGAATGCTGTTACAGAATTGGACCTGGTTCTGCTTTCAGCACAGCACTGTTCATGCTGGATAGGGTTTACATGGTACATTTTTTCAAGAGGTTTGGCTTTCAGTGGAAACCAAATATCTTCCTCTTCTCGCCTGGCTTTGATTTTGTTTTGTTCCTTTTTTCTGTGTAAGAAAGGAAATTACAGAACCCTTATTACATTATTTGGTATCTTTAACTCACTGTTGTGATTTTTGTGGGTTAATCTTTCTGAAGCAAAACTGATAAGTAATGACTTTGCCAAATATTAGGTCACATTACTTGATACTTGTAGTATGTTTACATAACATGAGACCTGTAATGATGAATACACTATGATCTCAGTAAAGGAATTGAGAAGCTGAAGTGCCTAGTCTCAGTTACAAGTATATTTGAATTTTGTAGTTTTGAGTACTTTTCATGTAGTGTAGTCACATCCATCTCATGGGAATGAAATTTGGCTTAATCTTTAGGGGTTTTTATAACCACAGTGCTACCGTTTGACAAATAGGGTGTTCTGATTTCTTCTGCCTAGAAGGAGCTACCAAAAAATTGCTTCTGCCCCTTATAGACTATGTATTGAAATAAAGATGTAAAAATGTTTGCTGCTGTAGTGAAATCCATTCTGCTTACATGTGATAAAAAATATTTTACTAGTTGAACTGCAAGTGCTTTATTTCTCAGCCTGCTGAAAACAGTTTCTAGCGAGTAATGCAAACTGTGGAAAGCTTTATTTGTTACCATTTAAGGGGGCAGAGAAGTTAAAATTATCAATATAAAGCAAAAAATGCACTGAAACAGTTACTTTGAAATATTTTTGATCTGTTGGGTTACCTTTTCACAGTTAATACTTTATTGGGAAAAATACACTTTTGATAATTTGCAAGTTGGAAGAATTTGCAATACAGAGATCTGACTTTAAATTCTGACTTAACCAAGCTAAATCTAGACAGAAATGATTGTGTTTAAAATTTTTAAGGTCTTTTTAGACAGCAGATGCTCACTGAGATTAGTAGTATATTGGCTTGCTTGTAGAAACTCACATTTTTCTTTTAAATTCGTGTTATAACTTTTTGCAGATAGGATATTGTCACTGCAGACATAAGAGTACCATGGTGGCAGTGGATGGCTTGGCCTGGAACACTTTGTTCTGATCTTTTTCAAAAACTTGAAATGACGATTCTCCCCAGAAAATGCATAAAGCTGTGGGGTTGTGCTGGGCAACAAACTGGCCATGTGAAGTGATAGCTAATCAAGCTGGTCACACCATCTGTTAGCAAAATGGCCAGTTTGTTTCACGCGCACATCCGCGTGTCTGAAGACTCAGAAACCTTCTAGGCGACTTTAAAGTCGGCTGAGCTAAGTGCCGCATGGGAAGTGAAATACACTCCTGCACTGGGAATCGTTTGATGTCAGAAGGTTATTGCAGATTACTGTTTGGTGTCTGTTTTCAGTTTCTCACTTCTTGGCGAAAAAGGATGTTTTTGTTACACGTGTAGGCTTGTTTCAACAAAGGTTCAAAGATCTCCTATGTACAGGACAAAACACAAGCCCAGGAATGCACTTGGAGTGACTCAGTAAGATGGACTAATAGTCCTGTCAGAAAAGTCTCCTAAAAATAGTTTGATGCTACTTTTCGAGGAGGAATTACTTGCGTTGGAAACAGAGGGTTGGGGGGAAAGGAGGACAAAAAGATAGTTGTCTGTGAAGTTGAGTCTGGAAAATGAGTATTCTTATCACAAGGAGAATCACATGCTACTTAATTATACACGAGACATTTTTCCTCCCTTTTATTTCATTCAAGGGAGAGAAATCTGAAGGATTAGTCACAACATGGGAGCAGCTCCACCTTCCATACCTTAATTAACTGTGTTCCTTTCAGTGTGTTTCATGCCTTTGGCATAGACATCTGTTTGGGTTCAAAACCAGTTTTTAACTAGAAAGAAAACACACAGAAAACTCTTTTTCCACTATCTCTAGCTTCATTTTTGTGTTGCTTATATTTATGTACTTAGGAATTAATACAGATAAAAAGTAGACTTTTTTCCAACACACAGATAAGATTAATTATCATGCTTGATTCTTTGACTGTAGGCTATGGTGGCTTGTTACCCAGGCAATGGAACGGGATATGTGCGCCATGTTGATAATCCGAATGGAGATGGAAGATGTGTTACATGTATATATTATCTTAATAAAGACTGGGATGCCAAGGTATGCAATCATTTCTTCTATAACTTGATAACACACCTTTGTTACAGGTCTTTTGTTCATGTTGTAGTTAGATTTAACATCAGTAATCATCAGTAGGAAGAGGTTAACATGACGTAAAAATAATTAACCCCATCTACTTACGCCATTTTCCAAGCACTCGTAGGTAGATCCAACTTTTTCCAAGCCCTGGAGAGATTTAAACTGACCAGGAATAGTAGAAATTAAACTTAATCGTGCTTGAATAAATGTTTGCTGCTGTTAAATGAAACAGTCTCTTTAATGGGAAAGGGGGAAACTTGGATGTGAAATACTTCTTTCGTCTATATTGGCATATTCTTAGCCATCTCTGTCAGTCTTGACCATTTTTTGTGAGTAGATAATGCCCTAAAAAGCAACTGTTTTAAAACCACAGCCTTTTAGTTAAACATGAATGGAGGCTTCATATTTGCAAGCATTCTGAAATTGTTTAGTGAAAGATGTCTAAAACGTTTTGTTCAGTTAAACATAAAAATGACATAAAAACCATAGGTTTGTAATTCTGTAGAATCTGATAAAGTTCTGGGTGTCCCAAAATATTTTCAAATGTTGTTATTCAGTATTTTTAAATACAATCAGACATTGTTTTCAAGCACTGCTTTTAAATATTTAATTTTTAGGTAAGCGGAGGCATCCTTCGGATATTTCCAGAAGGTAAAGCCCAATTTGCTGACATTGAACCCAAATTTGATAGACTGCTATTCTTCTGGTCTGATCGCCGCAACCCTCATGAAGTACAGCCAGCATTTGCTACAAGGTAGGACTTATATACTCTCTCTGTATTGAATGATGCCTCCTGTATTAAGAAATGAGCATATCCTAATGGAAAATGAATTACACTGTGAATTATGATCTGATCCCAGATCTTTCCGTGTACAGTTCCAGTTGCACTGTGATGAGAAGAGGACTTTTTCTACTGATTGATTAGGCTTCTTTTGTTCTGCTGAGCTTGTGCCAGTGTCCAGTTTCTTATTTTGGAGCAAGTATCCTCCTGGCTGGGTAGGAAGGAGGACTGGAAACACCATAAGTTTCGAAGCATGTACTCAGCAGAACTGGGTAGGAGCACACAGAGCCATAAGCAGACATCAGCATAGCCAAGGAGCATTGTCTTTGTTAGTCCTCTGTAATGACTTTATGCTCTTCTCCCTTCACTTTGTTCTTAGCACCTTACTGTGTTACTGAAAGACTGAGTAGATACTTCAGTTTTATGTCCACTCTTGTTGGGAGGGAGTTAGAAGATAATCAAATCACCACATTCTGTTTTGGGAATTGGGAGAAGGCTAGAGGGCAGAAACAACCATTGATACACAAATTTTTTTCGTTCTCTGGAGTGTTACAGGAATTGCTCCAAATCTAAGACACAGAAGGAACTTGATATTTCCTTTGTCCCTCAGTGCAAAACAGTGGATCATGCTAAAGGCACATGCTTTCACTGCTCCCACATCTTGAGTGGTGTTTCCTCATAGCGTTAATAGATAAATCATTGGACCTGTTGTTCCACACTTCCTGTTGCCCATGTCACAACGTGTTTGGATAGCCAGAGCACTGAACAGTGACTGGAGCTGTGTGATAACGCAAGTACCTTCACAAGAAGTAACTTGAAATTGCCATCAGTGCATCCACTTGCACACCTTTGGAAGGCTGTACTACTGGCCCCGCCCCCTTTGTGCTCTGAGGAGAGTCAAAAGGTGAAATGCCATTTACTAAAGCTCCTTAAAGTCTTTTCTTAATAGCTGGCATTTCATATTTAAACCCTCTGTGGGCAGTGGAAACCAGAGGAGCTGTGTAAGAAGGGAGAGTTAGTTAGTTTTCCCTCGTGGTGAATGTCCATAAAAAGAGATTCTTAACACTGTGACTCAGTGATGGAGAGTGAGATACAAACAGACTATATTAGAGGTTTTGGTTAAGAGCCATAATAGCAATTCTTCAGGAAAAAGAAGCGTAAACTTTGCAGCAGCAGTGTCACCAATTCAATGACTGTTCAAACAATACCTACTAATAGGAAAAAAGCCCTGCTTGCTTTGTGCTTCATGAAATCTTACTTCTGTCAGACTGCAGAAGTATCATCTCATTTAGGTTGTGTTTTATGTCAAGTGCTTCACTGTTTGTTTTTCTTTATAGCTCAGGTGTTCTTTTTCTATCTGTTTCCCTAGGTACGCAATAACAGTGTGGTATTTTGATGCAGATGAAAGAGCACGAGCTAAAGTAAAATATCTAACAGGTAATGTCTTGTTAATATTGTCTGTCTTTTTTTTTTTCTTTAAAGAACAGCTAGGTAGTCAAGACTTATCTCCTTGACCTATCCTGTGCACAAAGTGGGGGAGCAATAACACTAACTGAGTCAGGTTTTACAGGGAAGGTGACCTAGTGGTTTTGCTGCTAGGCAGTGACTCTGGAAATCCAGGTCATTACCTTGTCCTGCTCACACTTCCTCTGAAACCTGAGCATGCTCAGTATTTTTGCATGGGGATATAGCTTCTCCCTAGTCTTGTCTCCCTAATAGGTATGAAAGATAAAAATACTGTGTGGCACTGCAGAACTGAGAGCCCTGGAAATAGTTTTGATTCAGTATTGTGATTCAACAAATGAATACAGCTTAACTTAACTAGAATATTTATATTGGAAAAACAAAAGCTTAAAATTAAAATCTGGAATCAAAGAATGGAGTTACTTCCTCCACTTCCAATTCCACATTATCTAGCATTTGTTTTCCTTTTCTGACTTCCCCCTCAAGAGGAAGTTGATCTAATTTTCCTGTTCAAATTAGTGTTATAAGGAGAAATTGGCTAGGAGTGCTGTGATGCTTGTAATTGCCATCACGATTCTGTATTTGTTACAGTAGTTTAAATAAACCAAAATCAGGTGTGCCACAAGTGCACACACACACAGGACCAGTTTCTTCATGGTTTTGTGGAGAGCTCTGAAAACAGTGGTGCCAAAGATGTGCCAGTCATTTCCAAATGAGTTTTCCATTCACTGCTGTAAGGCATATGAAGCTCATAATTAGCCCCAGAGCTACCTAGTGGCTGTGAAAGCTGCAGTTTAGTTCATCCACCCTTGGTGCATCTGGTTACTTCATGCATTTCGGGAGCGGTGAGAGAGATGAAGCTTCTTCCTGGCTTGTCAAACAAAGCAGAGAGTCCCTTAACTGTGGCCAGGCAGGCTATCCTGCTGCTCAGTGGCACATCATACCCAGTGAGGTGCAGTGACTTTGCAGGCAGTCAGGCATGCCAGATTATGCTGCCTGGTCTCTGCAGGAATCCTGCCTGTGTGTCTTGTCTGTAAGTTGGCCTTTGTGTCACACGTGTGTCACTGCAGCTTCTGGAAGCTCTCTTTCAGAAAGAGAGTGCAGGGAAGTGGTTCAGGTTGGCTTGTGTCTGCAGAGAAGGTGCCACCCCCAACCCTCTTCCCTCTCCAGAGTCCCCCCTAAAATGCAGGCACTTAAGGAAGGAAGTCTTAAGGAACAGAGCATGTATACAAAAATATCTGTCTTGCTAGATTGTATCTACTACACAATTTTTTAAGTACTCTCATAAAACTGATCTGGAAATTGATGTAGCAATTCTCTACTATAGACTGTACTTTGATGATAAAGACTGAGAAATAATACCTGTTTCCTTTTCATATTTCTGCAGGTGAAAAAGGTGTGAGGGTTGAACTTAATAAACCTTCTGACTCAGTTGGGAAAGATGTTTTATAAGCCTTTGATTTAGCAACTCCCCTTGCTATTCTCCCTGATAAATCTTGATGCTATCTATTAACTTCTGAATGTGAATAACAAGATAAAGGAAAATCAACAACAAACCAACATTTTAATAAAGAAGCAAACAGTGTTTCAATGTTGCATCAAATAGAAGGTTTTTTGACCGCTGAAGCATTGTACTATGTGATTGTGACTCCAGGCCTGTAACTGCTTATGTGAAGAAGATAAGCAATCAGTAAGAAACAGCATATGCATCTGGACATAAATAAGTGCCCTACATAGAATTTGTTCATCCTTATATTTTGCCAGACCTGTCATCCAGCTGTATCCAATTCATCTCTCCCTTTTTTATATGGTAAAAGTTTGAATTTTGGGTAGTTTTTGTATGACCAGGTACAGTTTATCAAAATTGAGTCTTAAAAAAAAAAAAGGAAAAAAAGAAAAAAAAGAAAAATTACAGTGTTCTCCAAAATAACATGGATCTATTTTTGTAAAACTGTTCATACTGTTCTCCTCTGCCATGAAAGACCTAATTTAATGTAAGGGTTGCCAGTAACTGAAAAATCACTTTAATTTTCTTTACACCTTAAGTCAGAAAAGGAGCACTTTAATTACCAGCTGAAAACCTGATTGTTTTATATCATATCTCACACTAATCTTAACTCTTAAAGATTGCTGCTGTATTGGTTTTTTTTATTTTTACTATGTCCTCCTGAACCTTATTAACAGAAGCAAATCAGTATCTCGCTAGTAGTAACATTCAGTTTGTGGTTTTGTATGTTGAATCCACAGAGGGGAAATTTTTGTCTCTTCTTTGTTTTATGGTTTGGGTTGTTTGTTGTTGTTGTTTTGGGTTGGGTTTTTGTTTAAGTGACTGGCACTAAGTGAACTTGACACTATCGGTTGCTGTCATTGGCTTTGGGGACCTGGTAAATACCATTAAGTTGCAAGAATATACAAGGGCTTTCCTAGGCTTTTAGAGGTACCCAGAACCTCCTTACATACTTGACAGAAAATTTTGAGCTTTCTCCCTTTTCTAAAGAATACTTGCCACCCCCTTTTCCTTTGTATATAAGTTAATAAACTGTCTAGAATTCACTTTTTTATTTTCATTTCCTTTTCCAGTGTTGGTGTCCCATGTAGTCTGTAAGTTGACACCTTGATCTATTATATAGTATCAAGGAGATGGTCAGCACACTGAAGCTGAAGTGCATCACTGTAGGCTCCTTGTGCAATTTAGATTTTCACTGTGCTGAAGGACTTCCCCAAAAAGGCACTGGCCTTAGATCAGTACTGAGGTATATATTTAGTAAGAAAACATTTACTTTCTTTTACATTGTTTTCATTTTATCAAGGAAAGGGGACATCACAGAATAAAAAGGAGATGTGCAGAAACTTTCATATTCTTCATAAATTGATGGTTTGGATACTGATTTTTTTTTCTTTCTTTTTTTTTTTTTCCCCCCTGAGCTTTAAAAGCTTGAGAAAACAAAAGCAAACCTATGAAAGACAGGATTAATCTTTGCAGAAGTTTGGGGGTTGATAAGCTTACCCGCTGCAGTTTTCTATCTGTCCCTTATTTCCTTCCTTAGCCAAAACAATGTGAGTGTACAGAAATATTTCTGTATATATTACAACTTGTGACAATTTTAACATCTGTATAGTTTGTATTCAATTAGAGACCTTTTCTATGGAAAGCTCAGTAATTTTTTATTAAAAAGATTACTATTGTTCATGTAAAACATGAAAAAGCTAATTGTTTAGTAACAAACTGACAGAAGGGGGAAAAATCAGTGTTGATATATCATTTAGGAGAACCAACAGAAATCCCAATTTCGTTTTGATTTTGCTTTTCCTTTTCTTTTTAGTTAGTTCTTGCCCTTTACAGTTCTCTTCCTCTTTCCTCTTCCCAGAGAAACAGACAGGATACCTTTTACTGTAAGTGCCTCTGCCAACCTGGCCAAGGAGTGCAAATCTTCGTTACTGTCTGGTCTGCAGTGCATTTAGGCTACCAGTGAAACAAGCAAAAAAGCCACCTCTTGTACTTCATCTTCTTTAGTACTACCTTAACAGAGGTTTGGTTGGATTTGTTTTAGAAATGTAAGCATAAGCCTTTAAACTCATTTCAGTCCTGCTGTAACACAAACTTGTGCAGTTACACAGTGTATCAATGTCTAATCACACTGTAGGTTTGTGCTTGCCAGACAGGTTTAAAAAGTGCTTAATTTTTCACTCCATGTAAGTCATTAAAATAGGGTCAACAAATCAGGTCAGCCATTTCTTCCATGTCCTTTAGAAACTGTTCATTTCATGTCAGTTGAAATTCAGTCTTGAGCATCACCAAGCAGGTCCTTGTTTTAAAACTATTTTTTAAACTGTCTTATGATCTGTATGTGTCTAGTCCTGGTTAAAGATTAAGCTTCATAATGCTATTTTTATTCATGATGTTAGCTGGCTGTGAAATACGAGACCTTTATCTATAGCAGGCAAAGAAATTCAGGATTCATTTACAGGTTGCCTATAAAGTTGTGTAATTTGAAAAGCAGTGTTCATTATGAAAGAGCTCTCAAGTTGCTTGTAAAGCTAATCTAATTAAAAAAGATGATGTATAAAGGTTCTTGAAAACTATGTCGTTGTTTGTAATCTTTGTCACTTTTAGAGCTACTCTGTAGCCACTAATTTATAGATAGCCCTTGATAAAGGAGGCATGTGGGTATGGGGGGAGGAGAGAAGGGGTGTGTTTGTTTTGTTGGGGATTTTTTTTTTTTGGGAGCTATTTCTGCTTTGGAGAAGGATCTAGGTTTTAGTTGTTGTTTTGGACTGCCTACAGTCTGAAAAAAACCCCAATCTACATGGGTGTGGTGATCAGTTTCCTCACGATTGTCCTCCTTTGAAAACAGCACCAAATGTAGGCTGGCTGAGAGTGATGATGGACATGGTGGAAAAAACTAGAGCTGCCTCTCCTTTCTGACAGGTATGTGAGGTGCAAAATCAAAGTCCTCTTCAAACAGGATTTGTAAAATGGGAGGTCTTCAGTTTTACATGGCTTTCAATGAATATGAATCTACTTTGAAGATGGTAGAGAAATGGTAGAGTACAGATACCAGGCCATACATGATGCCACTCAATTTTCCTAACATGTTTGAAAGCTTCATAGAGACTGTATGTTAATCAAGGAAACACGTGCCTGGCTGTGCTGCTTCTATTGCTCTAACTCTTGCAAAAGCCTGTTGTGTGTGCTTGTCTGCTTTGTGGCTGGTTCAGAGAGAGTTAACCTGCATCTCCCTATGAGCCTGCCAGCTTTAGTGCAGCTTTCATGGCAGTTGGCTACCTGTTGTTCTGCTCTAAGGTGATGGTTCTTGCCAGTGTGTTAGACAGAAACCTAAGGTGATCCCAAAGTGCTTTGAGGCTTTTTCCATGCTTCAGTGCTGTGTAACTTCTTGCATATTCCCTCTCTTCCCCATCTGTGTTTTACAGTGAACAAAGAAGCAGCCTTTTCTGTCACTTGCAACCGTCCTGTGTTGACCTGATTATCTTTGTTCGTTATCACGTTGTTAAGCACAGTATGCAGGGAGATCATTTTGTGTTGCAAAATCAAACACTCCACCAGGGAAAGATGAGAAACACCCAAGAGAGGCTTCAAAAGAAACACAGGAATCTGAGAGGAAGAGAGGTGACAGTTTGTATCTTCTGTAAAAAGGTCTGGATGTGCTGACCACTTTAAGGTTAGGAGTGGAAAGATCCCATCTGTAAGTCATACTGATAAGCATAACCTGACTGAAAAGTATCACTTTTCTGCTTGCTGACTCCTTTGCAATAGAGGGGAGAAAGCTAAGTGAAAATAGTGAAATCCAAGTCTCAAAACCTCCTCAGTCCAGCATGTGTACCTTGGCTGAAGGCATGCAGCTGCACAGATAGCTGCATGCACTTGCAGATACATAGTGAGAATTTGTGAGTACTGAGCAGCAAAGACTTTGAAGAAATTCATAGGACTTAAATGGACTTGGATCTCATCTGCTTTTGGGGAGTTTTTTGGTGGGGAATGGATATGCAGAAACTTGGGACTCCCATCATCAGCTTTCATATAATTTTTAATTTAATTGTGTATTTGTGTGTGTGAAGTAAAGCTTGAATGTAAGTAATTACTTTAAATGCATTGAAGTCTGTTCATGCTGTCACACTGCTGCAGGAGTTGTGTGCACTCTGGAGTGTCTGCTGAATCTGAGTTGGCTGACCCTGCCTGGTGGGGGTGCATAGCAGGTGACAGAAGCAGATTCAAGATTCTCTGTCCTACCAGACAAAACCAGTTCCAGGGAATTTGCTCTGTTGATTTTTTTTTTTTGCTTACTCCCTTCCTTCAAGCTTTTCCCCATAGCTTTGAAGTTGAATGAATCTACAATGCATTTCTCCCTTTCCTAAAATAAAAATAAAAGGCCATAGCTCCCAAATGGATGACCCAGGTACTAAGAGTTGGCTCCAGAAGTGGAAGGTGCAGGTAAGATGCAAATCACCAATCCATAGTGGATAGCCTCAAGTCCTTAGCAGGACAAGAAGGAAAGAATGAGTTTACAGAAACAGTAAAGTAGGATGGGAAGAGGCTGATGCATGAGACCAAGATAAAAGATGTGTGGGGTGGGTATGAGGAATATTGGATGTGCCAAGTGAAAATACACTTTAGGTGTCTGCTTCAGGGAGGAACATTTAGGTGTGAGGAAAAAGAATTGCACAGTGTGTTTGTCTCAAAGTTGATTCATCCCATCCATCCTTTTCCTTTCTGGGTGTGTGTTTAAAAAATGGCATACAGAGGTTCATATAGAGGTTCATAACTTCTTCCTAGAACTAGGAGTTGGTTTTCTTGTCTTCCAGTTGTAAGTTGTTGGACTTAAGAGATTTTTTTTTTCTGCCTCTTATTAAATGTGCAGCTTAGGATTAAACTTCTATTCATAATAGTTTATGGGTTGTTCTGGATAATTTGCTCAAACTACCTTGTATGGAGATAAATTCTGGGAAGGGTGATCAGCTCATTTAGCCTAAGAGCCCAGTACTAGTGTCTTCACATGGCTAAAGGTCTGGAGGGCAGGCATCACATCTGAGCAAGGGAGTGATTGTGTCAGAAAACCCCAACAAACCAGTAGCCAGCAAGAAACTAAACACCACTCCCTCTAAATCTGGGTGTTGCTGAGTGCAGTACCTAGAGTTACCATAACTGAAAGATATTTCAGAATAACTGTGTTAATGCAGGTATTTGGCAACATCTTGGGACAAGAAGGGGAAGCTGTTTCTCCAAGGAAAATGGGGTTGTAGACACCACCAATGTTTGGCAAAAGGAATCAGGGCCATGGGTAAGAACAGAATCTTCCCTGAGATTAGAGTCCAGTTGGTGTTCCCAATAGCAAAGAGCAAGGTTTAAGCTGTCAGATGTGGCATATTTATTTTCCCTTCGCTTCCCCTGGGCACTTGTTCTGCATGGTCATTTTCACAAACAAGCAAAAACTGGAAAGTTAACCCTTTTGTTGGTCCTAAATTTTTGTTAAAGGTAGAACTCTAATGGGATGTAGATAGCAACTTCTAAACTTCTTTGATTACTTTTATTTTTCTCCATCTGTGCTATAAGGATATTACAGGTTTGGGTTTCTTTCAAACCCTTTATTTAAAATAATGCAAGTAGGAAACTACTGTATACAGTTAGGAGTTGCTGTAACCATGCAGTGTTATGCAATAGCATAACCAGAGAGCTCCTGTATTTTACTGTTGGAAATAGGCTCATACAAACTCGGGCAAACCCGCAGGATGCAGGGGGGGTTTGCACGACCCTTGTCACAGGTGCCTTGGGGATGCTGCCCGCGGCCAGGGCTGTGACCAGGGGTGCAGAAATGCCTCAAGAACCTGCTTCCAGGGGCAGCTGGAAGCAAGAGCGAGTGGCTGGGTCCCCCTGGTGTCCTCACTGGGACAAGGCCACTCCCTAAGAGCAGAAAAGCGTGTTCTCAGTGTCCTAGAGATGACAAAGAGACAAGTTGCTTTACTGAGGTGGAGGACGTTGTGCTGCACAAACAATTTATTTTAGCAGCAATCAAAGGATGTCTGTTTCGGTTGGGAGGCTTTTTTGTTGTCGATTATGATGGTGTAAGCTCTTATTTAGGTACTGAGAAGGCAGCTTTATCTACAACTAAGCTCTTGTTTAGCTACTCACAAGGCAGCTTTATCTACAACTAAACACCCACCAGTGCAGGGATGCAGGAGTAGGGGTAGTGGGAGATGGTTGGTTACACCTTCAGTGCTTACAGCAGGTTTACAAATCTGCTCTAGTTTCCTGAGGCAAGAGGGCACACAGAACAACAGCTCTGCTTCCTCCCAGCATGTTCCCTGGCCATTTCTGCTGCTGCATATGTGGGGGCCCCTCCTGCCCCTTCCTAACCTAGAGCTTTTGCATCCTTTCAGGCTGCATTAGCTCCCCAGGTGTCATCCCATGTGCTGTCAGCTAAGCTGCAGGCTTTTGTGCTACCTGCCTTGTGTGGGTGGTAGATTAAATTATAAAACCAGCCATATCCTAGCCTGCATCAAAAGATGCATAGCTAGCAGGTCTAGCTAGGGAGGTGATTCTGCTCCTTTATTCCACTCTTGTGAGACCCCTGCCTCAACAGAGTACTTTGTCCAGCATAAGGAAGGCATGGACCCACTCCAGCAGGTTCAGAGGAGGTCCACAAAGACGGAGCAGTGAAACACCTCCATGAGGACAAGCTGGGAGATTTGACCTTCTTCAGCCTGGAGAAGAGAAGGCCCCAGGGAAACCATACAGTGGCCCTCTGGTACTTAAAAAGGGGCCTACAGGAAGGATGGGGAGGGATGTTTTACAAGAGCATGTAGTGATAGGACAAGGGGCAAAGGCTTTAAGGTGAAAGAGGGTAAATTAAGACTAGATCCAAGGAAGAAGTTCTTTACTATGAGGGTGGTAAGACAATGGCACAGGCTGCCCAGAGTTGTTGTGGATGCCCCATCCCTGAAAGTGTTCGAGGCTAGGTTGGATGGAGCTTTGAGCAACCCCATCTACTGGAAGGTGCCCCTGCCTGTGGCAGGGGAGTTGGAACTAGATGATCTTTAAGGTGCCTTCCAACCCAAACCATTCTGTGAATCTATGGAAATACCTGGCTGAGGAAAGTGTTTGAGGGTTTGTCTCTGAGATTAAGGTTGGTAGCAGCCTGGTGCCTGCCTTTCCAGGTGGTCAGGTGCTACCTAAGACCTTGGCTGAGAGTTGTGAAAAATGCCTAGAGGGGAGTGGCTACCAAGTTGTGGGCAGTGGTGTAGCCTCAGGCTTCTGCTGCTATCTGCCCTGAGTTAGTGCTGCTTGACAAAAGCTCGGTGTGGCAAGCCGCTGACTGTCTTGGGGAAGCAAACTAATCTTTGCTGAAGGTGCTTCTCCTGTTTTAGCAGAGGTGACACAGGGACATATGGTTTAGCTGGCACTGAATGCAGTGTATCTAAACCTGTGTGAGCATCACCTGGGAGCAGTTTCAAGCCAAGCTTGAATAGTCTTTCTGTTTAAAAAAGGAAAAGAGAGAGACACAAGGAGACTCATGCAGGATTCACATTTAGGACTTCTTATCAGTCTTCTGAAAATGGTGTCACTTTGATGCAAATCCACAGCCATATGTGAAAGCACACTTGGGGCTGGCATCAACCCATCACATAACCACTTAAAGCTCAGTGAGGATGCAGAGATACCTTTTCCTGAAGAAGTTAAGGCAGTGTTTCCCTCAGTACCTGCTGCAGAGCAAGCATGGAGTGACTGCAACCCTATGTGTGTTTCAGTGCCTGCTCTGCTAAGGGTGCAAAGCATTGTTTTACTGTGGGAGTGCTCCACTGCAGAAGAGTCTTGGAAGAAGGTAACATTTCTGGAGCCTGTAAAGGGATTAGGAGGAAGGCTGCATTAAGTCAGCTTTTCAGTGTTCTCCAAACTGAGGTCTCCTCATTCCTTCAGGGAATGTTTATGTCCATAATGCCTTGCAAACACCTCATGGTGGCATCACTTCCTTAGGACGTGTGTTTGCTTTTGACAAAACTGCTTTTCAAGACCCAAGTGCTAGCAGTAAGACCTCTTGGGTGGTATCCTCTTAACTCTGCCAAATTGCTTGGAAATGGTCCAGCTAGCTTGAACAGTCTTTTAGAGTTTTGCAGTGCCTGAAATACCTCATTTCCTGTCATCGGATGCTTTTCCTGCCTTCTAGATTTCTTACAGGTCCATTCAGAGTTAATTACATCTGAGCTTTAATTTATGCCATCTGCAGGACTGATAATCCTCCCCCACTGTGGTTTGGCAAGGAAGCAGTGATTAAATCCTGCCTTTCTAGGGCAGGCCATGAGATGACCCAGCTACCTGCTCCTCCACCCGGCTTGGCAGACCAGAGCTTCCTTGTAACCTGCCTTTGTGTCATGGCACATAGCTGGCTCCTGCCTTAAGTCCTCCAGTCTTGGATGCATGGGATGGGGGACTTAACATTCATGGATGTGATCTGGGTGGTGGCAGTGATGAGAGTGGCCTGTGCCAAACTTTGCAGGGAGAGGAAGAAACATGCAGCTGGAAATAAACTGATGGTTAGAGATGGTGTGGGCAAGGGCAAGCAGGTGCATCTTAACCACCCTCAGCTGTAACTTCACTCCGTCCTGAAATGCTCATGGCATTAGGCCAAAACCCAGGGCTGTGGAGGTGGAAAGGGGCTCCTGGAGATGGTCAGATTGAGCTCTCTTGCCCATGAGCAGGGTCACCCAGAGCTGGCTGCCCAGGAGCACGTCTACTTGGGGGTTGAGTATCTTTGAGGACGGAGACTCTGCAGTCTCTCCAGGCAGTGTTCCCCTGTTTAGTCACCCTCAATTTAATAATGTTGTTTCTGATGTTTACATTTAATTTCCCACATAGCTACTGCTAAACACAAATCAAATTAATGAACCAAATAATTCTTAGTGGCATATCCTGCAAAAGCCAGCAGATTTAGGACTGAAGTCTCTTACTCCCAGTTTTCCATACTCTACCTGGTAGAGGTGCTGTCCTCTCTGAAGCTCCAGGGTGCTTTATCCTCAGGACAATTCTTCCCTTTGGACTTGGTACTGTTTGCCATCTGCCAGAACAGCCCATGCTTTGTACTGTATCCTTCCAGTGCCATGTTACCTAGAGCAGCCTGTGCCAAGTTGTGTGGTCCAGTCCCATACAGCCCCTAAGAATGTTGGGTGTAATGCCTGTAGAAAAGCAGGTGTGTGCTGGGTTGTGCATTAAACAGGCCAGACCCACTGGACTTGGTGTGCTGCACTCAAACTGAAGGAGTGTTTGACTGGGTAAAACCTGCTCTGGTTGAATTACTTCTTGCTTTTGAGAAGAGCTGCCCTTGAGCTGAACAAAATGGCTGGTGTTTCCTCTAGACATGTTTTGGTGCTACAAGCAGACTGTGTCCCACCTTGCACAGGCTGCAGGCAAGTGCTGCAGAGGCTGTGCCAGCATCTGCAGGAAGCACCTTCTGAGCAAGCCATTTGCACAGCTCTTCTGCTTTATGTAGCTGTCAAAATACAACCCACACCCTCCAGGTGAATAAAAAATGGCTTACAAATGGGTAAAAATGGCTTATAGTGGGTAGCACACCCCCTGAATTAATCCTTCTGGGAAGAAAGTAGATAATTACTGGGATGCTTCTGAGAAGAAAAGACCAGGGTAGTCAGTGGGAAGGCAAAGGCAGGAAAGCAAAGCCATGGGGAGGAAGTGGAATATGAGCAGAGAGGCCTTATGGCTGTTCTTCCCATCAGTAAGTTACTGAATGAAGCTACTAGAACATTTAAAAAACCAACTAAGCCATATTCCAATAGCTAAGATTGTAGCAGGGCTTCACTGAGCTCTAGTCCACATCTTACCCCAGACTTTCTATGTGGCTAGTGACAGATCTCTAAAGAGAAGGTACTTAACAGTGAATGCAGCAATCACAGTCTAGAGGTAGATGTCATTTAAAGAAAAATACTGCTGCTAAACTAAGCAATGGGGGAGCCAAGCATTGGGCTAGCTGGTTTCTGCTCCTTCATACTTTGCTATGCAGTTTATGAAATGTAAATGCTAACACTTACTAAGACAAAAAAGCAGGTGAAATTATGTGACTAGGGGATGGATGGGACAGAGACAGGGTGAGCTATTCAGGCCAAGCTGCTGCACCTTCTTAGAAACTTAATCTAGTCTTAAAGCAGTCTGGCCTGGCAGACTCTTAATAGGGAAGGGAGGAATTAAGGCCATGGCTGCCTCCCTTTTTTAGCTTTCACACCTACAGTACATTACCCTTCCCTCAGCTTGTCATGCCTCTCCAACTCCCAGCTTAGCTGAAGCACAGGAGTTGGTTTGTGTTTTATAAACCTCCCTTGACTTCCCTGAGCTCTATCCTGCCTCTCTTGTGAAGCTGGGTGAATGTCAAATGGTGACAGAAAATTAGATTTTTCACTGAAATGGATGCAAGTGGTGTGGTATATGTAGGCCACAAAAGGATGCCTTGTGGGTTAGTCAAAGAGCCCTACACTAGAAAAAGTAGCTACTGTCTCATCTTCGAGGTCCTTCTTGCAACAAAGCTAAAAGAAACACAGCAAACACAGTTAGCTGTTAATTTACTTCTCAGCTAGTTGCAGATCTCCCCTCGACCCCCTTCCATTCCTCCTTCTTTAACTAGTCTGTGGTCCAGTCAGGGTTCCTGCTGACCCATCTTCAGCCTGGAGTGCAGGCATTCTGTGATTCTGTGAAATACACGCTTGCTAATTCTGCACTTTCTGTTCTTTCCCTGTACAGGTTGGGGAAGAAAGATGTATTCCTTAAGTGCAGGGAGTGCCATCTAATGGCCTGTTGAAGAATCCCAAGGCTCCATACAGGCTGGTGTCCTGGTATTTTTTACCATGTACACAAGCAGAGGTAAACACACAGTATATTTTCCCACACAAAAAGAAATACAAGTCTCTTTCCCAACCTGTCTACCTGTAAACTTTGCTTTAAGGGTAATTTAATGCAGTCTTTATGCTCATATGCAAACAACAATTCTTTAACTCAAGATTTTAAAACAGCTGCAATAATCCAGATGCAGGGAAGAACTTGGGTATTTTAAGTTTGAAATGCAAAATTCATGAATGCTGGCCAGCAGGTAAGAAGCTGCTGCAGGAGAGCAGCTGTTCCACTGCTGTCATTACTGTCAGGTAGCAATGACCTTGTGCTGATAGGGGAATGCAGGTCAGATGTAACCTCAGGAGGTCACCCAGTCCAACCTTTTAGTGGCCTTTCAATTTAAGGTGGCAAAATGCAAGTTTATGCATGGACACCACGTTCAAGGATGAGTCCACATTCAAGGATGACTGGATTGTGCCAGATGAAACCCAGGCTTGGTGAAAATTTAAAATTCAGTGCAAATTTATTCAGAATATGCAAGAACAATCAACCATTCACATTAAACATCTGTAGTGTCAGCATTTAAAAAAAAATACATGTTTGAGCCAATGTTCAAAAAGAGTTAAGGCATCCTTTGCCAAATTCCATTGCACCTCAGTTTATTTCCCTAATTCAAAAGGGAGCAGCAAGTAACTGATTAATGTAAAGGCAAACATAAATGCATCCAAGGCTAATATAGCCATTTAAAGTTGCAGCAACAATACATGAAACAGTATAAGTATTTTTTCTGTTTCTAAATAAAAATATAATCAGTTTTACAAGTAAGGACTCAAAGCTGTTAACTGTTAAATACTTTCAGTGCAACAACAGAACTGCTAACATCTCAGAAAGTTTACATAAAAACCACATCTGCTTGGCATTTTTAACTTTTCACAGCACAATGGTTTTAGTACTCAACTGACTGGCTTCCAGAAGCAGCAAAATTAGACTGGTAGCTAATGTCAAGTTAATGTCATTTTGACCTGTAACACACTGGAAGGTTAACTGAAAAAATCATGAAGGCTTTTATGACATGGTGAGAAAGAGTCTGCACCAGTATTCCTCACAACTTTTACTTACTAGTGTCAGGATATGGGGGTTAGTTACTAAAGCACTCAATACTTATAGCCTAATAAACAGTGAACTCTCAATACAGTATGTGCAAACCATCAGAAAAAGCAGGTGGAGACTCTAGCTGGGATCCTGAACCATAAGTTCACTAGCTCCCATTTGACCACTCCAACTTTTAACAGGATAACTAATTTTAAATAGTTTTTGAAAACAAGCTTATCACTTTTATTTATTCTATTGAGCCCTTCAGTATAGAGGCCTTCTCCTCATCTATCAAGTACCCTGAGCTTGATTTTCTACAACCTTCATCAACCTTCTGTAGTTTCTCTTTTCCTCAACAATCCACCCATTAAACCTACATGGATGCTCTGTGATGTTTTTGATGCCTATGCCACTCCCATCTTTGACAAAACTCCATATTTGAGATTCTCACTCTCTTCTATCTTTTCAAAAGGGTCACAGGTGAGAAGGACCACCTGAGAGTGTGATGGTGGCTTATGCAAAATATTTACTATTCTAAAATATTTATTAATTACATTGCAGTGAACAGAGGAATGCCTATCTATTATAGGTGGTTAACTTTAAGAATGGCCAAAACCATTTAAAACACAAAGGGGTCTTAAGAACAAAGATAAGTTAGCAGGATTTAAAATGTCTTAATGTTGAAAACTGCCCTGAAAATACACAGTTCAGCAATTTCTACCTTCTTTTGTATTACCCAGATTCTGCATCAAGAACATTGGCACGAACATCCACCTACTAAGACATGAGTACTGGATTCTTTGGAACACAAGTAGCAGCTCACTTTCTCTTCAGTGCTGATGTGCAACCCCACAGAACTGACAGTTATTTAAATTCCAGTTCAGAACAGGCACATGGGGAAGCAACCACAGCTAAGCAAACCCTGAGCAAAGTAGTTTTCAAGCAATGTTTTCAGCCCTTGTTTTGAGACCACTTTGGGAAAGGTTTTATGCAAGACAAGAATCAAGATGTTCATTTATTTTAGACTCCAAAACCTCAGTCTGACAAACAGGACAACTGACTTTTGTATTCTGCATTACACCAGTGCTGGAACCTGCAGAGGACACTGCAGATTCAGCTCTGGGTTTCATAGGTGTATTTATACCTAAAGTGACATCAGCACTCCCTTTTTTAATGAAATAGTTTTCAAAGGCAGTTTTGTCTTCCAGTTTTGGCCACTGCTGCAGGGTGTTAGTACACTCAGTGCTTTTTTTCTCAGATGCAACCTGAGCTGCTGTCGTACGCTCGAGACAAATCTGTTTCGGTGGCCTGTTGTAAAGCGGCACAACTCTCTTGCCACTTGCAGAACCTGGGTTTGAGTCTCCTTCCATAACACGAGCAACTTTAACAGGTGAGCCACAAACATTCCTGTAAGCTTTCGTGTTAGCAACAGAGGGTTTAGGAAATTCACGTTTGGAAGCCAAGTTGATTTTCTCACTGGCATCGTTGGCATAAAGTGGAAAGAAGATGCCACTACGGGGTGATCTTTCAAATTTGATCTCGTTTTTAGGGACTGGTATTGCTGTTACTGAGCGATGCTGTGAACCAGCTGTTTCACTGCTTCTACCACTGCTGCTGGAATTTGGGCTTTTTTCCAAGACTCCACTGTCTCCTCCTCCTCCAAGCCGGAATCCCTTTCCACTGAAAGGCACCATATCTTGTGTATCATGCATCTGTGTGTTGCCTGCAAACAAATAAAGAAACTAATAAAATTTAGTAACTTTTTCATATATAAATCATAAGGCTTGGTATTTTATGTTCTTCACCCAAAAAAACCCCTGCTGCTTCAAAATAGTGCCAACTAAACCTTTTGCGAACAATGAAGTCGCAAAGGAGCCTAGAAACACATGAATAAAATGGGTCTTGTTCTTTGCTATGTAACAATAACATCTAAACAAAGCTCACACAGTGATTCATCTGCATTTGTACAAGGACTTGTTTTGTTGAAAACTGTTTGGAAAAGAAAAAAAATACAATAATTATTTTAAATACCTTTGTTAGCTGACTTGGAATTTGGAAGTTTTGCTGGCTGAGTTTTATCCTTGGGTTTCTTAGAGAAGTTCTCTGGCTCCTTCACTTTTGTGAACGTGCCTCCACATGTCTCCTGATGCTCAACCCACCAGAAGTCTCGAGCAGAGGGTGCTCTATTCATCGAACGTTTCACATATCCAAAGTAAGGTTTTCTGTTCCGACAGGGGCCATTGCATCGCCACCAGTGCTGGCGGTACGAATCCACCTCATCATGAAAACTATGATAGATCTAGATTTAAAGAAACCCAAAAGCAGTCATTCAGAAAGTTTTTCTTATATCACCAGCTCCACAGTATTTTTTTTTAAATATACTACTATTTCCTTCCAGTACTGCTATGATTTTTACTTTACTAGGTAAAACGCTGAGCCTGGGTGAAACTCGATCAACATTCACCTACCATTAAAACAAAGCTTTAAAAAACAGACAGGGTGTGTAGGAATATTGTGTTAGTGTCCTGGTTATTTTGTCTGAACTGCAATAAAATCACTCTGAAAAATCTATCTACAGTTTCACCATAAACAGAGTACTAATTAGAATGCATTGTAAACAATACCAGTATTGCATTCTCCCTCCAGCTATTATCCTAATTCAACTCCCCAGATACGTTATTTTTAATTATCATCAACCCATTAGCCTTTATTGATATAAATCTTAACTAAAAAGGACTGCTCTTCCCCAGATGCTATTCTGAACATGGCACTACCCTGTCCCTGCTATCATTAAGTTGTTTCAAGTTTAAAACAAAAGTTTAAAGAAAAACACTTACAGATGGTATCCCTGAAAGTTATATAACTAACAACTCACCACATCTTCCTCAACCCATTTCCACCACCATCTCGAACAAAATAGCTATGGATCTGGCATACACTTGGATGAAAATCTGTATTGGTACCTGTCAAGGGTTGAGGCTGGGCCGACCACTAACCCAATGACAGATGCTCCCTGTTACCCGCTCCTCTCACCCCCATGGGAAGGGAAAAGGAGTAGGAGAGAGAGAGACTTGTAGACTGGAAAATAAAACTACTTTAACAATAATAATAATAAATGAAATATATACAAATATGTACAAAACCCAATACCAAACCCAACCCCCCCTCGATGGTAACTACATCACCACTGATACTGTGACAGAAGGCCTCAGGATCACCAAAGCACAGGAGAAGGAACCAAGAAGGGAGAATAATCTAGCAACCCAGAACAATCATCTGAATAATCATCTAGCAAGGGGGAACTGAACCCCAGTTTATAGATCAAATATGACATATATGGGATGGAATACGTTAGTTGGTCAGTTTGGGGTCACCTGTCCTGTCTGCTCCTCCCTGAAGGTGCAGCCTTTATCCTGCACCCCCCAACACGAGACAGAAGATTTAGCAGTGACCTTGTTTTGTATACCAATCCCTGTAGTAAATCTAAACATTAGGCCTTATCACTGCTAGAAGCTGGCAGTGTCTATGAAAACATGCTGTTAGATTCAGAAAGTGCAGTTTCTCAGAGAACTTTAACTAAAAAGTAAAATCAGAATTAATTCTGTTCTAACCCCAACCAGGACAGTACCAAGTCTGGAGTGTCAAAAGTGAACAATTCTATTGCTTGTACTATACCAGGCACACTAAAAAAACAAATGAGGAAGAAGCATCTATTAAGTTGGGTTAAACGGATTACGCTTACTGTGACATTGGCTCCGGTCAAGCGATTAATGCGACGCATGTGTTTGCGGAACTCTGGTCCATGGGATTCACGATCCTTGTC
Source organism: Galbula dea (assembly GCA_013399015.1). Taxonomy (NCBI): domain Eukaryota; kingdom Metazoa; phylum Chordata; class Aves; order Piciformes; family Galbulidae; genus Galbula; species Galbula dea. The sequence continues at coordinate 667,893 of VWZX01012694.1, forward strand.
ATTATTAGTAACAAAAAGCAGGGCATGGATCATCTCATGCAACAGAGTCTGAAATTAAGCAAAATCATTAGCTATTTACTGAAAAGCATTTCATAGTTTCAAAACTAAGCTGGATTATTCTACGGCTCTACATTTATCTTGGTACTCATTCTCATGCATTCACACATTCAGTCTGTCAACTGTCAACTCAAATTACCTCTATTCCCATACCACCAAAACATGCTGAAAAGCATTAATGCAGGAAGTGACATCCCAAAAAGGAGAAATAATCCTCAAACTTAAGTCAGATATTTAAAGAGATCGTTCCCCCTACAAGCCAAAAAAGTGACACTCGTGAGAAAACTGAAACTCTGCAGCTTTTCTGTTCACTAAGCAAATCTGAATGTTGAGCCAACTCAAAGCAGCAGCCCTGACAGAGGCACAAGAAGCAACAAAGTTATGTTTAATCATAGTTAAACATAAACAAGTGATTTTGGACTCCTACTCAGAGTTACCCATTTAGAAACACAAAATGGAAAGACTACCATGATATTGCAATACAAGCACAACAATCAAACCACCACTTTATTTTACAATCGCTAAGTCACTGTATGTAAGAATCAACTACAACATGTCAAATGTGGAGTACAGAGGAGACACAATACATTTTATGTGCAGATTTATGAGCAATCTTTAAATACCTCAACAAGATCCTTCCTTGGTCTTAACTTCAGGAGTGGCTCACTTAGACGAATGGAACACATTCCACCTTTGCCTTCATATCGACACAATCCTGCACAGCTGAGAGACAAGGAAAGAAAATATGATAAGCTACTTGTTTCTGGAGTACATGAAGCAAATTGAAAATTGGACTTAAAGCGCTGTTCCCTTCCAACACATGCTAAGTAACTCATGACATGAAAAAAACAGTTTTAGCAGTTACTTGAAAAATTCAACATTAAGTAGAAGAAAAGCCAGCAAGCTTCTGTGACTGAAGCAGCAAAAGTCAAACTGTAATTGATTAGATCTCTTGCAATCACTTAACTCAAACCTAGAAATCATGAAGAAAAAAATAAAGCATAATCACAATGGACTGTTCCAAACTAACCTGTTTAGAGGACAGAGGACTGTTTTCATTGGAGTGAGAAGCATAAAACAGAGGCTGGAGATTCAGCAGCCAACACCAACTTAACTGCTGGTTACTGCAATTTCACCCCTCACCTTGCCCCAACTTCTTACTTGTAGTGAGCCTTCAGATATTACCAATTCTGCATGCTAACAGTCCTGAAGAAAACACTTCATGTTTTTTGGGGTTTTTTTGTTACCGAGTTAGTCCTCTACCAGTTCAGTATCCAAATATCCAGTGGCTGCAGAGTATTGCAATCAGCAGAGGACAGGAGGAGGGCATGACTCCAGCAGCCAGTAATTGCATCAGCTAGTCTGCTACAGAACTGTGGCTTGCACTTGAAAGCTTTTTTTAATCTTTTATCTCACACTTCCTGCATATTCCCATTTCTAGTCTATTCTAAGTCTTGTTAATATACTATTATTTATATCTGCCTTTCTGCCATGCTGTAAAACTACCACAAAAACTGAGAACACGAAATATGGAAGCAATGCAAGTATGTTCTTTTAAGTTTTGACATATATAGTTGAAAGACCAAGTAATTTATCCCACATCTCTCCTATTTTGTTAGCACCATGGAAAATGCCATATATGGCTTCCAGGGACAACAAATGAAGGACAAAACAGAAAACGGCAATGACCACCCCGAGGTAAAAACTATGTTAGAAAAGCACGACATTCATATATCTGGAAGAGAAGCTATGGCACTAATGTATCCTGCCTACGAAGCCACAGTTAAGAGCAACATACAGTGACAAACAACAGCTTTTCCTCCTCCCCGACACCTGCAGCTACATGATGAGATGAGTTGCTGCTTACTTGACGGCTCACAGCCCCTTCCGACATCCATGACAGAGCACCAGGACATTGCTGGGGCCCTTCAGAGGCATGGCAGCTTCCGAAACCCGAGGCCGCTCAACGCCAACCGGCAGCGCTGCGGGAAAGGACCGGCCGGGAAGGACCAGCCGGGAAGAACCGGCCGGCTTCACACACCGCCTTCCTGCTCCCAGCCACCCTCCCCCTCTGCAGCCCAGCTGCCCTCCCGAGCTGGGCGATGTCTGTCGCGAGGCCGCTCCCGGCCTCCTCCCCACGTAGGGGTGCCCTACGAACCGACACGGCGCATCTGACCCCCTCCCCATCAGCGTACAGGGTCATGCGTGGGCTCCACGACACCTCGACAGCCGCCAGGCGTCCCCAGAAGAGCGTGTCGTTGAACTGCATGAAGAGGCCATGCACGTCGGGGCTGGGGTCCAGCAGCTCCCAGGTCTCGTCCACCACCGACAGCGGACGGAGGGCCAAGGGCTCCGCCGAGGCCTCCGGGCACGCCGCTGTTGCCTCTGCCGCCTCCTTATCCTCCGCTTCCCACAGCTCCTGAAGCTGCAGCGCCAACACGAAATCCTCCTCCATGTCGCGCAACGTCACTACGCCAATGGCCCACACGCAGACAGACGCACACGCACTACGTCTCAAACAAGCCAACACCCTCATCCGCACCCCTCACCTACCTCCTCCCCCGACGCATGCGCGCAAAGAGATCTGTGCCCGCCCCATCCGGGTGGTTGCTTTACGGCAAGGTGTTCGTGCATCTGTGACTGTCGTGGGGATGTTGGCGCAGGCGTAGCGGTGGTCTCCGGGGTGGCTGGAGGCGCGGCGATGGCGATGACCGTGAGCATGGCGCTGGGCGAAGGCGGCGGGAGCCGGTTGCGGCGGCAGCTGGAGTCGGGAGGGTTCGCGGCGGGGGAGTACGTGAAGCAGCTGTCGCAGCAGTCCGACGGGGATCGGGACCTGCAGGAGCACCGACAGCGCATCCAGGCGCTGAGCGAGGAGACGGCCCAGAGCCTGAAGCGCAACGTCTACCAGAACTACCGGCAGTTCATCGAGACGGCACGGGAGATCAGCTACCTGGAGAGCGAGATGTACCAGCTCAGCCACATCCTCACCGAGCAGAAGGGCATCATGGAGGCCGTCACCCAAGCCCTGCTCCTCCAGGCTGACCGCGACGACCCTGCCCTGGGCGCCCGCCGTGCCGCCGCCACCGACCCTTTCCTGCCGCTGTCGGCCAAGGAGGCAGCGGCCAGCGAGGAGGGGCGGCACCGTACTCTCACCACCCTCCTGGAGAAGGTGGAGGGCTGTCGCGACCTTCTGCCTGAGAGCCCCGGCAAGTACCTGGTCTACAACGGCGACCTGGTGGAGTACGATGCCGACCACATGGCGCAGATCCAGCGGGTGCACGCCTTCCTTATGAATGACTGCCTGCTCGTGGCCACTGCCCTACCCAACCGCCGCGGTGCCTACCGCTACGACGCCCTTTACCCCCTCGATGGGCTGGCTGTGGTCAACGTCAAGGACAACCCGCCCATGAAGGACATGTTCAAGCTGCTCATGTTCCCTGAGAGCCGCATCTTCCAGGCTGAGAACGCCAAGATCAAGAAGGAGTGGCTGGAGGTGCTGGAGGAGACCAAGCGCAACCGGGCCCTCAGTGAGAAGCGACGCCTGGAGCAGGAGGCTTTGCCCCGGCCTGCCCCAACACCCCCTGAGTCCACCAACCCCTTTGAGGAGGATGAGGATGAAGAGGAGGAAGAGCCCTCTGCTGAGGAAGAGGTGGTTGACCTCTCACTTGAGTGGATCCAGGAGCTGCCTGAGGACTTGGACGTCTGCATTGCTCAGCGGGACTTCGAGGGGGCAGTGGACCTCTTGGATAAACTCAATGAGTACCTGCGGGACAAGCCTGCTAGCCAGCCGGTGAAGGAGCTGCGGGCCAAGGTGGATGAGCGGGTTCGACAGCTTACAGATGTGCTGGTGTTTGAGCTATCCCCAGACCGCTCACTGCGGGGAGGGCCACGGGCCACCCGACGAGCCGTGTCCCAGCTCATTCGCTTGGGCCAGTCCACCAAGGCATGTGAGCTCTTCCTGAAGAACCGGGCAGCTGCGGTGCAGACAGCCATCCGACAGCTGCGCATCGAGGGTGCCACGCTGCTGTATATCCACAAGCTCTGCCATGTTTTCTTCACGAGCCTTCTGGAAACAGCGAGAGAGTTTGAGACAGACTTTGCTGGCAACAATGGCTGCTACTCAGCCTTTGTTGTCTGGGCCCGCTCTTCCATGAGGATGTTTGTAGATGCCTTCAGTAAGCAAGTATTTGATAGTAAAGAGAGCTTGTCAACTGCAGCAGAGTGTGTCAAGGTAAGAGGGTCCAAAGAGGATGGTGTGACATGATAGCCAAAAAAAGGCTGCAAAGCTTGTAGATCCTCTTTTCTAAACATAGTTTAGACAGTAACTCTTGAGTGGGTCTCTGGAGAGGTTTCTGGCATTGAAAGGTTAATATTCATTTGGGGTTAGTTTGGGTTTTTTTGCAGTTTAACAGAGGAAAGCATTGAGATAAAAATACACACCAAAGAAACCTCTGACTTTATCAATTAGTGTTTATTATTACTTTGCCTTTAATCATTAGGAGGTCTTAAAATTTACAGAAGCTACGAGTGTATGAAGACTTTGTTTTCCAAGCCTATCCTGGGCTACATTTCCATCATTTTTTACAAGACTTAACTTTCTGAGGTTATGATTTCTTTCAGTTGCTAAGGGTGGGGGGGGAGAATGTGTGTTGGGATTATATTGCCCAGAGTGTTTTTGAGAAGCAGAGTTTTATCTTTCACTTACTAATTTTTCATTACTAAGGAATTTTGTAAAGTAGGAGAAATAAGTGGACGTGTGACTAATGCTTCCCCATTTTCTGAGAATGATAAATTTGGCAACTGTGTAAGATATTAAGGAGGCCCGCACAATAGTAACGCTCTTCTCTTTTTGTTTACCCAAGGTAGCTAAAGAGCACTGCAAGCAGCTTAGTGAGATTGGACTGGATCTCACTTTCATCATTCATGCCCTCCTGGTGAAGGATATCAAAGGTGCTTTACAGAGTTACAAGGATATCATCATTGAGGCCACCAAGCACCGCAACTCGGAGGAGATGTGGAGAAAGATGAACCTAATGACACCAGAGGCTCTGGGGAAACTCCGGGAGGAGATGAGAAGCTGTGGGGTAGGCAATTTTGACCAATACACGGGTGATGACTGCTGGGTCAACCTTAGCTATACTGTAGTAGCTTTCACTAAGCAGACTATGGCCTTCTTGGAGGAAGCATTGAAGCTTTACTTTCCAGAACTGCATATGGTCCTTTTGGAGAGTCTCGTGGAAATCATCCTGGTGGCTGTCCAGCATGTTGATTACAGTTTACGATGTGAACAGGATCCTGAGAAGAAAGCATTCATTAGGCAGAATGCATCCTTCCTGTATGAAACTGTCCTTCCTGTTGTGGAGAAAAGATTTGAGGAAGGAGTTGGGAAGCCAGCCAAGCAGCTACAGGATCTGAGAAATGCTTCAAGGTTGATGCGTGTAAATCCGGAAAGTACCACCTCTGTGGTGTAAAGTGACCCAACTGTTCTTTAGAATGTGAAAGCACTTAACTGAGAATGTTGTACATGGAATATATGAAGTAAATGGTTTTTTGAGTCCCTGAAAAATGCAGTAGTCTAACTGATGCATTCCAGAAAGTGAAGACTTACAATCAAAGCCTGCAAGGATGCGACACTTATTTTGGTGAATGGGGGGGGTAGGTGAGCAAGAAGTAAGATCAAGGGCATGTGTCCTTTGACAGCATATCCTGTAAGAAAGGCTTCTGTGGCATTTGTGACTTGGGAAGTACTAGAATACACAATTTTTGGCCTAATGTTTGTGAAAGTCTTAAATAAACGTACACTGTATGGCATGGGAAGATCCCTCCTCATAATGTCACTGTAGGGATTCTCTTTTTAAGGCAGTGTTCATGTAGGAGGGGAAGTGCTGAAGTGCTCCCAGGGTGTGGTACTCCATGAAGCACGTCCACCAAGCAGATGTGACTCAGCACTGCAGATAAACAATGTGGATTTGCAGTCTGATTTGTTAGCAATGCAGACTCTTTGGTTTCCCCCAAATTCAGATTCTTTACATTCATTTCAGAGGCAGATACAAAAAAACCTGTTTTGATTTGTATAGGTTTTTGTGTTTGGTTGAAGGGACTGCTTCTAGATAATCAGCTGTCCTGTCAGTTTAAATTACACCTCTCTGAAAACAAAATCTTTGCTGTCAGAAACATTTGTTCCCTTCAGAGATTTGAGAACAACCTTCTATAACCTTCTCCTTTGTGTTCCACTTCTTTGTTTTCTCCTGGATTTGCTGGGGTCGAGTTCATTTGGTGAAGTGTGCACTCTTGCTTGAGGTGCTGTCATAAGAAACTGTAGTGAAGAGGCTTAAAATGCTCTTGAGATGTGCAGGGCAGGGAAGGGGTCTCAAGGTACTGTTTCCTTTGCAAGAAACATAATGCTGGTTTTGCTGTACAGAAGCAGCACAGGGTGAAGAGACAGAGTGAGGCTTTTCTTAAATTATTTGGTCTTCAAAATACACTCTGTCCCTCCTGCAAACACTAGTATTGTTTCCTGTAATACAGCAATAGCCAAGAGGATCTATCTTTATTTCAGAAAACATAAGGACTGTATTTGTTTGGGAACTCTATAAAGTAGTTGGGGGAAGTTCATGCAAATGCTTGTGTGTATGGATTGAGTGGTGTTGGCTATCTCATTCCATATGTGTCTCTGAAAATAAAATAAGCCATGTCTTCTGTAAAGGCTGGCTTCAGATAGCTGTCAACAGCATCTTCTAAGCTGTGTAAACTTCCTCCCCTTGAATGCAGGCTTTCTTATTTGTGAGAAAAATAAGCTTGTCATGGCTTGAGCCCACCCAGACCAAAGCACCACACAGCTGCTTGCTCACTCCTACCTGCTCCAGTGGGATGGGATGGAGAAAAAGACAACAAAAGGCTTAAGGGTTGAGACAAAGGACAGGGAAGGCTCACTCAGCAGTTATGGTCATGGGCAAAAGGCAGACTCCTAGGGAAACAAAATCAGTTTAACTTAAACAAAACCACCACCAATTCACTAACTGGGTCAGAGTAGGGAAGTGATAAATACAACCTGATCTTCAGTATACCTTGCCCCACCCACTCCTCCCTTTTTCCCAGGCCCAGTTCTCCTACCTCCTTCCCTCCAGCAGAGCAGGGAGGCAGAGAATGGAGGTTGCAATCAGTCCTACTCCATTCCATGTTTCTGCTGCTCCTTTCTCCTCATGGGGAAAGCTCCTCACAGTCTTCCTCTGTGACAACATAGCATCCCTTCTGGTCCTCCAGGCAGTCTTCTGTGGGCTTCACCTAGCAGTGTGGTTCCCTTCTGTGAGTGATGGTCCCCCCAGCAACAAACCACTCTAGCACAGGCCTCCCTGAAAGTCACAGCCTCCTTCAGGAGTAGTCACCTCCTCCAGCATGGGGTCTGCTATGGGCTGCATACGGGATTCTGCCCCACTGCTGATCTCGTAAGGGCTGCAGAGGCTCAGCTTGCCATCTCATCGTGGGCCAAAGAGGAATGACTGCTGCAGCATGCTTCCCTCACTCCTTACTCGCTGACCTCCATGTCTCTGAGTGGTTCTTTCTACAATATCCCACTTCTTTCCAATACAAAAGAGCTCCCAAAACAGACAAAATTTATAAACAGGTTTTTCCTCTCTTAGATACATTATTACAGAGACACTGATTGGCTGGGACTTGGCCAGAGGCAGGTCCAACTTGGAGCCAGGCTTGCTTTTCCAAACTTCTTCTAGCAGCCATGCCAGTAGCTCTCTTCCCCACTACCAAAATCCCCCAGGCACAAACCCAATACATTCCACTCCTCACATCTGAGAACCACATATTTAAGAATTATTATTAAAATCACATTAATCACACTATATTCACAAACTTCACTCACATCAATGAAAGACTTCCTCACATCAAAATAACATCATCACAATACCACATGGCAATGGGCAATTCATACATAATCCACCCCTTGTCCCTTCACCACAGTTACAAGAACCATGATTATTTTGCTAACATTGTGAATCCTGGTCCATGTTTGGCCTGTCACCTCTCCAAATTTCTGTCTTAAATCTCTCTGGCCTCATGGTGGCTGCCAAAAAGTACTTCTGGTTTCAGTCCAGCCAGCCAGCAACAAAACATTTAGCCACTTGCTCACTCCTACCTCCCTTCAGTGGGATGAGGAAGGGAAACAAGCAAAAGGCTTGAGGATCAAGACAAAGGACAGGGAGGGATCACTTGACCTTGACCTCTGACTTGGTCTGACTTGGAGCTAGGGGAGCTTCTCTAGACTTCTTACAGGAGCCACACCAGTATCTCTCTTTCGTGCTACTAACGCCCCCCCCCAGGCACAGACCCAACACATTGTGTTACAGCAAAGTCACCTTGTATTAGACTCTCAGTAACTGTTCATAGCTGGAATAATTTTGAGTGTCCTATTCCTCTCATGGTTTCAAATGAAAGCTTTCACTGTTTGTATCATGGTAGCAAACACCTTGTGGCTGCCTGAACAAATAAAAGATACCACTAGTGAAGGATTCTGCATACCTGCTTGTACTGCAGCATCTTTGTTTCTCCCTGTTTTCACAGTGCTAGTTTAATGCAGTTTTGACTTTAGTGGCTAGTTTTTGTTCTTTTGCTCTTTGGATGCCTTTTGAACTGCCAGATTTTGCAAAGCATTCTCCTGTCTCTACTCACTTCCTTTCCAGTCTTTGGACCTTTTTCCAGTAAGTCACAGGAAAAAAACCCATGTGAGGTGGTTTTAAAGGATAACTCATTGCTCTTAGCTAAACTGACTTAAAACCACTGAAAGAGCTGTAGTTCTACTTTAAGGTAGAGGGACAGTGAGAGTTAGGACTCCTGTCAACATGCTAAATCCAAGAGAAAGCCACACAGAAATTATTTCACTAGTGAGCTATTTTTGATACCAGAACCTAATGAAGTATTTTAAAGCAACCTCTGTCATCTGTTTAAAGTGGGCAAAGGTAGCAACCTGGAATTACTTAATCTAATAAATACTTTCAAGTGGATTATAAGTGAGAGCTCTTCATGATGGACAGGTATTTTGGAGGAGAGGGAGAAGGAAGGGCATTTTTTCTCTGAAGGCATATATTTTACTGTTTACAGCAGAAATTTTTGGTGTTGGGTTTTTGTTTGTTTGTTTGTTTTTTATTGGTTTGGTTGGTTGGTTTGTGGGTTTTTTCTGTGCAAGAGAAGGGTAAGCTGTGGAACTTCAACTGAAGACTGATTATTGTGATGCTTGACAGTTTTGTGTAAGAAGCTAAATTGTAGTTTCCAGATTCACAGCTCTGGCATAAGATTAAATAGGAGGAAAGCCCTATTCATGCTTCTATGGCAAACTGGTGTAGCCCATCTTCATCCTCCTCAGAGAGTGAAATGTAGAATATGTAATTCTGTCATGTCTTCTGCTATGCCTCTGTCACTGCTCCCTTCATCAGTCAGTTTACAGCACACAGGGCCTGCTGATTTTGTCTGCCATCACCCATGGAACAGTGGGCTGATGTGAATGTTGCTTTTAGTGAAGCAGGGAATCTGGCCTTTCATCTGCACAATCAAATATCATGTTCACATGCCTGTCACAGTTCAAATCTGGGTTTGTGTAAACTGCTGTAGGGCAGCATTAATATTTTGTGACTTGTGATTCTAGGCAGGTCTTAATAAAAGAAAAACAGTGACTTGGGGAAAAGGGTGTGCAACTAAGTTAAATACACTTTGTATGTTAACTTCAGTTAAATGGAGAAGTTAACATATGCTGAGAGTCATGGTTTAATAAATTTCAGATTTGCAGATGGTAATTTGGAACAGCACTTTTCCTAAGGTGTACACTTGAGGGGACAGTGTTTTTCAGGTTTGGATTTGCAGTTACTGCTGAATAATACAATAGCAGTTTTGATTTGGGGAAGAACTAGTTGTAGTTTTGGGTTTTGTTTTTAGACAACTGCATATAAAATCTGATTTCCTTCAGCTATGACAAAATTGTGATGAGTAAAATGAAGAGGTTTTTTTTTTAATTCAGGTGAATTTATGTATTAAAATTTAATGCACTTTTCTGAACAGTGAGGACCATGTATTAAAACTTTTGAATATATAACACTAGTGGTGTGTCTCTGTTTTTATTACTTCATCATCAGAAAGATGTCGGTTCAAAGTTCAAGTTCACTAACAAATTTCCAGTGAAGTCAAAAGAGCTTTAGGTTGGTTGTTTGCAAGTGAGACAGAAGAGGCAGCCAGGTGATGAAAGCCAAATGATGTCACATCAGTTACATTCTTACAAAGTCTGTGACTTTATAAGTTGAAGTTGGAAGAAAATGTTTCTCAACGTTTTATCTGAGTCAAATCAGGGAGAGGCTGTACTCTGCTCTAATGGCAATTTGGGTAGGTATTTGAGGCCTCAGCACCAGGGCAGTGTAAGGCTATAGTGAATCCTTCCAGAGGTTATTTTGTCACTGAGGTCGGTTTATCCTGAACTGGAATAGTGAATGTGCAGTACAGCCCATCTCCTCACTAGATGGAGTTCTGCACGTTGAAACCCAGCATGCCAGGGGCATTAAATCTGTGCCACCTCCCAGTGTGGCTTGGGGTGGTTTTGTTTTGAATGAAGATGCTGCCCTGAATGATTCAGATGTTAGGGTCAGCTCTTTTTTTGCTTCCTTGGTAGTGCTTTTGGTTTGCATTTTCTAATTCTTGTACTGTTAATTTCTTAATTCTTCATGTTTTCTTTTCCTGTGGTGTTTCTAAACCATTGGCAGGCATCCCACAGAGTATCTCAGCTTTCTGCTTTTTCTAAAGGTATGTGCCAACATGTGACTTTTGTTCTGCCTTAGAGACATCTGCTAGACTGCCAGCCCCTGCAGAGATGTGAGAAGTTGCTTGTCCCAGCTTCAGCTGTCTCGTGTAAGATGTTCAGCTTAATGACCTCCCAAAGTCAAGCTCTTGTGATCTCTTGTCATTTTACTTCAATATTGGATTGAAATCCCAATGAGAGCTCATGCTTATAATGCAGCTTTGCACTCCTAATAGTTCTACAGCCCAATAATGCAGAAGGTGCCCACCACCCATCTTCATATCTTACACACTCTTCACATTCCCTTTGCTTCTTAACTCTTATGTTTTAGTTGGATTACCTTTTACTTAAAGTATTAGTAGTTCTGCAGACTCCCAGTGTGTTTTCTCTGAAGAAAATCAAATACAGAGTGGGGCATATCTGTCAAGGAGATGAGGATAGCCTGTGCACACAACCTTTTCCTCAGAGGTTCAAGAGTTGTGATATGCATCCAGTCTCTACAACTTCTGAAAGGTAGCAGGGAGAGAAACACTCCAAACTGTGGAAAGAATGTTTCTCAATCTTATCTAGTGTATTTCTTTTCTGAAAATAGATTTATGCCCTTTATAATTACAAGGGATGCTGACTAAAGTAATAGATCAGAATTTGACTGAGGCACTTCAGACACACAGTAATTACCTCTTTGGTAATTAGGAAACTTTAGTAATACAATGTCAGTAGCCTGAACAGGCTGAAGTAGATTCTCTGCTACAGATGTGCTCTGTTTGACATAGCAGAGATAAGTACCAGCAAGAAGCCTGGCCTATGCTGACCACTGAGTGGTATTCCCCTTCCTGGTGGTTTATGTGACTCATCAGGACAGCTCTAAGGCAATTTTAGATCACCCTTCTGTGACCCTGTGGTATTTATTCTCTCTCATTTCCATGCAATAGCTGATCATGGCTGCACTCCTTTTGATGGCCTAAGCATCCCACTTATCACCCAAGCAGAAAATTATATGACAGGTTAGGGAGAACCTGCTCCCCAAATTACATGAAGAGAATTGTGATGGCACAAGGTTACCAGTGGAGGTCCCAGAAGAGCTCTGCATTGGTGAGGATCACCTCAGCACAGGAAAACAAGCATCTGTATATGCAAGCAGATATGATTGCATTCAATTCATTCTCACAGACCAGTACAAGAACTAAAAGCAAGTAGGAAAGCTGAGCTATTAATCTCTTTGTGACATGGCTGGAGCTGGACTCTAAGGCACTGCTCCTTAGGTTATTCAGAATATAATTTGGCCCTGCATCTGCTGGAAATCTTGTTCATATGAGTTAATATGTTAGTATGTGATTTTTGAATGTATTGCACTAGGGAGGTGGACCAAGGAGAAGAGCAGGCAGTATTAACCTCACTGCTGAATGCTTGGATTGATGAGGATTTCAAGTTGTAGGTTTGGGGGTTTTTTTTGTCTTTTTTAAATCATGCAACTCCTCAGCTAGTTGCAATCTCATACACACACACTTCTTTCTCTGGCCTTCCAGAAAGCTGATCCAGTCAAAATAAAAATTCTTATGAAGGTGAGAGTGAGGCAAATTCTTTGTGATAGGAGACACAGGAATCCAAACACTTGGAAATTTAGGTTAAATTGAGATCTGAACTTCAGACACCCTACAGCCTGACTGTGGGCTAAGGGAAAACATTGCCTCAAACACTTTCAGACTTCAAGTTTTCTGGCCTTTGAGTCATTCCTATTCTTTCTAAAATCACAATTCATAGACAAATGTTTGTGCCAGTCAGATTTGTTAAGACTAATGTGTTTTCTTGTTGTTTGTTTGGTTGGTTTTTTTATTACAGCTTTACAGCACTGCTGCTGTCTGGGGATTCCTGTTGTTATGTCCATTTTCAGTTCCCTGGACCCAGTTTTCACAATAGGAAGGGGCCCAGTTCCTTTGCCCTAGCTCCTGCAGGGGTTGTCAAAAGAGTACTTAAAACTCTGCAGAGAACCCTTCCTTCCTCAGGATTCAGTGAATTTCTTTCAAAATGTGGGTCCCTGATAAGCAGCTCCTGTTCTGGTTTCTGGTTTTGTTTTTCTTTCCCCCCTCACTAACAATTAGCCAGATTGTGTGTTTTCCCACTCTGCAATACAACTTCTCCAGCAGAGATGCCAGATTTGCTTTGTGGAGTAATGAAGCCAAACTGCATATTAAATTACAATCCATGCATCTGACTTAACATAGCTCAGGCCACATACTTCCCTGCCTGCTCCTGCTAGCAACAGTGTATGTGGGGAGGAGGGAGAGTGGAAGGGTTGAAAGAAAATATCTGTAATCTTTGTCTCTCCAACTTCCAGCCAGTAAGGTGCCTAAGCTCACAATGAACAGCATAATATATCCCCCTGAATTTTAGAAGTCCTCTCCTATACTCAGAGCTAATTAGATGTTTAAGTGTTTTTCATATGTGGAGCATCAGTAAATTTCTGTTGTATTTTGCAAAACCTGCTGGCAAAGAAATGATAGGAGGGCAATACTAGAGAAATAGCAGCACATGAGCAAACACAGTGTGTTTCTGTGACACATCAACTCTAGTGTGACCAGTCGTGGTCCCAAACAAAGCCTTCCCTTTCTTCAGTGGGAGCAGTAGACTCCATAAATCACTGGTGTTGCAGCTTTCCAGGAGGCAACAATAATTGAGTTGGACACACTAAAATACAGTGTTTTCATCTGGCCAGGTGCAATACAAGGCACTGCATTAGGGTGGAGGAAATGCCCTCAGGAAAATGACAACACTTAAGAAGGGTGTGCAGAGAAGGTGGGTCAGCTACTATTTTGGTATGTGGATCCCCCTGAGCCCAACACTAGTGCTGGCTTGCATCAGGGGCAACAGTACCAGCCTCCTGCCCATACCTCATTTTACCCAAATTGAGCATTTCCCACTGTGAGCACTTCCCTCCTTCCATCCACCTGGTCTGAAACAGGTCTCCTCCCTCTCGGTGGGATTAAACCCCATCTCGTTTGCTTGGTGACAAGTGATGTGCACAGTAGGCAGAAGTTCCCTGTGCCACCCCTTCATACCAAATAGCCCCTCTCCTGGAGTGCATGTATTCAGTCACCATTTTTTGTTTCCCCCTGAACTTTATTATCATTTAAATAGCCTTCCAGCCTGAAGCATCCTTGGGAGGTTCCTAGCTCTGCTGCATCACGCTTTGTGAAATGAATTCCTGTAAGATGGTATCACAGGAAAGTGGCACGGGTTCAGCTACACTGGTTTAGAAACTGTTTTAAACCCATGGAAGATCTTCTGTGGCCCTTTAGTTTTGACTGGAGAACTTTCTGCATACCTGGCTTGGGGCATAATACACGGAGACAGGAAAGTATTTATTCCCAACCAAAATTACAGCACCAAATCCTGCTGTGTGGGGCAATGTTTTCTCACCTCCGTGGGCAAATTCCATATTGAACTCAGAGTGTGATTTTAGACCTTGAAGATTTAAGGGCCAGACTGCAAATGCCTTTAATCAGGAAGCAATTAATTGCACAAATTTCCTCCTTGCAGTCAGTGTAGCACTCATCCAGGTAATACTCCCTGGAAGGCGATGGCTCATGCCTGCACGCTACTTTTATTACCATATATCTCTGCTAATTAGTTCCTGTTGGATGGCAGGCCAGGTAGCTACAGGGGGTTCAGATAAAAGGTACAATCATTTAAGACAATCTAAAAATAGCCTGAAGAAGAAAAACAAATGGTTTGTTTTTCCTGCTGAGGTCTTTTTTTGTTTTTAATCATTATTATTTATGAAGAAAACTCACAAACAGGACTCAAGCTTTTGATGAAAGGCAGAACCAGGTTTGCAAGGGTTGTTCCTGTAACTCAAACATGCTTCACTGAAACTTCTTCCAGAGTACCCTGGTGCTCAAGACCAAAACCAAGTAGGAAACACCTAGTTTGTCCCTTCTGCAGCCACCTCCTCGCAGAGGATCACAGTCCTGGCTCTACCTCAAAAACAACGTTCAGCTTCACTTTGAGAGAGATGTACGTGTAGCAGGGCAGGGAGAGATGGGAGGATGTTTAGCTTTCATTGACAGCGCCTGGGGCACCACAGTACACAATGCCTCACAAAACAGGAGAGTAAAGCTTCAGCTGCCTCTCTGCTGCACTTTCAGGGCCATTCCTCTCCCCTTCCCTGCTAACACTGACACCAGTGTTCACTTTTTCAAACAGAAGCCACACATCCTTTCTGTCCTACGTGCTCCCTAGAAATGACAAACTCCCTCATTATGCTCTTATTATAATTTACTAGTAGAAACCTTCCTCTCCACACACAAAACTCTTCATGTTTGACCATTATAATTGCATTTTCAAAGTTATAAATAACACATTAGCCTGGTTTATGTGTTCATGCAAGTCAAGCTATAAACTGGCAGATGAATTAAATTAACTGTCTCCAGAATTCACATTCCTGTCACTTATTCAATTATTTGATCAACATAATTGCTCAGAGCAAGAGCTAATTGGAAAATGACATGCATTTACCCTCTCTATAGAGGAGGAGAGACTTATCGGGTATTTTACTGCAGGCACTTTCATTACTTCCAATATTCTGGAGGAAACAAGGTTTTTACATGAGCCAGGCACAAAGCTTGTTTGCTAGCCAGATGCTTTCCCACCCTTAAAATAGTTCCAGTATTTTGTGCTGCAAGGGTTTGAACACGTCTGTACTGCAGTGCATACGAGTACCTTGGCACATGTGTATGGGAGCTGCATGCCAAGCTTGCCTCCAGGAGTCTACAGTGCTAAATGTGTCCTTGATTCTGCATATCTGTATTCATACCGGTGCTGCAGCTCTATGTGTTTGCTTTTGCCTGTGACCAGTTTCCATCCCTGGAAGCTGCTGGGGAGAATATCTGTTGGCTGCGGCAGAAAAGCCTCTCAGGAGTAGGAAAGGCAGATGTGAAAATACTGTCATTTCCCACCTTGCCAGCTCAAATCCTGCATCAAGGCCACAGTTTGAAACACTAATACGTTTGGAATGTTTTTTTCTTGACTCTTGCCTTGCTCAGATGTTCTGGTTAGCATTGCAAGTCTGCACACAGGAACACATCCACACATCCACCTGTCTGCACATTCTGTTATTAAATGAAAATCCAAGAAGTGCGTGTCAGAGCAGAGGAATAGGGAATGAAAGGATCAGGAGGGGGGAGACTCAAATCCTAAACCTGTCCCTGTTTCTATTTTTAGCTCAAGCATTGTTTGGAGTTGGAATATTTAATTTGTTTAAGTAAGAAACAAGCAAGCACTTTTTCAGGCTGTGTGGAGGGGGAGGAAACTCATCTATCAATGCCACCGCTTTGCAACCTATTGTCTGCAGGCCCTAAGGGGATCTGTGGGTTATCTGTAGGGGAAAGAGAGCTAAGAAAATCAGCCCTGTTGTTAGTTGCCTTAAATTCATGACAGATGGTCTGCACCTCTGCTGGAAAATATTAGGGGTCTGCAAATTAAAATCGTCTAAAAGATGGTGTTTTTCTCCTACTGGTGAGCAATTCAAGCATCAGGTTTGGGCTGCTTGAAAAGACTCCAAAAGTGGTTCACAGAGCATGTGAGGGCTGAGAAACACCGTACCGAATTTCACCCCTTGAGCTCTAGCTGTGCTGGTAACACCACACGTTGTACAAAACAGCTCTGGGAAACTCGCTGCACCGCAGGCAGTGTCCTAGGGGCTGGTACTGTCTGTGTTTGACAAGAAGCAGTAAACCTGGTGATAAATTATTTATTCATCAAAGAAGAGATTAAGAAATTAGTGCAGCACAGCCTATTTGTATTTATATTAGGACTTTTCTGATAGTGGAGGGGTTTTTAGGGTACAAAGCAAAAGTATGCAACAAGAGAATAAAAGATAGCCCCACCATGGGTGGGAAGGAAGCTTGTAAGTGTCTTGGTGGTGGTCTTCGAGGGAAAGAAAGTCAGACCCACTGAATTACCTGTAAGCAAAATTTTGTTGTGCTGCTTAATTGCCCCACAATTTGGAAAATAGAGGAGCTGAGGACACGGGGTTCCATGCCTACCTATAGCTCTGCTACTCACATGGTCACTTCAAGCTGAAATTGAGGATGATGCCAAGGTTTGGTGTCATGTGGGTGACTCCAGCCTGTGAACAAACAAACCCCGAATGTGCTGCTGTGATCTCTAAGCTGTGACTAGTGGTGTAAATCAGTAACCTGATGGCACCACAGGACATCTCACGTGCAAAATGCAGGCTCCTTTGTTACCATTTGTAGGGAGATGCTCCCCAGGAGGCCAGACTGGCACCCCGCTGCCCTCGCCTCGGGCACCAGCACCAGCACCAGCACCGGCAGCTCCCGTGCCCCGTCTCGCCCCGGGGCCGTCCCGGGCGTCACGGAGGCACCGACAGCAGGGGGCGGCCGCCACTGTCGCAACCTCTCCTTTTCGTCTCATTCAGCCACGCACCCCAGTATCTCCTTCGCCCCCCATTCAGCCCCACATCCCAGCATCTCCACCACTCCACATCCAGCCCAGCTTTTATCTCCCCATACTCCCCACCTAGCTTCAGCTCAACAGCCTCATAGCCCAGCATCCATCCTTACAGCCCAGCACAGCTGCATGCAGCTCCACACTTCTGTAGCCCCTCCACTCGGCTCCCCTGCAGCCTTGGACCCATCTCACAGCCCTCTAGCCCCATGCCACATGCCCACCACCCAGCAACCTCAGATTCCTTCAGCTCAGCATCCCTTCACAGCCTGAGGAGGTAGCTTTATAAACATGCAGGGTGCAGCCAGAGTTACTGGCGCAGTCATGGTCACACTGCTGTGCAGGGCTGGACGTAGGAAAGTAATTCGGGTAAAGGAAGGCAGCAGCTGCCTCTGCAGCTTCTTAGCTCCAGTGCTACAGCATATCACTGTGAGCTTGGTCAATATCAGAAACAGTCCCGCCCTATACACGGTAACTGCAGGATTTTAGCATTGGAAAGAAATACTGGAAACCTGGTGCTTTTGTTACACTGGGACGTTCATCCTGCTGGCTGTGAATCAACATGATTTCTTTTCTGCAACAGGAAAATTCAATAAATATACTCAGAAAAATGACATTCCCCCTGCTTTTTGTCTCTTCCTCTCCACTGCCTTGTCCTGCTGAACCTCCTGCTGGCAACTCCTTGGAGGGGGCTGGTAGCATATTAGATCACATAGAGCATTCCTCTCCTGTCTGACTTACAGCAGTCTTGCTGTATACCTGAAGTGATGGCACAGGTGTGTTCCTCCTCTGTGACCATATTGCAAAGGCACATGTGGCCTGTCTTAGCTGAAACTTCATCCTATTTTTTATTCAGGCACAAAATATCTGGTTACACTATTTGGCAGAGAAAACGTACTTGAAATGGAAAAAGTCCCTCAAGTCACAAAGTGGGATAGAAAATCAAGCCATGGAAAATATTTGTAGGGAAGCAATAAAAATGCAGTTTGAGTCAATGGAAATATTTCACTTCAATACTTTCATCCTACATTATTTTGATCATTTAGAAGTAAAATTATCTAAATTTTAGAAGATATTTGAATAAGGAACACTATTCTAAAATGTCAGCAATGGAAAAATGTGAGACTTTGATACACACAGGTTTTTTCCTTATTATTTTTATTTGAGTGTGACCATTTGGGGGTCATTGAGCATGTTTTCTTTTATAGCACCCAAAAAAACCCCAATAATTTTAAGGAATCAGTATTTTTCAATTAGAAACTATTTTGCTGAAAACTCCTATCTGGAAGAAAGCTGGAAATAGTTAGTGTGGAAAGTCTACCAGGAGCTTTTAGTTCCAGATGTGTTGTCTTACTTCCCCTGGTGTGACAGAGGTACCTAAAATTAAAGTTCAAAGATGTAGTGCCGGTGGAACTAACTATGTATTTCCTGAGGTGTGTGTCTGTCAGCACAGGATGGTTAGACTGCTGCTTTCAAATATGAGCATAATTCATTCTCATACCAAAGGGAGCAATGAAAACCCCAGCAATTCCCAGAGAAAAATCAAGGGCAGTGTACTGGAGGCTTTCTCCCATTTTATATCTGGCTTTGTTGATTTGGGAAGAAAGATGCACATAGCAGATAGTCTGATTCCAGCCCTCCTCCTCTGAGTCAGAGTTAGCCTCTGTGGTCTTATGGATCTTAAGTCAGGAGAGAAGGATGGTCTTGTGGTTTAGGATAAGGACTGTGAGTCAGAAGAGTTTATTCATGAAAAAAAAAATTGCTTCTTTCATTTATTAGCAGATGTCTCTAACCAGCCTAAGTAAGCTGCCACTAGAAAATTTCAGCTGTAGGCATTTTAAACCTGGAAGGGGTAAAAACCCCAAGAAGTCCAATTGACATTTGACCATTTCTACAAACACTGCATTTATCCCTAACCAGTTGTTCTGATAGGAGAAGGACAAGCACCAGGGTAAATACCAGAAATATCTTGATTTGAGTTTCAGGCTTGCTGAACTCCAGTTGATTAAGCTGGGTATGTTGATTAAAGAACTCAGGCTGTGACCCATAGCAATTCAGTTAGGTTACTCCTGCCACTTAGCCAGGCTTGAATTAAATTGGAAAGCAGGATAGAGCCTCAGTGAGTTTATCAGCTCTAAGCAGTGTGTTTCTAGGCAGATAACCTGCAAGTACCTCCCTGCTCATGCCCCGCAGTCTTACATGGGATTCAATAGGTTGCCTGTGTGCTGGTGGGAGATATTAAAGTCCTTCAGAAAAAAAGCCTAAAAACCAACCCAGCTTTGGACCAATCCTCTGGAAATCAGTCATTCAGTCTGGATAGTTAATGATCAGTTGGCGGGTTAATAGCCAAACATAAAGTCAAGGGTGATTACAGCTTAAAAAGATGTAACTGCTCAGTGACTGTAGTCAAAGACAATATTCAGGTTTTTGATGGTTACTTTCCTGTCTAGGAGGGATATTTTAACTTGTCAAGGAAATAGCACCATAAGAACAAAACCCTAAGAAGCCTGTCAGTTTGGTGCACAGGACCTGGTTTGCATACCAGGCCTTTGATCTCTAAGTGTATTTAGCACTGATATTTTTTTATGAGTGTGGTGAAAAAGTGAAATAGGTCCCTTGTTTAAGTAAGACAATTTGTTATTGTCATTTAGCTTTTGAGGGACAAGCCATGCAGAAGAGCTCCAGTCAAGGGGAGAGCCCTTGAAAACAATAACATTTATGCTTAAGTTAACAGAGAAGCAAGATGCACAAGGGTTTACAGAATCTGGTCTTTATCCCACTGAAAAAAAAAAAAAAAGGTGTTTTAATTTGTTCACTTTCAATTAATATTTCTTCAGTTTACTGACAAAAGAAATGTTAATTATTTGAACTATAAAAGCTAATGCAGTAAGGATAGGGCTTCTCCCTTCTGCTTTGTGCCACAGCAAGATTGTTGGGCAAACTTTGGCTGAATAACCTATGATGCCACGAGTAGAAGGAATTCAAAACAGATTTGAGGGCATCAGCTGAGTCTGGTGATTCAGCAGGGAGGGAAAATGGAATCACTGCAGATTTATTGGAGACTTCTCCAGCAAGGCCATACAGAGATGGTATGATACAGGTAAATGATATAATATAAGTAACAACAATTTCTGTTTGGGAACACTAAAGTGTAAGAGGCAGCTGTCATTTCTCATTTCTAAGACATCATCAGAGAGGAATCTGATATCCAGGATAGATAGCATTTAACATGTTTTAGCTGTACATCTGACAGCTCTTGACTATGTCTTCTTACAGGCTTCTTGGGCAGTGCCTGGCACCCAGCACCCGTGTGTGCCTCAGACACAGAGATGATCAGTCCCCTGGCTGTAGGCAGTGCCCAGTGTTGGGCAGATGGCCACACTCACATGAGGAACGAACCCAAAAGGGTTCCCATGATGATATCCAGTCCTGCAGTTTTCAGGCTGCACTTTGGGGAAGTGATCCAAAGGGCAAGAGAAGGTGATCAGTTGTGGAGTGTTAGGGCACAGACCCTGATTGCTGATGGCAATTAGAATAGGAATAATTTTATTGTCTAGTTTCTCTCCTGTGGGAGCCTGGCCTTTGCAGCCTATAATGACATACCACAGTCAGTGAATAGAACAGGCACATCTACTTCCACACACACAAATAGCAGTGAGGGAGCAAGAGCACTGAAATGTGTCCTAGGCTTTGTCTGCTTTTCTTTCTGTTAACAATGAAAATCACCAAGGAGCCACCACACTTGACAGTCCTTGGGTTGTTTCCCAAAAGTATGGTTGGAAGACCAGCTGTCAGGAAACACCAGCACATCCCAGCTGCCTAGAAATAAAATCATCTGTCCCTAACCATTCCTGACAGCCCTCAGTATCTCACCTTGCTGAATATGTCTCAGCCCCTGGAGGCAACTGCGATATGCAACTGTCTGTACCATTAGAAAGTTTGTCCTGTATCTGTACTGAGCTTTTCTTACTGCAATTTAAGCTCATTATTTCTTGCCTATTAACTTCCACATGCTGTGAAGAAGAGATTATTCCCTTTCTCTTCAGTTTGGTAAAGCCAAATTTTGTTCAGCTCCCCATTGTTTATCTGACTCTTTCATGGGGTCAGCCCACCCCTCCATGGCCTCACTGCCTGCTAGTGAGCCAGTGATGACCAATTTACTGCAGAGCAGCCTGGGAATGGCACTCATCACAGGTTTCCTTTTCTGTCACATTGGTTTTATTCAGTGCTGTTTTCCTAATCGTAATGTCCTGCTGGATTTGCCTCTAGTTTTGAGTCCTTTTCAAGCAGTCATTCCTACCCCTGAGCTGGCTAGGAGCAACCAAAGCACATTCCTGTTTCCTCTCTGTCCAGTTTGCTCCTTCACTTCCCTACAGGAAGTAAAAGGCAGCTCCCAAACCCAAGGGGAATGCACCACACACAGGCGCACACACACACATACACAAGCAGCCTCATGTTATACAAGATTTAAGATAACCCCAAGCATGAGAAAAACACCCCAGAGCTCTGTGTATAGTCAGTACCTGGAGCTAGAAAGAGATACTTTACCCTTCCAATTTTTTTGTTAATTGTTGCTCTGGACATTTTTGTTTTATCAGATGGGGAATGACACTTGAGACCTAACTAATTTGTGTCTCTTGTCAATGGCTCTTTCTTTTCCTTTGCTTTTTTATTTTTTGTTTATCTTTTTTTCCCTGACCGTATAATAATTTCTTTGTTCCCTTTTGGTAAGCTGGTCACTCAGATCATTATATTCCTGCAAGACAGGCCTGTCTTAAACCTGACTATGTTATTATTCATAATAGCAGCAACATCCACTTGAACAGCAGCAATGCACAGTAGCCAGGGCCTTCTTTGCTAGGCACCACACACAAAATCACACTGTCCAGCACTGGAGTGACCAGGACAAGAGATTGAACCCCAGATGAGAAACCACCTTTTTGTTATAAAACTAGATGAAACACTTTGGACTTTTCCCTCAAGGGTACTCTATTGCCTTTGCTAATGGCAGGCTTTCAGACTATACTAGTGTAGGCTAGCAGGAAGCTACTAACAAACCATTAGACAAAGCAGAGGCAGGCCCAGGCCCAGGCACTTGCCCATACAGTTAAATGGTTAGCATTGCCCTTGCACGAGTCTGCCCCAGAAAGAGCAAATATTCCTGCAGCTGATGCCCAGACATGTTTCAGGAGCTGCAGAGGGCCAGGGAAGGTTGATGGCAGGAAGTCTGGGCATCTCTTTCCTGCTGCAGGGCAACAAAGGATCATCCCTTTGGGGATAGCTAGGCACACCACTGAGTCTTGAAGGTAGAAAATATTCCCTGGCCTGTCTTTTAATTTATGTAGCTGTGGCCTTGGTGCCTCAACACTGCACAGCTTTTGATGGATTTACTCATCCCAGCATCTCTGTGGAACAGTGAAGTGCCCGTCAGCCCTTGGGTTTGAGGGGGAAAAGAAATCCATGGGGACACTGAAAGGGCAATGTGGTTCCAGAGAATCCTTCAAGTCCCACAGACTGCTTGTTTCCCAACCTCCTATCCCAGACAAGGGCTTGAAGACCCTTGGGCTGGTGAGGATGACAGTAAGGAGATGTGCCGTAGGTCTGGTGGGAATGCTGAGCTGCAGAAGGTGCAAGATATGGCCACCTCCTTTGAGCTCTGTAGCTGAGACAAAACCCTGGTGAGGCTGGGTGACTTAAAGCATGTGCCAGGCAAGTCTGATCCTGAGAAGAGGGTCAGGCTTGCACTTAACTTGACCCTTAGGGACTTGCAAAAGCTTTGGTAGGGACCTGGCTCCTTCTTGTATGTTTTGCCAAACTAGCATGTATGAGGCCTCAGGGCCTCTAAGAGACTATGTATCAAATCCATACGGATAGTTTGTGCAGAGGAAATCTGCGGGCTCAGGAAGAGCAGAGGGTGATGCAGCACTTTACAGCCACATATCCTGAACTTCCTCTGCTGAGAAAAACAGAAAGCAGACCAATATCATGAATTTTCCATGTTCATTTTCCCCATGCCTTTGTTAACAGGGAGATGATCAGGTTTTTAGCTACTGGGTCATCCGTCTCTGCTCTTGGACTATGTTTATCACCATGGTGTCAGGGACTATGAATACAGAGAATCTGTGTTTGTTAATTAGGTATTACATGAAAATGCACTATTTTATCTACAATATTATTTTGAGTTATCATTATTTTGATACCTGAACAGTCACAACTGGACCTTTTGAGCAACTTCAGGATTCCAGGGCCAGCTCCCAGGCACAAGTTTAACATCCCCGCACACCTAGGATGAGAATTTGCAGCAGGAGGAGGGAAGTGTCAGGAGCCATAGCTCCCCTTGGCAGTATCATGGGTGGCCCTGCCCCAAGCCACCCAGCTGCAGCAAGCCCACCCCTGCCATAACCTGGCAACAAGCTTTGCTCTGGCCAATGGCCAGCCCGAGGCTCTGTGGGAAGGAGTGGATCCAGAGGCCATATGGATGCTGGCTGTAAGTCTTCAGCTGTATTTCTCTCAGCTTTTTGTTCTTCCTGGCTCACCTCTCGCTGACACCTGCACACCTCCTGTGTGGTGGGAATATTCACGCCTTTCCCTGCTCCAGGGCACTGACAGCAGATGTGTAGCAAGGGCATTAGATACATTACCCACATGGGGTGGAGCTGCAGAATTGGATGCCACCGAGGAGGTGAAACCTCCTCATGGCCTTTCCCTAATTATTATTCTCCTTGTTCAGTCGCCTTCTTCCTTGGTACTGCCTCTGGAATGAAAGATTTTTTCTTACATTATCAACACAGCTTAAAAGCAGAAAGAAAACTCAGAAAGATGAAACCTAGCACCAACAACATAAATCCACACAATAAATCTGGGCTTCATCCACTCTTCTGTTAATTAGCTTTGAAGAAAACAATAAAACCAGAGAGCAAAGCAAAAGCCAATGGAGGTAATCAGGCCAGGTTGCTGGAGAAGCAGGAGCTGTGGGAAATGGGGACAGCTGTGGAAAGCATAATATTGAAGACAGACCCAGATTTCTGAGGTCTGACCCTCCACTGATCTCCATTTCACAACAAATCAGGGTAGACAGTGTATTTATGGAAGCTGTGTTTTGGGCTGATTTAGGAGGTTGTACTTTCCCAGCTTTCTTCTGAGTGCAAGAGCACTGGAAGGCACCATTCCTGACAGCACAGCCTGGCTAAATCCACTGAAATAAGCAACCAGCCAGCCTCCTGGAAGAACTCACTGGGTGATTTTTGTATGTTTGTTTTCAATGACAAGCTTCTGAGGAAAACAGTAGGATTTTAAAACCACACATACAGTCAAAAAGGCTTGTGGATTTTTCCCTTCTCTTCTTTAGCAAATACTTTGCTGCCTCTTTTACAATACCATTTCTATTGACGTAAAACAAAGATAAGAAATGTTTGCCCATGCTGGCTCATTTAGTTTTCCATGTATGGCTTCTGGCTGATTTGCCATGTGTCCCTGCTGAGGTCTCAATCCACTTTGGACTGAAAGGACCCTGCTCCTTGCCTGGCTTATCGTGCCGATGCAGCTGGCAACCTATTAATCTCCTGCTCCCGATGCCTTTACTTCAGCAAGAAAGCTCTGGTGTCTTTTAGTGGTTTGTGTTTGTAGCTAACAGAGGCTGGCAGTCAGAGCCCCTAGGTCATCTGTCCATGAAAACATCTCTCCTTAACCACTGGAGTGGGGGGAGGTTCAGTGGTTTTGTCCTTCTTGCTCTGGCACTCTTTCAAAGGTATGAAAAACCATCAAGCAGCAGGAGAAGCCAGGACCAGTTATAACTGGTATAATTGGTAGATAACTAATGTTTTTTACCAGTGATGTTTTGCCCTTGTTCACATCTTTTATCTGAAGACTTCAAGACACCTAAGAAGCATCTTCTCTTACACTGATAACTGAGGCTCAGTTTTCACTTCACAGAACTTTTCCTGTAGAGCTGTGTTTTTAGGCACATGAATTCTGCCTTTTCCCTTCCTCTGCAGCTAACAGAAGAAGCTAGTCTGGTAAGGTTATCCATCAAAGGAGTCCTCCAAATGTCATTCTGTTTACAAAACTGCTTTAAACTAGGCTGGCTGGTGAAAATAAACCAACCTGGAAGGGTTTGCCTTGTACAGCCACGTTGGTAGGACTGTTCTGGCACCTCTTTCTTCCTAAATCCAGCAAAACCCTCAGTCAGAGGGAGGTTTGTGAACAGGAAAGCTAGGACTAGAATGGCAATTTCCTGAGCTCAACCTTGTACACTGGCCAGGCGACACTCTGGCTGCTAACAAAATGGTTAGAGAGGAACTAACAGGTAAAAAGAAAGAGTAACTTAGATTGTGACTGGTTTCTACACTTGGTTATCTATACTTATTATGGCTGAACAGTTCTAGCCTGAAAACTTGGGAACTGAAGGTTTTCATCCTTTCCCTGAAAAGAAATATAATGCCTGGCAAACTGCTTTCCAGTATCCCAAACCTGCTTACTGTTCCTCTCCCAAAGCAGATTTCTGGTGTGGTGAAGCACAGGGTTTTGATAAGTAGTTGCTCCTGACCAGCTTCAGCTGCCTGCATTGGGGAGGTGGGCTGGACTCAGCACTGAGCTGGCTCAGCTAAGCTGGAGTTCAAGGGAGGCATCTGGGAGCCTCCATGTATAAACACTTGAGCCAGCATACTACAGATTTGGATGGCAGGGTTTGCTCTGCAAGTGAATCATGTTCTTTTCCTTTGTGCTTTTGTGTCACTACACAGCACAGAAAAAAGCCATGTCTCCTCCACCTCTGTTAAGCTGCCCTGGAGCTAGCTGTGGATGCCTGTCCTTGAAGTCAGGCAGCCATCAGGGGAGAAAAACCAGCTCACTTTCAATAAAACCGACACTTGATCTGGCTTGTTCCAAGCCTTTTAATCCCCACCAAGAAGATCCTAGCAACTGCTTTCAGAAAAGATCTTTAAGTGTGGAAAGGGAAAATGTTTTCAGCAGTGGCCATGGGATTCTTTCAAGTTTGATACCAAGAGGAAGTGGCTGGCTCCAAAGGAGATAACACTAGGACCAATTGTTTTTCAGATTTTAAGAGTAACCAACTAAAAACACATGGACCAAAATGTCCAAGAGGTGCACTGCCATTGGCTGGCAAAAGCTTCACTGGGGTGGCTACAGAAGTGAATGTAAGCGTGTCCCTGCAGATCAGACAGGTCTTTCTGCCCCTCTCATCTCCTAGCACTGACAGAAGTTAAGTCCTCGATGAGGAAGCTGTCCTCACACCCCATGAAACATGGGCTCATACAAGGATGCCTATGGCCCAGCAAAAATTTTCCCTTGGCCATCCCATGGCAATGGGGAGGTGTTGGAGTTCTCCAGTGAGTACTGGTCTCTCTTCACCCTGGCTACTGATCGTTTCAGCCTGCTTTGGGCGTATTTTACAAGCACTGCAAGACATCACTCAGCATTATAAGGCTATTTGGTGCCCTGGTTCTCTGTGCCTAGGGGAGACACACACTGTCTGTTCCTTTGCATTCCCTTTCCTCTCCCTTGCATTCCCTTTGCTCTCACAATGTTTGCTTTTGGATTTAAGATGTGAAAACCTGCCTCCTTCCACCCGCCTTATGGCTGACTGTCTCCCTCTGTGCTCGCTGCTCTGCCCCATCTGCCTGCAGTCTGGCTGCATCTCCCCAGTCCTCCAACCAAGTCTGATCACATTCTCCTCTATCATAACCAGGACCTTATTTTTTAATACAGTCCCACATCCAAAATTCAAAGAGATATCCCTGCATTTATCTTATCAACATGTAAAAGTGTCAACGTTTTCAGGTCTGGCCACTGAGGACTCTCTGGTCCAGACACAATGTATCTGCCATTTTGCAACTGGAGTCCCTCTGGCACCTCCCAGCTCTCCCACTGCAGGCCTGGGAGATCAGGCTCCTTACATCTGTCATGCCATCAGGGTGGAAATTTTGAGAAGGAAATCCCAGGCCTGGCAGTCTGCTCTGGAACTTGGCTCCCCTTTGAAGCATTCCTGAGGCCTGAAACTCTGGCAAAGTGAGGGGTTTGGGTACAGTGTGCAGGTGGGGAGGATGGGGAGGCAGTGAATTTTGTTGCACAAGGACTGCTGGGTTCATCCCTATCCAAAGAGATTCTGGGTGTCTAACTCGTGTGAAAACAAAACAGATGCCTGGCAGAACCTTGAGAGGAAAGCTGATAATAGTATTTCTGATTGTCTAGAAATGAAAGTGTCTGCTGTACAGAAAATACCTCTGAGAGACAACTTTAGGGACACAGATTATGACACTGAAGATTGGTGTAGTAGGAGTGTACCTGGGAGATGGTAGATTGCAGTCAGGGCCTGGGCATGAAAAGGAACTGGAGGTCACGTGAAGATACCCATATATAAAGGTCACCTCCACTCAAGCATGGATGAAGAGTGTGCTCACAGTGGGGATGAAAGTAAGGCTGGAGTAGGAACCAACAGAGGCAGCCAACAGGGTTTCTTCCCGGGAGTGCTTCAGAGGTCAGGAAGGCTGTGGCAGAAAATTTATCCACTCTTCTGTCCTGACAGGAAGGGAGTTGTGTAGTATGAAGGAAAATTTTTCCTAGCTGCTAGGAAGAGCCCAGGAGCTCTTGGTGGACTAGGATTGACCACTGTTTTGGGAGTTCACCTGGAGAACTGGTGGGATTGTGGCAATTAAGAAAAACTAGTAAGGGGATTCACAAATGGGCTGATGGGCTGATGGGCAGTGTGGCAAAGAGCACCTGCGCTGCAGATGCCATCCCTGCTTTAACTGCTAGCTGCACTGCCCCTGGCTCCTCAGAGACATGTCCAAACTGACCTCTTGTTTCTCTGCTCAGCTCTCTCCTCTGCCACTCTCAACAGCCTCACAAACGTGCAGCACTTTGCCCAAGCATGTTTTCTTCTCCTCCATCCTAGTCCTTGGATTTATCTCCCTTTCTCCAGATTGCTTCTGTAAACTGGGGCTCCTGGGGCAGAAACAGCAGGGCAAGTTAAAATCACAGTGAGCAGGAAGGCAATGGAACCAGTATGCCACAGGGCAGGGGCAGCTCCTTCATTCAGATGTTTGACAAAACTGGTATCTTTGTTATTTTTCTCACCACGACATTTATGTGCCCCCACTGAGATCTTACCCACTGTGCCCCCAGCAGTGCCCAGGTGACCTGCTGCGGCCACGGCTTAAGCAGAGAGAGCCCTGGGAAGAGCGGCCAGTCAAGAGCAGAGCTCCCACCTCTGGTGCACACGGAGGGGTGTGGGACAGCCCTAGGGCTGTGAGGGGCTTTTAGGACAATCAGGCAAATTGGTGACTGTCACACAAACTACAGGACATGCAGTACTTTTCAGCAGCTGTGACCTCAAATCAGCTGAAAAGGATTTTGAAAGTGAGATAAAGGGATCACCTCCCACTGTGATCCCCCTGCAGAGGCACTGCAGATAGGAGGTTAGGGTTGATTTGTTTTCTGGATTAACCAGGAATTTTGGAGACTTGAAGCAATTGCACTTTGTTTTGTTTTTCATGTTTGTCTCAACAATCCTTTTTGCCTGTGAGTTTTCTCAGTCAGAACTTAGCTGGAAGGGTGGGGAGAGTCTATTGTGTTAATAACATGTGCTGCTTACTGATCCCTTTCCCCAGGTAGTGAAAAATTCCCTGAGATTGATATCTTGGGTGATGAAAATGTTCTTCAAAAAAAGCTCTGATAGCAATATCTTGTAGTTATGTAGCCCTTTTCCCTCCTAGCTCCAAAGAACAGCCTTAAAAGCACTTCTCTGGAGTCAGAGCAGGTCAGAGCTGTCCTTTATACAAGCTGCCTTTTCTTCCCCA
Source organism: Galbula dea (assembly GCA_013399015.1). NCBI lineage: Eukaryota > Metazoa > Chordata > Aves > Piciformes > Galbulidae > Galbula > Galbula dea. Next base: position 697,023 of record VWZX01012694.1, read on the forward strand.
GATTGTTGCCCTTTCTTTGCTCCCTGATACTTCCCCTTTCTTTTGTTCCCTCCTTGCCTGCCACCAGCCAGCTCAGCCACGTCACTGCAATCCTGCCCTTTGGAAAATGAAGGGGTGCATCACAGATGTTTGGTTTTTTTTTTCCCCAGACCTTGGGCTTGCTCTCCCTAACAAAGAACAGGATCTTGGTGACAGCCCTGCAGAGCAGGCTGAACCCTTCCCTTGAACAAGCAGCAGTGCATCACGTCATGCTCAGAGCGTGCTGCCTCACTGCCTTGTCTCTGTCTGTCAGGCTTTTCAAGTTTCTACAAGAAAAACAAAACAAAACAAAACCGAGAAATTTTTCATTCTACAAGGACACCATTCAGTTCATATTTCTTATATCACAGGAAAAATGATAAACCAGGATATAGCAATGACCTACTTCATGTCTTGATAAAATAATTTCCTCTCTCTGTCATTTTTCTCAAAGAATAATATTTGATTAATGCAAGCATGTAAGATAGACCAAGACCTTTTCTGTGAACTGGCTGATAATGCACCAGATTCAGCCCTGGGACAGACAACTGCCACCCTGTTGACCTATGTGGAGTTAAGCCTGTTTATCCTCCAGCTCAGAGCTCTGAAAACAATTGGGTTCAAACCTGTAAGATGTGTGTGTGTGTGATAGGGTTGAGGCCAAATGCTTCAGAGAGGGTGGCTATCTGTTACAGCATCCCTCCATCAATGCACTCTCAGCTCACCACCAGCATGGCTGCCTGGGAGGTGTTCTGACTTGCTGCTGTGGTGCAAATATCCCTCCCCCCAAAAAAACCCCAACAACAAACAACTGGTTAGCTCATCCTTTAACACAAAAGGCTACTGTATTTGGTAGGGCACATTACAGTATAGGGCAACCATGCAGCTCTGAATCCACTCACGCCCCCCTCCCCAAGCACAGAAACAATGCAGACCTTTATAGCTATCTCACTGGAGCCTACTTAGCTCAATGCATTGACTGTGTTTGTCTACTGAAGGTGTTTAAAAATGTGCACGTGGCATTTTTTGCTTGCAGCATTTGCATGAAGAGCTTCCTTACATCATCTTTTAATGCCATTCAAATGAATTGTCACCCAGTGCATATTGCCCACCCTCTCATCTCCCCCCTACAGGAGGTTTTCTTGTGGTTGTACATATTTTCCCTTAATGAGTTCTCATCACAGCATTGACACGGGCCATAGATTTGCCATTTGTCACTGAAGATAAGAGGTGACATTGCTCAGGCATCCCTGTGCCCTCAGTTGGGTCATATTCCCTCCTGACATCAGAAATCACAGTACATCTGTTTCACCTTCACTTGGCACACTGTCCAAAATGCACAGAAATTCATCTGCTGTCATGACTTCAGCATACCATGACACTCTGCCCAAGATGGTCAAAGCCAACCAGGGTGTGGTATTTATCATATTTACCATCAGCATATTTACCATATGCTAACAAGGTACATGATTTATGGCATGCTGCTGTGACTAAAATATAGTTTAAAATTAATTATAGTACTCCTTCTATTTCTTTCCTTGCATAAATGTGGTATGAACCTAGTCTGATGTATCAATTTTCTCCAATTTCTTGATCCCTGAGGTCAAATGTTGCTCTGGATTTCTAGAGATGGAAAGCTACTGACTGCTGGGCTCTGGCAGGAGAAGGGTAAATAAGCATCTGCCTATGGAGATGGAGATTCCTCTTGGCAGCTCTGATCCTCAGGCACAACAGAATTTTCTATCAAAGCTCATGTGTGTGGGAGACAAATTTCTTGGGTGCTGCTTGGAGCCTGAAGAATAAACTCTCAAAGGGAACTAGAGACTTAGAAGCCAGACCTGTTCCTCTTGTACCTGCCTTTTGTTAGCATTTCCTTGTCTTGTGTACAGATGCAGCTATGAATACACTCAAAACCATACAGAATAAACATGAGACCCTGGAAGGAGCAACCCAAAGAACAAATGTGGCAACAGGTTACCATGGTGGTAACCTTTCAAACAGCTGCAGCTGTTTGCAAAGTGAGCCTGCACCTACACACATAATGTTTTTCCCTTTCCCAGGAAGAGTAAGTTGTATTGGCATTATTGTGGCACAACCGCATCCATACTCTTGGGAGTTTGCTGTAACAGTATTGTTAAAACAATTCAGCTTTTCTAGGTAACAGGCTATAATTACATTAAATTAAAATAGAATGATTTTGTTCTAACCCAGGCATCCCCATGAGGACTTGCATCGAAATAACCAAAAGTACAAATTAAGCCATTTGTGTTATTTTAGTGCATGCCTGAGTGCAGGCAGGCTGTCACTACAGTCCTTCTGGCTGCCAGTCCTGGCAAAGCTCAGCTACCTGAGTGAGCTCCTCTTCTCAGGCTTCATCACAGGGGGATCAATATAGGAAAGCACCCAATGGGGAAATGCTTCTTGGTGGTAGCTGGGTGCCCTCTCTATTGTTAACTCCTCTATGGCGCAGGACTGTCTTTGTTCATTTAGTGGAAGGTAATTCTCCAGGACTGAGGAGTCCCACAAGAAGGTCAGTGGCCCCTATGGGTCTTGAGCATGAGGATCACACAGAGCTCCTGTGCTCCACTGGTTGCTGTGCTCTACCCCTGCCCAGCTGTGCTCTACCCCTGCTCAGCTGTGCTCCCTGCAGGGAGTTGGTGGGTGCTGCCATCCTGGTGCAGGGCTCCAGGGAGCTGTTTCTTCACCATTCCTCCAAACTTCATGCAGAGGACATCCAACCTGGGCTGTTCCCAGCTATCTTCAGCCAGAGAGGACCTTAACTCCAAGCTCTGCTTTGGAGTGCTCCAGATGATGTCTAAGTGCATGAGCGTCATGTCCCCAAGGACAGCCATAACAGCTGTTCCCATGGATGAGACCAGGGCACATTGGAAAGCAAGATCAGCTGTACCAAAAGTATACTTCTGTGAGGCACAAGCCTTAGCAGGGCCTTTGGTGCTCAGGCCATACAGCTTCAGGGTTTATAGAAGCAGGAAGATAACAGCTCCATAGGCCAAATATTTCCAGCTCCTCCAGTGAGCTTGGGAAAGGCAGCTGGGGTGTGGCAGTCAGCTGTAGCACACACCGTGATATGAAACCACCTACATCACACAGGTTTCCGTTTCAGTGAGGAAAATGAGGAAACAGCACTCTGGGTTGCACTATGAACTCAGTGATGCTGAAAAAGGTAAATCGAAATCTTGACTCAGCCATTGATTTATCAGCAATGATTTGGGTAAGCTGTTTAAGACAGCTGTACATGCTTGTACAGTGATGTCAAGGTCCCCCAGAAGAAATGTGTTAATAAGCTTGCAGATTTAGGGCAGAGCCAAACTTTTCAGCAGCCTTTCATTTTCTGTGCTCAACCATAAAACTTCCATTGCCAACTTATTTCAATGGTGCTAAAAATGTAGTCCCCCCATTCTGACAGCATATGGCCCAATTTATCCCTTCCCACGCCTGCGAATGGGAGCTTACTAAGCGTCCACTGCTTCCACATCAAACACACACAGTGCATCTGTCCAAAGCCAAGTACACCCCCTTCCTGCTAAGTCCTATCGACTGCACGACATCGAGGTGGGCGAAGAGGAATGCCGCTGCCCAAGCCTGCGCCGGGGAGCCTTTAGGCCCTCAAGCGAACCCCTGGCCCTCGGCGCCCGGCTAAGGCGGATGGAGCAGCCGCGGCAGCCTCTCTCCCGCACGGCGGCGCGGGCGAGACGCGCCGCCGGCATCAGGAGCAAGCGGAGGCGGGCGCTGCCCTCGACGGGGCTGGTGCNGGGGCCAATGAGGGGGACGCCCGCGCGCCAGCGGCGGCGTGTCTTCTGCCCGCGGCCGTCGGACGGGCGGCGTGGGGCGCTGTGGTGCTGCCTGTCGGGTTGTGCAGCGCCGGCTCCTCCCCGCGCGGCGCTATGTCACGCGGAGACGCGGGGCCGGCGGTC
>VWZX01012694.1:701003-988542 GCA_013399015.1 Galbula dea
AGCGAGGCGAGCGCAGGGCAGCGCAGAGCAGTCGGGATCCCACCGCCGCCTCCTGCTTCGGGAGCCACCGCCCGCGCCCGGGAAACAGCCAGCGGCGCCGGGGCNCGGCCGGGCGGCAGCGGCGCTGGGGGCGGCGCTGGGCGGCCGCTGCCGGGCGGCGGGAGCCGGAGCCGGAGCCTCGGCTGGAGCCGGAGCAAGCGTCGGAGCGGGGACCGAGCCGCGGCGCAGCATCAAGTGCGTGCTGGTTGGGGACGGCGCTGTGGGGAAGACCAGCCTGGTGGTGAGCTACACCACCAACGGGTACCCCACAGAGTACATCCCCACCGCCTTCGACAACTTCTCCGGTAAGGGCCAGAAGCATGGGGACCGGGGGATGCTGCCGTCGCGGCGAGCAGCGCGTTCCGCCTGTGCCTCCCCGAGGGGTCGCGGCGGGGCTCCTCGGAGCGGGGGATGTCCAGCATCGGTTGTTTCGTTATCAGTTTACCTGGGGGCAAGACCGGAGCTTGTTAGACTTCCATCGCAGCCAGCAGCATCGGCTGATCTCCCGTGTACCGGAGCCAGGCTGGCTGCTGGTGTCGCGCCCGGCCACCACAGCCGCGCTGTAATTGTGAACTCTTCGGTGTAAAAGTTCCAGCTCTGGGCCAGATAGGAAGCGCCTAGAAGGAAAGCTTCAACGCTTTCTTTGTCTCTCCTTTGCAAGGGGGAAGTTTTGGGTCTTTTCTCGGAGTCAGCGCGGGGCTTTTTGTGTGCCGGGCGTGCTGAAGATACACAAGAGGATAATAAACTAAACCCTCTGTAGTAGAAAAAGGACCCGAACCGCTTGGCTTGCTCTCCGCGCTGCCAGCCGAGGGTTAGTGCCGTCACTGCCTACCTCATCTCTTGCAGTGAAATGAATCGGAAAGCCCTAAAGGGTTTATGTGTGCTCAAGTGTTAGCTGTAGACTCGTAGCTCTCTTAAGTTGTTAAATCTAAAGTAATTGCAGAGAAGACTGCAAGAGCTTCAGGGTGGTAAATCTTCTTTCCTTTTTTCCTTTTTTTTTTTTTTTAATGGAAAACGTCTAAAGTTGGACTCACCACACTTTTCCCCCTCCCTTCTTTCTCCTAAAGCTGTCGTGTCTGTCGATGGCAAGCCGGTGAGACTTCAGCTCTGCGACACAGCTGGTCAGGTCAGTGAAGCCACTTATTTGATTTAAGTGACAGCGGGAGGGGAGAAGTTGTTGCGCAAAGTAGTCCTGCTAATGACTTCATGTATTTGAAAGGATTCACGGTGTTTGATCGTTTTATTAAACTGCTATCGTTTTCACTGCTGCTTAATCCACTGCTTTGCCCAGCATCTGTGGGGGACATGCTGTGTCTCCGTAGAGGGGCTGAGCATGGGCTTCTGGTCTGCTGGCTCAAGCTGCTGCTCTGCTTAGCCTGGCTAGAAAGGCTGAACATATTGGAGATTCAAGGGCCACCTGGTTTTCTCTTTGAGCAGTTGTCACTGTCTTTATTTTTGGTAAATAGCTGGGTTTAAGAATTATGGTGTTTGGGATGTATACATGGAAAGCATATACAGTTGTAGGTGTCTGAAGGTACTGTGTTTTTAAAGGAGAGAAGCTTAGGGAAGAAAAAAAATACTATTGGGTGTTGTCCATATTTGCTATTCCCACCCTCTTAAAAAGTGCTCCTGCACTTTTGCCATAATCTTAAATCCTGAAGAGTTGAGGGTACCTGATGACTCTCAGCTCCTAGTTTGCCTGATACATACAAAGAAGCCATTCCTTACCACCTTGTATTTTCTGCAAGTCCCTGGTTTGTGCCTCCCTGAGCAGTGTGCAGTAGTGCTTGCCAGGGATTGAGTCTGAATAGCCAAAAGTGTTTTGTTACCTAGCTGGCATTTGAAGGCAGTGGGAGTTAGGTTGCTGTACAGCTTTGTGGATCTGGGTCTACATCTTCACCAAAACCAGTCTGAAAAATCTCAGTGGCCTTAACATATAAACCTATTTATATGACTTGTAACTGGGTGCCCTACTTAGGAAAGGGGTTTGAAGGGCTGTGCAGTCCTAGACAGCAGTGTAGGTCTCCTGTGTGCCCTACAAACCAAAGCTAAAATCATACAAGCACCCTCCTGTGGGTAATGTTACCAAGTAAAACAGCTGAACTATCCCATGATTTTGTATTCTGCTGAATGTGGTGGCATCACAACAGCACTGGCTGTGCATGTTCATATGCAGAGTGTGGCAGGTGCAAATGCCATCAAGCAACAGCCTGTGGACAGCTAGCACCTGTAGAAATGGAGCCACAAGCTTCAGGAGGGACAGACAAGCCAAGTCACCTCTTGCCTTTGCTGCTGTCAATGATTAAGATGTTTGCTCTGGCTGCCCAAGCACAGCTGGAATGGGTAGAGTTATTGCCATAAAAAATGAAGGGGTTATCTAAACCAATAGAAGTTGCCCTGAATAAAAGATATCTGAATGGATACTTTGGTAAAACTGCTGTAAAAGATACCTAGCTGGGTAATTTGATAAAACTGCTGCTGTGAGATGGCAGCTAAAAGAACTGAAATCTGCATCTAAAAAAAGCACCCCAAACAGCAAGAAGTTGTATTTCAGCATTACCAGCTCAAAAAGGTGTAGAGTCTTTGCAGGTCACGTACCTACCACTGAAACTGCAGGAGTACTTGGGTTATAAAGGACACTGTTTCCTCTGAAACCCTTAAGGTCTGGGTTTGGCTTTTAATCCCATTGAATCGAGAGCCCTTCTGAGGTTTCTCACGTAGCAAGAAGAGGCAATTACATGGCAAGGTGCCTTTCTGTAAACATCTCTGTCGTTCAGAGCAACATTTCTCAGTAAATGTGGGGTTTCTCTTGAGCAAAGCTGTGAGAGCCTGGTTTCCTCTGAGGCTTAATCTGAGAATCAAGAGAGCTAATGAAGCTTGCTTTCTTGACTCGTGTTTTATAAATTGCACTGTCTCTCACGGAGATTCTGCTGGAAGAAATTCATTCGAGTGGAACAAGACTTCTGAGGCTTCCAGGGGGCTTTAAACTGCATATCCTGGTCCTCCAGAGGCTTTAAAGCAAGATTTCACATGTCAAAAATTAACATGGAACTTGCAATTCAGCATTAAATTGCTGGTACCAGAGAGATGTTTTCAGCTCTGTGTTCTTTGCACTTTCAATTCAGAGCTTTTGAGAACACGTCCATTTTAATTAAAATATCAGCATTGCTGAGTCAAATCCTACCTGTTCAGGCTGCTACTGTTACCCTGCTTTTATCTAGCTGTCAGTATAAAAGCAGCCTGCCTGGAGTTAACCCTTGCTTTTTGCTGCATTATTTCCTGAGGATCAGCATGCCTTTCTCTCACCATGAGGTGTTTGTCTTTCTCGTGGCTAGTTTCAAACTGGAAAAGGGCCTTGCTTTGCTGGAGTTTGCACTGAAAGGGGGGGGGTGTGGAAGTAGCAATGAGAGGCCTGTTTGCAGTTTGTTTGATGTGGCATGGGGTTGGGAGGGAAAGGTAAAGCTCTTACTCTTTGCCATTGGCATGTTAAGCCTGCTTATTGTGAGTCATCACTGCTGCCATCAGACTTAAATCCCTGGACACAATGGCAGGGAAATTATTTCCATATCCTGTAGGATGTTGTTAAGTAGCCACCAGTTTAAAAGCTGATTCCAGGAAAGGTACAGGCAAGGTGTGATTCCAGGAAAGGTATGCTTGCTGCTGCTTATCTGCTCCACTCTTACCCTTACCTGAAGGCAGGGGTGGCTGCAGAGCAGCTTTGAGACATGTAGGCACCCTTCATCACGTTCCTCAACCCTGTAAGAAGTGGACCTGTAGAAAGTACATTCCCCCTTCCATACTTCAGTTTTTGGCTTCATCACTTGTGTGTGGTCACCAGCTTCCCGTGGTGTTGCTCCTTTGCTGAAACAGGGCAGAGGGCCTGTGTACAAAGAGTGAAGAAAATATTTAAGCACTCAAAACAAGCTGTGGCATTAGTCAGAAAAGCTCAGCTACGTGGGGAAGCCACCACCTTTGTCCTCCATGCTTGGTGGTGGTAGGGTGCCTGCTAGCTAGCAGCCGTGCAGGGTGAGACCTCAGGCTGGATATGGGTGACTTTAGCTTCTTAGGTTGGGTGGTCTGGGTGCTGATGTCAGAATGCCTCTCAAGAGGGGAGTGGCAGGTGATCCTTAGCTTCCCCAAAGGTGTCAGTAGCCTCTAGTTGGGAGTGCACCAGGGCATCCCTTGAGGTTGATGAGCACTTTCTGTTGAGTGCTAACTTGATTTTGTTCTGTGCAGGATGAATTTGACAAGCTCAGACCTCTGTGCTACACCAACACGGACATCTTCTTGCTGTGCTTCAGCGTGGTGAGTCCCTCGTCCTTCCAGAATGTGAGTGAGAAGTGGGTTCCCGAAATCCGATGCCACTGCCCCAAGGCACCCATTATCCTGGTTGGGACACAGTCAGACCTCCGGGAGGATGTCAAAGTTCTCATTGAGCTGGACAAGTGTAAAGAAAAGCCGGTCTCAGAAGAGGCTGCGAAGCTCTGTGCCGAGGAAATAAAAGCCACATCCTACATCGAGTGCTCTGCTTTGACTCAGAAAAACCTCAAGGAGGTCTTTGATGCAGCCATTGTGGCTGGTATTCAGTACTCAGATACCCAGCAGCAACCAAAGAAATCCAAGTGTAGGACTCCAGATAAAATGAAAAACCTCTCTAAATCCTGGTGGAAAAAATACTGCTGTTTTGTATAGGGATTGCAAGGACCTAAGTGCTGCTCTGAGGAACTAGAATAGAGGCTATATTAGCTCAAATCTCATTCTGTGTTGTCCTGAGTATATAGTGTAGATCTGTATGTATGTGTATATGTTGCTACTGGATATCTCAGTTGCCCTTTTGAGAAAGGCAGAAGGATTCTTACTTAAATAATTGCTATAAATCAGGTCTGGCATCAAGTTTCATGACTAAAACCTCTCACTAAGGAGGAAGAGCACCACATGTCTGTGATGGTAGAAGGATTTGTCCAAAGTTTTGGCTTCTTGTATTGTAAGGTGTTTGCAATAGGGCTTCACTGGAGGAACATGCGAGCAACGGTGGAAACTTAGAGCTCTGTTTATGGGTGATAAAACAGAAAAATAACACTGTGCCTCCTAACTGACATTTGTAGCTTTAAAATCCCACTCCTGCTGTCTTCTCTGTGTCTTCCCAGGCCAAGGCTCTTTGGGATTGCTTTAAAAAGGGTGTGCAAGAGGTGTAATCTATACGCAAATGCCATGGTTGGAAAGGTCATGAATTATACCTTCAGCATGCAGTGAGAGAACCTAATCCCTTACAGAGCTGACATCTCATTTGTCACCTCCTGACTTTGTGAAAGTCCTTTCTGTCCTTCTCCTGGCCTTCCCAGGAAGCCCATTGGAAGCCTGAGAACATGACCAAGCTTTAACTCACTACCTCGCACAGTGGCGATTTCCTCTGTATTTTTGCAGCCGTGACAACAGTTCATCTATCTCAGCTGGAAGGAATGTAAATGCTGCTGTGTTGGGGGGGATGGGGTTTATTGTTTGTTTTTTAAAGAGATTTAACAAATATTGGTGCAGCACCATGTAAACCACATCTGGTTTTAAGTGTATAGCCAGGAATTTCAGGATGCCCCTCCTTACCTTTTGTTATACTTCAGGCTGCTAAAAACCCCCACATTAAGCAGATCAAGATTCATAACAAACTGGAATCTAGAAGCTGAGGCTGCTGTGTCCTCTTCATGATGCTGTTTTCAACCAAGTTAATGTTTCCCTTCTAAAGGCAACAGTCATTTGTGGTTGAATCTTGTCCAAGCTCATAGTCATGGAATTGGCTGAGGCCACCCTGAAAGTTTTAACTGATAATATTTTTTTCCCAGATCAGTCCAACAGATTAATTGAAATGTGCCTAAAATGTAGCTTAGCAATCAGCATAGTGCAGACTTGAATGTGACCTATTCTCTGACTAAATCTGCTTCCTACTAAACTCAGCCTAAATCCAGCCCTCGTGAGTTTGAGAGACCTGTGGGATAACGTGACTCTCTGCAAAAATCAGTATTTTAACTTATTCTGCAGAGGACATTTAGTTTGTACTGTCTGTCTGTCTGCCTTTTTATGGCCCTATTTTTTTTTTCCCCCCTAGATATTTTAAGATCAGATTATATTCCTTTTTTTGTTCTCTTTTTTTTCTGCAGCCATAGCCCTGAAGTGACCTTTCATAGTCTTAAAGTAAATTGCAGTGATAGAAAGCCAGAATCATTTTTTCATCAGAAATGAATCAATATATGATATAAAGAACTGTGGAAGCCATCTGAGTTGGTAAAGCTGACCACAGTTTACCTTCTGGCCCATTAAAGAAAATGACACTATGTAAATGGGTTCTGGGTGTATTGGCATAGCCTCCACAGACAGTATTTTTTCCTCCTACAGTGAAATGAGTGCAGAATGGGTAATGTTCCACCACTGCAAACTTGAAAATGGGATGGAAATCTTTACCTAGGGCCCAATTCAGTAAAAATATGTTGGCTTCTGCACTGGGACAGCCTGGAAAAACAGTTTCCATAGCACAGAAGCTGGATACATTTAACTTGGTTGCATCTGGTTGGTAATGGTTTAATGTTTACTGGTCATGAAGTGACATCTGAGCCTTTATATTTCTTACTCAAATGCTTTGACAGAATTTCAGGTATGCAGTGATACCATCATCTTGGAGAAGAACATAAAGCCAAATTTCTCTTGGGTGCCCTGCTTCTCTGTAAAACAGTCTCAGTTGATCAAAAATGTTGGTTTGGGGAGGAGACAGGCTTGAATCTGAGCAGCTTCCATTTGAAAAAATAACACAATTTCTTCTGCAAAATCATACTGCTTTGTATCACACTGTACTGGAAGCAGTAGGTTATATTTTATAAGCAGCCTGTTCCATGGTCTGGAGTAGCATTACTTTTAAATGTAGCCAGCTGTGACTGTTTCTGAAAATGTGATGTATATACAACTTGTTCTAGCCCTTTACTAGGTGTGTGTAAACTGAGGTCTAATAACTTTACGAATACTGCTCTACACAGGGCTACACAGGGTCTAGGTTTTAGAAATACTACTTTTAAAATCACCAGTATTTTATGAGTGCAAGTGAGGGGGAGATGTCTCTATGTAGTCTATAAATCTGATGTGCCTTATAAACCCCCTTTCTTCTGTTTTCTAAGTGTAGGCTATATTCTGAAAGAAGTATTTCATGTGAGAATGATATAAATGAGGTATTTGGAAATAAATTCTGACCTGTGTACACATCTGCCTCTGCTGCCCGCTCTGGGAGACTGGAGGGCACTCCCTGGCCATGCACTGTGCTGATACCTGGCAGGGAGGAGGGCAGCCACATTACCAGCCTGGAGCTGCACTCTCAGTGCCCTGGCAAAAGGCTTCTGGTTCAAAAATACAGATGTTTCCCCACACTGCCCCATTCCCAAGGGGCTGGGCTGGGTGGGAGGGGTGTGCTAGTGGGCTTCCTGCTTCCGCGGCAGCACGGCAGCCTCTTGCTGTGACCCTGAAAGTCACAGGGAGGCTCATTGTGCCTGGCCCCTGAAAGTGAAGTGAGTGGCAGGAGGAGGTCAGCCCACTTGGGGACAGCTGGGGGGACACAGACTGGTGGTGTGGTGTTTCACCTGCCACATGTTGCACCATACATGCCCCATGGGAGCTGGATGGCTTTTCTGGGAGAGCAGAGCCCATTCCCTCTTGGTACAAAGTGTTTTGTCACCCCCTCTGTGGGGCATGTGAGGCTCGAGGTTGTTTGTGTCCAGCCCTTAGGTGGCCGTGGAACAGGGGCCTTGTGCCCTTTGATGCTGCCTTGGGGCTGTGTTAGGCAAGTGAGGAGCATCATCTAGACCCTTCGGCATCCCTGCAGAGCCAGTGGTCCTGCTACAAAACCACTCTAGAAAAGGAGCTTTCCTCTGCACCAAGGTTTGTAAACTGTCACTGTTGCCTTTGTTTTTCTGGGAGCTGAGTGGAGCAGGTACATCAAGGTGACATACGGGGATGCTCCTCATGCCATCTCTTTCCTGGGTTGTAAGGCTGATGTATTGTCAACTGTCAAAATGCATGCAACATACATGAAGTAGAGGAAGGAGATTGATAAGTTGTTCCTTTTTCTCATGGTTGGTTCCTCACTGAAACAGTCTGGCTTCTTTTCTGCTTTGTCAACCAATGCACTGGGGAGTGTTGGGAGGCTTGTTCACCTGGTCATGCCGGCAGCAGAGTGACCCTGCCTGAGTGCCTGACTCTCCAGCAGGCTCTTTTCTAGTGAGTACCTGGTGTTGAATCACCACTACCATTGTTGATGCCATTGAAGGATCGCTTCCATTGGGTTTATGTGCTAGGTCACATGAAATTGAGGTGCCATGTCTGGAGACTGAGTCACTTCACCTTGCAAGAAAAGTGGCTGCACTAGCTGAGAAGCCATAGCCTGCTGTTGCCAAATGCTGGCACGAAAATCCCTCTGTTACCTGTGGGGCATTGCTTTTCTGCTGAGGCAGGCTGATGTCTTAAGCATCCCGACATCTGGACAGGGCTAAGGCACTTCTGGCCATCCTGTACACCAGGGTAACTGTGCACGTGTGTGCTGCTGTGATCAAAAGGCTCCTTCAGCTTCCCTGCTTCAGATACTGGATGGGCTGGTAGCTGAGGCTGATAAGAGCATACTGAAGTAAGCCTGCTGTACATAAGGTTTTGCAGGAATGCTGAAATGGCTGCTACTTTGTGATGGATGGAGGTACCCAACAGAGGCTTTTGGTTTATATCAAGCTAAAGTGCTCTAGGAATTTTAATTTTTTTTTGGTAATGGAAAATAATGTCGCCTTTACCATTTTTTCCCACTTGTTTTGTGCATTGGACATACCCTTAGGGTATGATTAAGGGCTAACCAGAGCTGAGACATTGACTAATGTCTCAGTTTTGGAAGAATGTGTCTCTAAGGAAACTTCACTCTCTTTTCTTTCTACGCATCAGTTACTGACCACAGAGAGGGAAACACGGCTGCAGGAGATGGCCTTTTTTTACTACTGTATGCAGCTGACCCAATGGCATGTGTATCATGCTTCTGAACCTCATTGGAGCATGGAAGTACCCTTACAATTGAGCAATCTTTCTGAGCTCTGGTAGATAATTGATGTGCTCAGAGATTTGTACTGAAGAGAACTCTGTCAGCTTCTGCCTTTAGTGTTGCCCTGGCATATGGCAAGGTGGTGAGAGGGGAAAAACAACTACTCAGGAGAGGGAGACATTATAAACCTCAGAAGAACTGGCAAAGCGACTCATGGTCAATGGGGAGTGATAGAATCTATTTTATCTACTTCAGGCATAAGCAGTTTCAAATCCCAATTAGAGAAATACATGGGGAAACAAGCAGCCCCAAGGAGGGCTGTTAGGTACAAAAATATAGCCTTTTCTTTAGGAAGTCTCAAAACTGTGGATAGGTGGAAGCTGGGAGGAAATATCACTCCATACTATAGTTAAAAATCACTCTATGTTTGCTTGGTTCTTATACTTTCTCCCCAGGCATCTGCACTGGCTAAGGACAGAATGTGACATGAGGTGGACTTTTCAGCATCAACCAGCACAGCTGTTATAATGTATTTAAAGTTTCTGAAAGAACAGGGTGGTTTTCAGGCCAACAGCAGGGCCTCAAGATCCAATATGACCTTCTAAAGCTTTAGCTTCCCACATTGCTGGCAGCCAGTTGGAAGGTGTAATGTGATGAGGGTTGTTCATTACCCATTTAGTGCAGTCCTTGGTGGTATAACATGGAGAACAAGCAGTTGGGTGATACAGTGGATTTTACCATCTGAGGCAGAGTATTCTTCAAAGTTACCAATTTATTTCCTCACACTGTTTTAACAGGATGGATAAATTAGTGATGTGTTTGAAAAAAGGCATAAAGCTGCAGGTTGGACCAGTTTTTTAAATTCAGCCCATTTTTTAATTCAGCAAGCAAAATGTATCTAGAGGAGGAAGCTTGAGGAGCAGCCCTGCTGGTCTGCAAGTGACTGCACCAAACTCCTGAGGAGCTCCTCCAGCTCTTCAGCACAGAGCAGGAGACCTTCAGCAGACACCAATTCAGATGCTAGTGGTGAGTGCAAGAGTGTTCTCAGGTGTCTGTTGTTCTTTAGGTCTGTGCATTTGGGTTGGATCAGGATCTTATTTGGAGGCAAAGGAGGAATCATTTCCCCCAAATCAGCAGAGTTGCAGAACTGTAAAGCTTTATGTAGCTTGAAAAAGACTCTCGCAGGGATCCCTGTTTGCAAGTGTGCTTGTCATGACATTGCCTCTCTATGGCTCTTTCCCTCTAACTTCACTTGGAGGAATGAATATTGATCCTCTCCTGCTGTTCAGTTTTGTTGCTCTTGGTGGTCCCATGGGTCCAGCCCACCTACTTCAAGTCCTCCATATGTTTAGCCTGCCATTTCTATGCATAAGCATTAGTTACCCAAAGGAGCTAGTTTCAGTGTCTGCCTTACAGAGCTACACAGGAGTTTTTTGGTTATTGTTCATCAGAGGACAGGCTTCATCACTTGGTTTGTGCAATCGCAACCCACCACCTCTTGCAAATTAATTTGCTCACTCTTTCTACAAAATGCATTGTCATCACCAAAATTCCTATATACCTCTCTGATTTTCTTACTCCTGGTCCACAATTTATTCAGTTAATTGCAAGCATCTTTTTTAAATCCTTCTCCTGGGATGGTAATTTTAGCAGCAGTGATAAATAGGATAAATATAGGTAGGATAAATACAACATGGGATAAAGCAGGGTCCTTGTCCAGACAGCTGCTACTTTTTCTATCATGGTAGGATGTCCTTGGTTGTGTGTGTGCTGTGGACCCTCTATGACCACCTCACCTATGTCCCTGATGCTATGTCCTGTGGTGGTGCTACTTGTTAACAATGGCAGAAAAGAAGTTCCAGGAGGAAATGTGACTTCCGTGTTTCCATTTTAAAGTTACTGATGGAGCAAGAGCTGCATGCACAGAGTCCTGTCTTTTGTCCTGGCAGGCACTTGGTTTTCCATGGTTCATTGGGGGTAATAACAGCATGAAACAGCTGTACCACTTTCCCTAGCTTCACCACACTTCATAGACTTTTGGTGGGGAAACAATGAATAAGATTTATTTGAGGGCAACGCTTGAAGTGTAGCCCCTCCCTCCCACCCCCAGTCATCCTCTTTTTCCATGGCCATCTCCCCCCCACATCCCCCTTTCTATAGACAATTTTCTCATTTATTTCTAATTCAAAACTGCATGTTGTCCAAAGCCTGGTGCTCAGGATTTTTCTGCTCCCTGTATCCCATTTTTCCATCTTCAGAGCTCTATCATGGCCTTCCCACATTTTAATTACAAGCTCAGCAGGCTTCAGGCTTCCCTGTTCCTCAGGGCTGAACAAACCCACTCCTTTTTATTTCCCTGCATTTTCATAATCTGCCACAGCCCACCCTGGTGAATCTCAGGAGAAGATGTGCAGTGTATCACAGAGCAAAGATGAGGTTGGGTGGTGATAGCAAGGGGGTAAAGTCTCTCCTGCTGCTCCTTGATGTGGTGGTGATAAGGCAGCTCTGAAAGCCTGTGGGTGGGGAGGCTGTTGACTTCTTGGGGTGAGGGTGCTTATATCTGCTGGGCTACAGGCAGAGCCCTGGCCATTCTCAAAGGGCTTTGAAGTACACTCTGACAATCTCCTCTGGGAGATAAGAGGTTGCAGGGAGAGGAAGGAGTTCCTGGAAATAGTTTCAGCAGCAAGTATATTTATCCAGGCTTGGTAACCCAGAAGGAGTCCAAAACTGGGGCCACTGACACCAGAGAAGATACACAGGGATTCAAACAGAAAATGCAAATATGAATTCAGGTTTTTAAAGTTTAAATCAATCATTTCTCTAGGATCTGACAGAGGCCTGCAATTCTATGAGGCAGATATTGCTGGGTACATCCCTGCCTAGTCCTTTCAGTATCTGCAAAGATCTTTTATTTGTGAATTTGTCTTCTCCCTCACAGATGCCATCTCCTCATGTGGCTGCTCAGGACAGACAGACCCAGAAGTCCCATACCTACAGTGTAAAGAATTTGAGGGGTTTTTGATTGTTTTGTTTTAAACTGAGCTCCTGTTGGTTCCTTCATGTGCCCCCTGGCTCCAGCATTGTAGGAGGCAATGAAGAGCAGTGTACAGGTAAATGTGTGACTTGATCTACTGCTTTCTCTGTTTTGTGAACCACCATTACATCAACTTTTTTCCTCCCCAGCTGAAGATTCACAGCCTTTTCTAGTGTCTCCTTATAGGGCAGTAGCTCCATCCCCTCCACCATTTCAGCTAACAACCCTCTGGGTCTCCCCTAACCCCACCGTCACTGGTTTAACTTGAGCCCTCATTTGCTTTGTAGTCTGGTCTATTGGCTACATAGGGGTACACCCACAGGGAGGACAACCGTTGCTGCACAAGTTCCCATTCATTTTCCCCTGGGATTTTGTATTTTTTTTTTTATTGCAGACACTTCTGTTTGTGATTTCTTAGTCAAGGTGGCAAAAAGACAGCAGAATCTGGTGTTTACAAATAGCTTTTTCTCAGTGGCTGAACCAGAGTGAAGGTTCTCAGGACATGTGGCCCATAACATCCTTCTAATGGAAATGGGGTTGCTTTTTTGTTTCTTCCCTTTCTCCTTTTTTCATCCTGGTTGGCAGTGTTAGTCCCAATAGTGGTGCCACTAATTGAGAATTTCCCCAGGTCCTTCAATCAGGCTGGAACTTTTGCTTCAAAAACTATTCCATTGGCTCACCCAGGTCTCCACAGCCAACAGGTCACCTTTCAAAAGTGACCACTTGAGTGGGAAAATGTGTAATAAATGGAATAGCAGCATTGATGGTACTCATTTGGAAAAGGAGATAATCTCCTTTGTTTGCACTACCACATGCTAATGGGTGAAACATCTGTGATGTTTGCTCAATAAAGCTGGTGCTGGATTTGTCTCGGTTGCCTAGAAAATACCCTTTAATCTTGTGAAATGCTATTGCTGTAATAAGTATATCATGACTTGCATCACTTTGCTTATTCCCCTCTATTGTTTTGATCTGATGTGGTGCCAATTTACAAATATTTATCTAGATTAAAGAGTTATGCTTGTGTGAGGAGAAGAAGCATCCTGTAATGGGAAGAGAAAGGGGAGAGTTAAAATTCGTTGTATAAATGTACTTCCAGCCACCTTTCACTCAACACTTAAGTCTTTTGGGTTTATTTCTCCTCCAGCTTTGCACCTAGGGAATTCAAACCTTTCCCCTACACCTTTTATAGCTGCTGCTGAAAATTAGGTGTTGCTTGGTCCTTTTGGGCTGTGTTTTCCCATGTTAGGCAAATAAAAATTCTCCTGTATCTGTGATCCATTTGGTTGTGCTTGAAGATGGGATTGCTCTGTCTGGGTAGCTTAGGAAGGCCTCAGTTTTGTATGCTTTACTAAGCAGGCAGATGGGGCTGCTTATTTGAAGAGTTGGAGAGTTCAGGTGAAACAGAGAGAGAGGTAGGATTTTCCCTTTATGGTCTAGTTCTTTGGTCAGCAGATCTGGGTCCCAAATCTGTTCCAAGTTACACTCTGTAACTCTAAAATAACTTGATTTACAACAGTCTACTCTGGATTTAACTCCCCATAATTGATGGCAGAGTCTGGTCCTTATTATTCATTCAGCACTTATCCAGTTTAAAGGGTCAGGGAAAATATCTGAGGAACAGAACTGCCTTTGATCTTTGGTTTAATATATCTGCTACATTTTAGATATACAAAGAGCTATTGTCACCTTTTGCTAAGAATTATTCTGCAAGGAGAGGCATGAGAAGTGGTTCCTGTAATGATAATGATGCTTCTGGGACATGTGAAGTGTAAAGTATAAATGGGTGGAGAAAGAAGATGGATTTGTCCCTCTAATTCCTAACAAGGTTATATGCAGGTAAAGGAAAGGAAAACACTGAATACACAACCTTTTAACTAGATCTTTTAATATGAAATTGCTGGTTTGCAGTATCACAGATAGTGACATTGTGAAGACCAACACCATCTCTGTAATACATATTCAGTATATTGAAAATCTGTCCCAGGCACAGCAGGGACTGAAGAAAACAGAATCATAGAATCATTTTGGTTGGAAGAGACCTTTAAGATCATCAAGTCTAACCGTTAACCCAGCACTGCCAGGTCACCACTAAACCTTGTCCCTCAGCACCATGTCTACACATCTTTTAAATACCTCCAGGGATGGTGACTCCACCACTTCCCTGGGAAGCCTGTTCTGCTGCTTTACAACCATTTCTGTGAAGAAGTTTTTCCTAACCTAAACCTCCCCTCATGCAACTTGAGGCCATTTCCTCTTGGCCTGTCACTTGTTACTGGAGAGAACAGACTGACCACCACCTGGTTGCAATCTCCTTTTAGGTAGTTATAGAGAGGGATAAGGTGTCCCCTGAGCTGCTTTATCTCCAGGCTGAAGAACCCCAGTTCCCTCAGCTGCTCCTCAGAAGACTTGTGCTCTAGAGCTTTCACCAGCTTCATTGCTCTTCTTTGGACACACTCCAGCACTTCAATGTCCTTCTTGTAGCGAGAGGCCCAAAGCTGAGCCGAGTACTTGAGTTGTGGAGCTACTCACCTACTTGGTGGAGTAATTGCACCCAAGAATTCCCATTGCCAGCATAAACCTTACACCTGTCTACCTAGGCATTTCTAAGTATATCATTAAAAAGAAAAAAAAAAAGCTAGGCCATCTCAGCTCACTGTTTGCTCATGTTGGCTTTTGTGACATCAGTGCTAATATTTAATTTTGCCCTGTCCCAGAATGTAACAGGAAGTGTCAAGAGGGTTTCAGAGAGGTGTGATATCTGTTCCAGATGCTCAACAGGGCCCAGTTAATAAGGTGTATTTGACTCTGTCTGAGCATTACTTTCTTCTTCATAAATCACCTGTAGCAAAACCATGGGATGGAGACTTGAGAGGTGGTTTCAACACCACTCATGACAAAAAGTGATGCAGCATGGCTACAGTGGTATGGCGACAGCTCGGGTTTTGGGTTGGAGACTCATCCTCTCCAAGTTATCATCATGCAGAGCAATCAGTGGTTAAAGGGTCAGGATTAACCCACAGGGACCATTTCACCTGGCTTCCAGGCATACTGTCAGGCCTCCAGGCCAGCCAGACTGTGGTTACCACTGTGTGTTTTGAGGAGATCAAAAAGGAATGAAGACCTCTGTTAGAGCTGCTGGAGTTTGTTAAGTCAGGTACAGATTGTGCATAGCCCTTGACCAGCAAGGTGGAAGCAAGCAGAAGGTGGGAACACTGAACATAAAAACACAGTCTGCTACAGGGAGAGAAAGCCTTAGGTGGTGTAAGGGCTTAGGATTCAGAAAGGTTTTACCTAAAAATCCCTGCCCTTGGGATACTTACTGATCAGAAAAGGAGCTTGTCTTTATAGACTGTTCCAGACTTTTAGCTAAGTACATGCAAGGAATGAAGAGCACTTCAGACCTGTATTGACATTTTTATCCAGCAGCATATGAGGCACTGCTGCCCCATAAAAATGCAATATTATCTGCTCTCCGTGTGCAAATTTTGTCTGCTTTCTGCATATTACTTCCATGACTTGTTGATGTTCAAGCTGACACTGTGGAAAATTGGCTGGTTTTACTTCACACAGGGAATTAATTATACTTTTGCTATTCTGACTTAAAGAACTCATGCCAGATCATTTTCACATGAGATTAGGGGACTCAGAAAATCTATGAAAAGCCAAACAGCATCAGCCTTGTGCCCTCCCTCCCCCATATTGAGGGACAGGCAATAAGAAGCCAATTCAAGTCTCTGGCAGGTTTATACACTTTGGCTTGCATCCAAATGCAAACATGATAATGACTGGAAAAAACACAAGTGTCCACAGCCTGTGTCAACTTTTTAGCTTGAAGTCCATTAATTATTCCATGTGTCACAGGATGATAGGATGTCCCCACAGACTGACACTTGTGTCTCTGTTTGCAGAGCACTAAGTGAGCAGCAGCAGCCCTGCCCACTCACGTGTCCTGAAAAAGATCCCCACCCTGATCAGTTCAGGAAGGGCTGGGGATGTTTAGCTGTCAACAAGGTGTGCCCAGTCTAAATTGCTTGGATCCCTGGGCTACACAGGGGATGTGGACTAGTTCCCAAGCTCTCTGGTCCCAGTTCTGCCTCAGCAGCACTCACTCTCTGCAGCACTCTGAGATCCAGGACTCCTTGGAGACATGCTGCAGCACACATTCTGCCCACACAACCCAGGAGAAGACTGCTTTGCCTCACCTGGAAATACCTGAAATACTTGTAGGCCACATGTGCTCCCTCACTGTAGGCTTGCTGAGCAACTCCAATGACCTTCCCACCCTGCTCTCCAGTTTTTCATCTCTGCCTCCTCACTTCTGGTCTTGCCTAGCCTTGGCAGGGCAGAGGCTCAGCCCTGTCCTCCCCTCCCAGGAAAAGCATGTTCTCTCCTGGACCATGCAAGGGTTTTGGTTTGGATTGAAACTTTGCCTTGTGAGGCCATTCCCACAGTTTTGGAGTGGATTTTCCTTTTCCAAAATGTGCTTTCCAGTACAGGTGTGTCACAGATATTTCCTCTTATAAGTCCTTGAGCTTTAGGAAAAATGCAGCTTTTCAAAGGTGAAATATCTTAAAACCCTCACTGAAGCAAAGCACCCAATCTGACCTGCATTTTCATTTTACTGTCTCAGCAAGGTCAAATCTTTCTTCCAGTGAACCATAACATGAGATTTGGCCTATACCTACATGTTTAGAAAAGGTAACCCAGGACTTCCCCTCACTGAATGAGACAAGTGAAGTGCCAAAAATCTCTCTTTTCTCCAGTGGATGAAATGCTCTGTCTCCATCTTTGGGCAACAGGCCTGTTCTCAGAGATGGAAGCTTAAATAAAAGATCTGGGTTGTAACCTTGAAGTGCTGTCAAGCAGGAAAACCAGTTGTATGAGCAGCATAGGAATTTTCCCTTTCAGCAACAGGCAGCACTGTGGCCACAGCAGCCGCTGCCCTACCTCACCCTGCTGAGACCACAGGGTCTGTTGTATCTACAACAACTGTATCCACAACTGTATCTGCAGTTGGTGATAACACAGGCTTCGGGTTCCACAGGGAGAGACATTTGGCAGGCAGGCAGGTGCTGGGGGAGGTCTATGTCTGAGCAGTGTTGCAGAGTGAGCCCTACCCTTTCTTAAGGACGCCCAGGCAGGCAGGAACTTGTCACAGCCCTGCCTTGGGGATGGAGCCTTCCTATAGTGTGGCCACCACAGGGTGGCTCAGAGCAGAGCGTGGTGTGCAGGCAGGGAGGGATCCGGGACACTCAGGCTCCCTGGCTTCCTCCAGCTCCAAGTTGTGCAGCTGAAGAGAGCTTATACTCCCAAGCACACCCAACTACTTAGTGAGGAACGGATGCTGTGCATGTGGGGACAGCCTCTGAACTTCACTCTTACACCCTGGTAGAAAACCAATTGCTTGGCACATCACAAGCAGCACAAGACACTTGGGAAATGCATTTTGTAGGAGGTGTGTCCTGCCATCGTAATGGCTGAGGCAGTGTGCATGGGCTATTCTCAGTGCCTGGGATTTCCTGAGGGAACGCTGATGGGTGCTGCTTTGTCAGAATGCATTGAACCTTCCAGCTAGCAGCAGAAGGCTCCTCCAGGTTGATCAAATCTTTGCAAGAAGGCAGTGCAGCACTCAGAGTCTCGTGTTGAGGTTACACTGCAGGGTTCAAACTTGAAGTTAAAGTCTGTAGGAGTATGTCCTGCAAGTTTCTAAAACATGAAGAAAAAGTTGCCTTTCTTTGAAAAAGTCAGGTTTTATTCCATAAGGTTTTTATTACTCATATCCTCCAGACACTTTTTTTTAACTTAAAAAGCAATAAAGATTTTATGTCAGATCGAAGAGATTTTTGTTTACTCTTTAATGAACTTTCATTTACCTTCCAAAGACCTACCTTATAGCTGATCCTGGAGGACTAATCAGGATTCCTCTTCCAGATTCTTAAAAAAAACATGTTTGCACCTTTCTCACAAGGATTTTGAACACCCCTGAAAGAAGGATCAGTTTTCAATGAATGCATTACACAGGATGTTGTGTCCTGAGACTCTGCCCACAATGCAGACCTGCCCTATAATTCTGAAGTTTCCATTTTAATTTGTTTAATCTCAATATCTGGCTGCTTAGGGCACACCACTCTCCTGGATAGTAATGCCACTTGGCCAGACTATGAGCATGGGGATTTTACAGTGTTTTTTCCTTTCCAGCTGTGTATCTGTGTGATTGTCCACTCCCTGTACCACCTAAACAGTGTCCACAGCCCTTGAAGAGCCAAGCACTCAAACAATAAGCAGACATCTCCAGGCATTTTGGCCTTTATTTTACCAAGCTAAAAGAAAAAGCTAAAGTCTCTCTGAGCATGCACAGGCAAATACATGCAAGTCACAAGTGAGTGACCCATACAGGAAAAGTCTCTCCCAGTCTTCAAGGGCAGAAGTGGCTTTAAAACTGCTGTCTGCAAAAAACAAGGGGTCCCTAACTCCATTGATCTGCACACAGCAAGGAGAAAGGGAACAGATATCAGGCTCAAGTAGGGCTTGCTTTGTGTTAGCAATAGCCACAGGGTCACAGGAGGATTCTGTTATTAAAGAAAATAAATTTGGGTGAGTTGGGCAGATATCCTCCAGTGGGCTGTTTGAGATTGATTGATTAGAGCAAAACTGGTACCAGGAAGACAAGAGCTCTCTGACCGACTGCTGATTTTACAGCCCTATTTCTTTTCTCTCTCCTCTCCACTTTGTTTTCTTTAATAGATGAGGAGACTAAAATGCAGGTGAACTCTGTGAACTGCAAACAATGGGAGCTCAAAGCTTCCTGAATTGAGACTTTCAAGGGCAGTGCAGTATGTATATTGTGCTGGAGGGAGGCTTTAGTTCCTCTGGAGGAAAGTAAGTCACTTGTTTAGAGACTTAGAGCTTGCACAGCATTAAAGATAATAAAAGAATTGAATTTGACAGGAAAAAGGAAAGGAGGGAGGGAGAGAGGAAGGAAGCAAGCAAGCAAGCTTCCTTTAGGTACTGGAAAGCTGCTGTAAGGTCCCCCTGGAGCCTTCTCTTCTCCAGGCTGAACAATTCCAACTCTCTCAGCCTGTCTTCACAGGGGAGGTGCTCTAGTCCTCTGATCATTTTTGTAACCCTCCTCCGGACCTGTTCTAAACCATCCATGCCTTTCTTGTGCTGAGGCTCCAGAGCTGGATGCAGTACTCCACGTGGGGTTTCATGAAGGCAGAGTAGAGGTGCAGAATCACCTTCCTTGACCTGCTGACCATGCATCTTCTGATGCAGCTCAGGTTATGGTTGGCTTTCTGGGCTACAAGCTCACATGGTTGGCTTATGTCCAAGTCTTCATCCACCAGAACCCCCAAGTCCTTTTCCACAGGGCTGTTCTCCACGATTTTTTATCCCAGTCTGTACTTATGTCTGAGATTGCCTTGACCCAGGTGCAGGACCTTGCACTTGGACTTGTTAAACCTCATTTGGTTCATGTGGGCCCATTACTCAAACTTATCGAGTTCCTCTTGGATGGCATCCCTTCCTTCTGTTATGTCAGCTGCACCACTTAACTCTGTGTCATCTGCAAACTTGCTGAGGGTGCACCTGACCCCACTGTCTATATCATTAATAAAGATATTGAAGATCACCTTTCCCAAGCCATGAGGGACACCACTTACAACTGCTCTCTAACTAGATGTGGAGCCATTCTCTCTCTCCATCTATCCAGATGATTTATTTTTCTTATCCACCAAACAGTCCATTCTTCAAACCCCTATCTCTCCAATAGAGAGATAAGCAGGTCATGTGGAACCCCTGTCAAAAGCCTTACAGAAGTCCAGGTAGATGATATAAGTTGGTTTTCCCTTGTTGACTGTTGCAGTCACTCCATCGAAGGAAGACCACCAGGTTGGTCAGACAGGATTTCTCCCTTGTGAAGCTGTGCTGGCTGTCTTGGATCACCTCCTTGGCTTGCATATGCCTTAGCATTGCTTCCATGAGGTTCTGTTCCATGATCTTCCCAGGCACACAGGTGAGGCTTACCATTCTTCAGTTCCTCAGGTCCTCCTTTCAACCCTTTTTAAAAATAGGGGTGATGTTACCTTTTTCTCAGTCACCAGGGACTTCACCTGACCACCATGATTTCTAAAATGTGTTGGAAAGTGGCCTTGCAATTATGGCAGCTAGTTCCCTCAGGACCCTGGGATGTATGTCACTGGGTCCCATAGACTTGTGCTTCAATAAGTCAAGAGGGGCATCTCTGTTTTAGGATTACGGGATCACAGAATAATTCTGTTTGGGAGGGACACTTCTGGAGTCTTCAGACCAGTCCCTCCCCCTAGCCAGGCCAGCTTTGAGGTCAAACCAGGTTGCTCAGGCCTTGTTCTAGCTGAGGTTTGAACACCTCAGAGATGCAGACAGCACAGCCTCTGTTTTTCTGGGTTGAGTGGTGGGTGAACATGGAGGCAGTGAGAGAGACACAGCAGACACGACTCCATTTCAGAAAGGTATTAATAAGCCATGAAGCTGAAGGATTTCTTGTAATCAAATTTCTACCCCCAGTAAAGCATACTTGTCCCCAGTTTCACTACAATACCCATGGTGCAGTGTGGTTTAAATTTAGGATGGTTGACTGGACACAGAGCAATGGCTGGAAGATATTCCCAGTAGACGATGGAGGCTACCCTGACCTTACACTGTAACTGTTAGACCTTAGGTTTACTAGCCTGCTGTTAAAGCCTGATTGTATTGGATGTATTAGATTTATTAGATCAAAAGTGAAATGTGTATGCTTGCAACATAAATCAGCAGGGTGACTGTGCTGCAGATACGCTGGTAGAGAGAAAGTAAGTAAATATTTAGAGAAGATATGCCCCTGGCTTCTGAGAGAAAATAAATGGTATGTAGTGGTGTATGATGAAAGCAATGAAATCAGATATTCCTTTTGGCTTCTTCTCTGCTTAGAGGTTTATTCCTCTTCCTAAGTGAAAGCCCAAAATATTAAGCATTTTTCTGCAGGAGACTGACATTCTCTGCTTAAAGCCCTGAAGCCTTAAAAAAGTTCAAACCCAGACATTTGTCAAGTGAAGCATTACTATCAGTTTGAAACTCAGCTTAAATGCTGTCTATGTTATCCCATCAGCAAGGCTTCCCTGAATCCCATTTAAACATCAGAGCTGCCTTACAGATTATTATGGTTACTTACAGTGGCTGCTGACAAAACAGTTTGGTCTAAGAGTTCAAATTCAAATTCCTATCTGAGCTGACCTGGCCTATCATTTCTTATGGAAGGCTAGGTACATAAGTAATCATAGGATTACTTTAGGATCATTAATGATCCTTGGATCCTATTTGCATGATCTTAAGCTCTGAGCTTCCTACACTTCACATCTAGCTTTGTCCTTCCACTGGATAGATGCTTGGAGAAGAACCAGGGGACTGTCAGAAGGACTGGGGCAGGAAATGGTTTCATGAGCCAAAGGGAGATTAGAGAAGCTTAAAAACAAGATGTCTGAATTCTCTGCTGATACCAGTTGACCTAACATAATGAAGCTGCATTAATTTACTCTAGGAAACCATTTGACACTACTCCTTGTGCAAGACCACGCTGACAGAAAAGTAACCTGTCTGGGAGAAACAAGGAGGGAATCCATGTCCTGTTTGGCACTGACCCTTTGGTGCAGACTGTTGCATACACATTTGTTACTGCTCAAGCACCACAGCAAGAGATGGTGAGTTTTACATACCTGAAAAATATGAAGTCTGGACATAGGAAAGCCTTTGGAAGAGCTATGTCACACTAAGTTTTCTTAAGACTCTTCTGAATCTGGCCTAGTGTTGCTAAATAACTTTATACTCTTGTAGATATACAGTGCTGAAAACTGTTTGTATGAAATGTGACCAGCTGAAATAGAGTCTGAGAATATCTCCATCTTGCAGAGCTGTCATTAAACATTAATGGCAAGCAGCTGGATCTCCTGTGGATAAAACAGGCTTGCACTCCTGTCACTACTAGTAGGAGCAGGCTTCGTGAGGAGAAGGAAGAAAACACATCCTGGCACGTACAACCCAAACTGTGAGTCAGAGGATCAGAGAAGCAATGGGTTTTAACTGGGATTGCCTATCTTTGCCTCTGAGGCTGAAGTGGGAGGCATGTGTCCCCAAGATGAGAGGAGGGATTAGACAGGGATAGAGCTGCCTTGGATGCAGCTGTTCCCATTGCTTTACTTCAGTGTTTGCATTGCTTTCTATGCAGCTCAGCACTACAGAATTGTTAGGGGAAGCAGAGACTTTGGCAAAGCAATTTCACAGGTTCTGAGGTTCAACAGCAGCCAGCAGAAAACAAAATAAAAAAGAGGAGTTTAATTGATATCACTTGCTATGGGAACCCCTGTGCTGTGCTAGGTGCTCCAAGCATACTCAGGCTGGTGCAGATGCCTTTCTGCCGCACGGCCAGCACAGGAGCTGGACACCACCAGCCCAAGCACTTCCCAGGCTATGATCCACAGCAGCTAACATTGCTTTGCCCTATACACCTGATTGCTGTGGCACAGATAGGCAATGGCAATTGCCCCTGCTCACATAGAACTAGCAGTGGCTCTCCTGTCTCCAGCCCTAGATACAGTTCCACAGGCAGCTGGGTTAACTCCATGGAAATGCTTCAGAAAAGAACTAGTGGCAAAAGGAGATGAAGAGAGACAGAGGCTTAAGGGCTGACAACACGAGTATCTTGTGTTGAATTTGCCCTGTTGTGCATTATTCTGTGGTGTATGCCCATGGGCAGCCATTCACCAGTAGAGCAAGTAGTTTAGCCAGCTAAGCAGTCTTCCATCTACCTGTGCTATGGTATAACCTGTGAATGTAGGCACTTACCACCAATAGCTAAGACACAGTGTCCATGCAGCCATGTCTCTATGCTTGCCTTTGAAGATCCCTTTGCAATCAATACATCAGGGATGAAAATCTGGGGTAATGACCCTGCAGACCACCACACTAACCAGTCCAGAGCCTTGACTGCCATCTTCCTCCTGGCTCCTTGTGAGTGCAGCACCACACAAGTGCAGAGTACAAGCTGTGGCTGCAGGATAGTGGCTGCAAACTGTGGGGCTACACCCATATCTGGTTAAGATGAAGGCCTTGCCCCAAGACCCATAAAAGACACACAGGCAGCCAGGGAGGGGAGCTGCAGTTATTCTAAATATCTTCTGGTTATGCCATGATCATCATCTCTCTTAGCTGAGGTGGAGCATGTCAATCCAGTAAAGAATGGCTGGTGACTGATTTTTGATAGCTCAGCCAAAGGAAAGAAACCCCTGGGTTTGGATTAGTAGATTGTCTTAAGCTGAGTTCTCTTCTCCAAGCAGGATCCACCAGATACTTGCATCACATCCTTATTAATTTACAATGCACAATTTGCATGTGTACATGGAGGAGTCACTTGGGGTATCATCACTCAGCTCCATGGAATCAAAATGAGCTCCGCTCAGGATGCATGAGCTCTGCTTAAATTCCAGCCCCTGTGTCTTCACAGGAACTTGATGACTCTCTTTCCAAAACGCATCTCTTTCAGAGTGGACTTTCAGAGCATGATGATGCCACAGCTGCAACAGTAGACAGGCTATTTCAACTGAAGTTAATGAGACACGTGAAACTAAGAACCAGCACCCCCATAACCCATCACAGCTTTGAAAATGTGCCCCATAACTTTTTTTTTTAATTTACTGAGGGTTTCTTGGAATGAAAACCACTTTTTTTTTAATAGGCTACTGTGTGCTTCATACGTAACAGAGGTGGTGTGCTTCCAACTGAGGCTCAGCAGCAATTGGCATTAGAGTGTACAGGGGAAGAGAGTGAAACAATAGACAGGAAGTCTTTAAAATACAATACAAGAGCACTTGGGCTGATGAAATAATAATTAGAAGCTGTATTCGGCAGGGTATTTAAGCATCTGCCTGATTCTGCCCAGAAACAGTTCCACTCATTTCAGTAGGATTAATCACAAGACTACAAACAAATACTTTAAAACGTCCTGCAGAGTCATAGTCTGAACAAACAAAGCACATTAATTTGATTTTTTTTAAAATGTGTGCTTGTTTAAAGGATCCTGATTTGCTTGCTGGAGACTCTTGCAAGAACTTGTTTCACTGGCAAACATAGAGTACATTTCAAAATCCTATGTGAGGGATCAGGGAAAACAGATTTTTAAATGCCCATCTTTGGGCAATTGTGACAGAAGAGTTGGTGCCAGTACGGAAAGAGCTTCAGTGTCATATGATTTATTTGACTGGACAGTGTAGCTTGGATTTCATGTATCTGCAATCCAATATTGCATGGAATAAATATCCAAACCAAGTTCTGTTTTACATGCATGATACATAGTAGATGCTTGAATAACGAACACATCCGAAGAAATCCCAGTATCTTCCAAGCTATTCCACCCACAGGGAAAAGGAAGTTAAATGTTTCCCTACCCTTCAAATCACTCACTCAATTCCAGTAATAATACTTCAGTTTTCCAAAAGCATCTTCCATTTCAAAACACTTTTCAAATACTTATTAACTCTGACCACCATAGCCCTGCCAGAAAGGGAAATATTATCCCATGCTACACAGGTGAGGAAGACAAAGACTTAAAGTTAAGTTCCCTTCCTTCCCCCAAATCTCATAGGAATTGGTGGCAGATCCAGCTGGGTCTAAACCAAAACCCTCCTTGTTTTTTTTAGCTTTTCATTTTCTGGTCTTGTGTTTTAGCTGTTTGCCTGATCTATGTTTAGGTGCTTCTTCCTTGTCAGAGCAGAACCACTGTGGGGGCTGCCTGCATTTAAATGAGGGTGAGGCGAGGGTGGTATGCAGCTCCACAGCAGCAGGCTTATGCTGAGACTCACCCAGGGGTGAGGAAAGGAAGCAATGACTAAAACTAGTTCATCCTCTGCATGAGACCTAACCCCAGCTGAGAACAGATGGATGCAGTGGGAGATGGAGTAGGGGGAGGATGCCAGCCAGAGGAGCACAGACTCACTTCTCTGCAACAGCAGCAAGCTGGCTCAGTTTCCCCAGTGATACTGCGTGGGGACAACTGGGCACTCACTCCTTCGGTCTCCGAGCCCCTCCGGGAAGGATGCTGCAGCTTGGATGGGGACAGCTAGTGAGGCTGCGGCAGGTCAGGCTTCTCACTGAGGCTGGATGATCTCCAAGCCTCCCCGAAGGACACCTCTTGGAGAAGCCACAGCATCACACTACATGAAGTCAATGTGGAAATTCACTGAGCAAAAGTGGAGAGCCAAATCCTCCACACCAGAGAAAATAGCAAGTTACCTTGAACTGATAACGTATTTGCTAGTATGGAAGTGGCCAGATGAACCTCCATGGCTGGCCTGTATGAATCTCAGGAGAAGCAATCATGGGATAATGCCAGATTTTGAAGCTTGGGCATCTGCCTCTGCCATCACACAGCTTTGTTTCAATACTGGTGGGAGCAGGGTGAAGAAGGTGGTGTGTAAAGGTGGCATCATGGCACAGCAAGGAGCTGCCACTAAACTGTCAGGACAGGCTGTACCTGTACTCCTGGCTTGTTCCAGCTGAGTGGTGAAGGTGCTTCATCTTAAACCTTTGTGAGAAGAAATTTATTTGTTCAGGGAGGAAATGCACCAGCAGCTCTTGCTTAAATGAAGCAGCAGCTATGATTTGACCACTGATTTGAATGCACTTTTACAAAAGCACTATTCAAACCTGCCATGCTGCTCACTTCTCCTTCCCTGTTAATAATTACAGTCATACTGTCTCTGGTAACAAACTGCTGTAGAGGCACTGACTAAGTTTCTTTGTGAGCTGTTTGCTAAATAGAAGAAGAACTTTCCCAAGTGTATCAAATGGCCAGCTGCAGAGCAGCCTGACTCCTCGATGCCTCCTGGCTCCCTGACCCAACACCTGCCTCAGCTCAGCACCCTGGTCCCCTCCAAACACCTTGCCACAACTGCAGGGCTAGGCAACCTGCTTTCCTTAACAAAGTCCCTGCAGATTGCTGTTTAACACAAGTGCCTCTTCAAGGAGAGGAGATGGGGGGTTGCTTGGCTGGTGTCAATATGTTGCCCCTGGGGACTGGCACCATTCACTGATGTGCTTCTATGTGTGCCACTTCTTTCTCCCTGTGCCTCTGCCATTCAATGAGGAGGCATGTGCCTCGCCCCACTGACGTCATCTCATAGACCAAATGCTTAAAGAAGCATTAATCCTTAATTTCAAGGCAAGGTTGTTTTTTAACTCTGTATATCTCTCCAGTCCACTGCACAGTGCCTATCCGCTGTATCTTCAGGTTTCAGCCCTTCCCCTGACTGAGCTGCAAGCAGCAATATTCCAGCATGACTGCTGTTTCCTATTCCCATCACTGGCAGTAGTTAATGACTGCTAAAGGAAGGTTGGGACTGCCTCTCATACACTTTTCCCCACCCAGCACTCCCTCAAGATCTGCATTAATCCACTGGAGCTGCACTGATTTATCAGCACTCAGGCAGACCTGTAGTCATAACAGGCTGGGGGATATTTTCTGTACAGGCTCAAGTTTAACACAGGGGTTCAGACCTTTCTCAGAGAAGAGATTACAGTGTGGGTAAGTGGACCTCTGGTAGATATATCTAATGAGGCCAAAAAGCAGTGACTGTAGGGTCACTACTGCCAAAGATGTCAGCTGCTTTCCAGGCATACAGCTTGTCATACCATGCAGTGGGCATGGGCACTGCCACCACTCTTACAGGCTCACCCCTCTCTCAACTTCATTCATCATCCACCAAAGCCACAAACCATTTTGCTCTCCCTTCAGGAGGTAGAAAATGGAGTGTGCTATTTCACAGAAGCATTTTTTGCCCTGTAGAATAGCACATTTGTATGACACTGTAATCACTGTACACATTATGCCATGAATGGTTCCAACAAAGCCCGTAATGGCCTCCTGGGAGCAAGGTACCAGCCAGAAGGGGTGGCCCATGTGTTGCTGCCCTAGATACTTTCAGCTAACTTACTGTGCTATCTTCACAAAGCCACCACCCTGTGCTGAGTTACATCATATCATAATGTAATACCTTTCAATCACTTATCTGTCTTATTTCTGGACTAGTGCCAGCAAAACTGATGAAGGCCAGGCTGAGTTCAGATCAAACCAGAGGACGTTGTGGTTACATTTATGGTTTTTCAGGGGATCTCTCACCTGCAACCACAAATCTGCCTTTATTTGGCTTGAGCATGATCCAAAATTACCTCAGAGGTCAGCAGTGCATGTCTTGCAGATTAGTGAAAACTACTAACTAACCTGATGTAACACATTATTATTATTATTAGAAAAAAGAGTGTCTGTACTCAGTTGTCTTGTAATAAAATCCTAACATTGATTTTTCCCTTTTGAAAGAAAAAAAAAAAAGGAAAGGGAAAAAAAAAGGCACGGGAGGGTTTTGCACCCTGCATCTTGCTGAATGCCATAGCTCTTGGTACAAAGAATTCATTGTAGGCAGTGCTCTAAATCCTCTTTGCAAATATGATTTAACGAAACTTCCCAGCACCTCCCCAGTGTAAACCAGAGGAGCTGAAGTCAGCCTCTGCAGAAGCCATGCTGGGGAGAGGAACTCTGTCTGAGGCCAGCAGTGACTGAGCCTCCAAGGGAGGATGGTGGTACTCCCTGGGGTGCCTGGTGATGCAGCCAGGGAGCTCAGCTCCTGCCCGCAGCCAGGCTGGCTCTGGCTGTTTACTCTGGCTGTTTCCGTCCAAAGTCCCTCAGACCTGGTGGTAAAAGCAATGCTGACTTTCCCCAGCTTGAGATTAAGTCACCTTTGCCCCACTTGTGTATCTGTAAAATGGAAATAGTAATATTTCCCTGTTGCCCTGCTGCTGGGGAGGATCTATCATTGTTCCCATGGGTAAGGGTACAGAAAAGGGAAAGGAGAATATATATTTACACAGAATCAGATGCAGATCAATCCATTTGTGTGATTATTGCCTCCTCCAACAACGTTCCCTTCCTATGGGAGTGGGAAACTTTATTTGGTTTAATCAGTTATGTATATTAATGAACAGTTAGGGAGGGAAAGAGGGGACAACCAGAACAGAAAGCCTTCCACAAACGAGCTGCCCTCTGTTGGGCTTGTTTGATTTGGGATAGGAGGGGAGCAACCTGACTGTGATAGATGAGGACTCTATTTTGACCCTGAGTGTCTGTAAAATCAAGTCTGGGTAGGAGATTTAAGATAAAGGGCCAGACACAGTGTTGATTTAAGCTATCATGGTTTCTCTGGAGTTACTGGAGTGATGAGAGTCACATCAGGAAAGTCTGGTCCCGTGGGTGTCAAAAGAGAAGGGCAGGTTTGGAGCAGCTCCACACTCTTGGCAGGGTTCTGGCTCTGTCAGAAGAGTTGTGGGTTTTGCTCTTGGTTATTTAATTCATGCAGCTCAGCCTTGTGACGGTCCCTGGGGTCCAGCTGCTATTGAAAGCTTTCAGCTTTTCATGTGAGATCTATTAGATGTGACAAGGTACACATGGGTCATGTGCTGCTCTCCAAGTATGTCACATTTAAGCACAGCATTGCAATAAGAACAGTAAAACCCCAAAGTCATCGTTTTCACCCCAGCACAAGCTGCCTCACATCCTGCTTTTTTTCTGCACTCTTTTCTAGCAGTGGTCCCTACCAGCAGCTGTGCAAGAGGTCCCTCCACTGATCCTCTGTGCATCCTCGGTTTCTCTCGATGTAAAGAGAGCATTGAGAGCAGAGTAAGAAGCCAGTGAATTGGCATGCTCTCCTAGAACAGATTGGACAGAAGAAACTAAAGCCCAGAAGGCATGGCCCTGTCTTATGACCATTTGGGTTGAGTAAATGAATCTCTGTGAGCTGGAACTTTGGTTACTAATTCTGTCTGAAGTTCATCAAAGCTGGAGAGATAGGGGTTCAGACAGTGGAATAAACCAGATTGGCTTTGTGCTGAAGCTGAGAAATACAGATCAGACAAATACAAGTTCAAGGAGAAACCTTGTACCTTAGAAATCTTTGTTTAAAAATGTTTTTTTTTTCCCAAAAAAACCCAAAGCATGAGAAAAACAAATATAATATTGCCATCCCAAAGTCCTTTCTGCTCTGAACAACGCTGCCTATCACTTTGCATACTTCCCTATGCAGCTCTGCTAATTCCTCCTTTGGGAGATGCATATGAAGTGTTATTTCAAACCAGCTCCTCCAACCAAAGAAAACCAATAGTTCAGAAATAAGGTACTGAAGCAAGACCTCTAGAACCCCTTCAGCTCATTGTCAGCATTGCTGGATCTGCACCTCTCCCACATGTTGGGGTCAATTTACTTGCTCTTCCTCTGTCACAGCAACCCCTGGAAAATATGCTGGGCTTTTGGACAGGACTGTGAGGTCACTGGGGACACGGTGCCCTCTACAAGCCAAGTGAGGATGGCTGGTGAGACTGCCAGCCTGACTGAAGTCTGTTTGATTGTGTAGACGTCCTTTGACGTGGCAAGTGGCCACTGCTGATCAGAGCTGACTCAAATCCCAGCAGGTGTTTGAAGTTAAATCTCCAGAGGTTCAAATATTAGCCTACTCCATCACCTGTCCATCAAATATTAACTCACTCCACCAAGAACACACTTACCCAGTCCCTTGGCTCGCTGCTTCCCGTACTGGTAATTTTTCTTGAGACAAATGCAAACCACTGCACCCTGGATGCAGAAGGAGATAAGCTCCAGCCCAGTTACAGGAGAACATTAAGTATCATTGATTCATAGCTGGGGATTTATATCTGGCTGGGGACTGAGGGTCAGGGTAAAGAAAAATAGTTTCAGTGCTTCTGTAAGTTAATTTGGACATTAAATTTACCTTCATCTTGGTAATGAAAGCTGGATTGCCGGTGCCTTGTATTTAAAAAAAACATAAGTCACACTCCTAAGCAATCACAAGACTAGCTTGAAAATCATACAGTGAGGAGTCCTTTTAATTGACTTTCTGGTCCTGGAGATACTAGGATTTTGTGATTTTCATGCTGCTTCTTTGCAAAATAAGTGAGTTAAATCTATGCTGCTATTCCAAGAAGTGGGGAGAGTCTCAGATAACCTGCTTCCTGATGAAAGCAGGGCTTGGAGGAAACTAGGCCACAACCCATGAAGTGAGCTGGAAGTGCAGTCTGTCCTGTCCTCTTTGCCTCCACATGTTAACTGAAATCTGGGAATCAGAAAGTCTCAAAGGAGCTTGGGCCACTCAAACTCCCAGGTACCGCCCTGACTCACCCCTGTGCTTGGCTAACTGTGCTCACTTCTGCTTGGCTAAGCAGATATGTAAGAAGGTGGTGAGCAATTGAGCAAGTCAGTGGGACTCATTAGGGGTGGCCTGTGGATAAAAAACTCTGCTCTCTTCAAAATTCAAGCAGTGCCTGAAAGGTTACAAAAGTAGTAAGTTTTCTAAGATGCTTAGGCAGCTTCAGCCCTTTTGCCTTTGGGTTGTGGGAAACAGTGAGGTTACAGGAGGCAGTCTTGCACTTCTTCTAATGTTGGGTCTTTGCCCAGCAGTAAAAAAGATTATTTCTACCTACATTATCAAGATCATGGATTATATTCACAAAATATTATTTTTAATCTCTATAGATCATGTACTCCAAACTCATTAATGATTAATGAGGGGATATATTCCTGCCCCTGCTTCACAGCTGTATTAGGAGGCTTAATTGAAGTGCTTTGAAATTCTAGGAGGAAAACTATTGCCTTAGTGCTTTGTATTATAATTATTACATCTTTAGGAGACAAGTGATGACCATACAGTGATCTGATGAACAAATAAAGATTTTACTTTTACTCCCTCGATCATAAACATTCTCAATGAACAGAGGTTGTGGTATGAAAGCCTGCTTAATACCATAAACTTCAACACAAATGTGTGAAGCTGGGCTGGTGGTCACATTTTCACTGTCTTGCTGAAGGAATGTGCTTTGGACTCATTTCGCTGTGCCAGGATTTAACAGCCACAGCTTCCATTCTCTGGGAGATTAAACTCTGCTGCCAATGTTATCACACTATAACATTTGAAATGGTTTTATGTAAGGACGGCACAAGGCAGCGCTAGCTGAGGTGATTGAGGCAAAGTCGTCTAGCTGCCAACTGGTGGATACAGGCTCCCTTTCTCAGGAAAATTGCTTAGTGATAACAGTTTCAGCTGCAAATGCACTGTCTGATGCATTTAGTATTCAGCTTGCAGGGTTGTAGGACACATCACTGCAGTTCCTGCTAGGAAAAATGACAGACGTGTCTAGGGTGCCTGCCAAGTGTGAGCTCCCTGTTTGGGCAGCTGGCTGGGAGCTGACAAGGAGCCTGGCATTGATGGGAACGCCTGGGAACGCTCTGGGAGCAGAGAGCTGTGCCAGGCAGACTTGCAGCGCTAGTCTCCACATAGGAGCTGGTAAGTGTGTATGTGTTACAGGACAACTCATTGGTTCCTATGCTGGTAATAACACAATAATGAAAATTATGTCAGCTGCTGTTAATTATAGAATGAACCTTTCCAAACCCAATCCAAACAGGGGGGTGGGTCAGACTTCCTGCAGAGCTGAGCTGTCCCAGCCTTTCCCTGCTGGCACGGGTAGCCATGATGGGATACAGACCATCTCCCTCCTACAGGGTGTCCTGGCTAATGTTGTGACTTAGCTTGGAGAGAGAAGGCTTCGGGGGAACCTTATAGCAGCCTTTCAGTACCTAAAGGGGGATTACCGGATAGAAGGGGAGAGACTTTACAGCTGGTCAGATTGCAATAGGACAAGGGGGAATGGATATAAGCCGAAGGAGGGGAGATTTAGACTAGAAATTAGAAGGAGATTCTTTACCCAGAGGGTGGTGAGGCAGTGGAACAGGTTGCCCAGAAAGGCTGTGGATGCCCATCCCTGGCACTGTTCAAGGCCAGGCTTGATGTGGCCCTGGGCAACCCAGTCTAGGGGTTAGAAAAAGACGATCTGTAAGGTCCCTTCCAACCTGGGCCATTCTATGATTCTATGTTTTGGCTACAGTGAGGGGAGCACAGACTATTCATCCAGTGATATGGTGACCAATGAAGCAGAAGATGACCACTGGCCTTGGGCATCTGTAGCTCACACAGAAAGATGTAAAATCACTTGCTTTCTCCCTTGTGCCCCACACAGAACTGAAACCTGAACTTCTACAGGGGCAAGCTCTGGTCTCTGAAAAAAAAAAGTTTAAAGCGTGAATGAAAGGTTTCCCTGAACCTATTTTTCTGGAGGAATATCTCCAAAGGGATAAACACCCACTCCTTGAGCACTTGATAGTGGGCAGGAGCTGCAACAGGTGGGAGATTCCCAGATCTCAGGTCCTCCTCCTGTGTGCCTGCAGTGAGAAGGGGACACCTTTTCTAAGGAGGCTTTTATGGGTAGCAGTTATTTCTTGTATTCAGCCTTCAGGCAGATTGCAGCTTCCCTCCCAACAAGAACAAACTCATTGCAGGAGGTGAAAGAGCACACGAACAAGAATTTAAATACATTTCTAGTAGGTTGTGATATTTCTTGCACCTTTCACACAGCAGGCAGACAGAAAGCAGGAGCTGTTATATCAGGTGATAAGATGCCAACACCCTAGTTACTCCTCAAGGTGTTCTTGGACATTACAGTGATAGACTCAAGATCTTAAAGCCCAGGAGAGGCTATCACAATGACCTAGACAATCCATTTGCATAGCACAGCCCAGGAATTTCCCTTCAGTTTTTATTCCACCAGCTTGAATAATGTGTTGCTGAATTTTAGTGATGATTTAAAAGATCTACTCTTGAATCATACCGGTTTCAAGTGGTAGCAATTTAACACCATCCTTCAGTGAATGCTTTCAGCAGCCATTTATCCTACCTGTTAAAAACTTGCAACTTGTTAGTACTTCGCTATTTCAAATAACAACCTCTGGCTTGCCAAGCACTCTTTAACCTGCTGGGGAATTAAAAGTGGCAGGGAAAACCCAAACGCTTGCCTCTGAGCACTCCAGCAGTCATTGGGAGACACAGCAGTGGCCTCTGCCCCTAGAGAGTGATCTGGGATGCAGCCCTGCAGAGACCTGCCACGCTGGTTATAGGCATGGCCTGGGAGCCACTTCCCATTCCCCATCAGAGCTTCTTGTGTATATGGGTACAGCTTAGGTCTCCTGCAGGAACACAAAGCTGTTATACCAACCCAATAAAGATTTCCATGATCCTCAGCAAATAGTTTAGAGGTGAGGTGGCAGACTGCTTCTTACTGCTATGCATACCTACCTATATATATATATGTTTATATGAAATGTAGTCTTTTTGCCACTCCTTTAAAAGATTTAAAAATCCTTTCCCCAGGGTATGTGTAGAAGATGTAATATTTCTAACATGTTGCAAATCTGCATTTCCTATTGATCTTACCTGCTCTGCTGTGCTGCAGCAATCTCTGTTTCACATGGTGGCTCCAGGGCCTCCATCCTAATTAAAATCCTTTCCCAGGAGACTGGAGATGCACCAGCTGATCATGGATACAGTAGTAACAGTTGGTGACCAAAATCTCTGAGACCCTGAAATAAAAGTAAGAAACAGTACATGAAACACAAGGTACCTTAAAAGCAGATTTAGAATCATAGAATTTTCAGAGTTGGAAGGGACCATAAAGACCATCTAATTCCAACCCTGCCCTGCCTGGCAGGGACACCATCCACTAGGTCAGGTTGCCCAGAAACCCATCAACCTTTGTCTTAAAAGCTTCCAGGGATGGGGCTTCCACAATCTCTCTGGTCAACCTGTTCCAGTGTCTCACACCCTAACAGTGAAGAACTTCCTCTCTAACTCCCTGGTCCTGTTTGGCAGTCACAACTGTCATCAGCCCTCTCAAGCACCTTGCAGGCATTAATTACTGAAGAAAACATCATGTGCTTATGACTGAAAAAAACAGGCTTAGAGGAGTCATTGGTTGGAGGTTTCCTCCTCTAGGAACTATGTTGGCCTCAGAAGTTGCTAAAGCACTTGGTTAAGGCAGCCTGTCCACATGGCACAATGTCTGACCGGCCCAGGTGATGCCTTAGGACAGGTGACAGCTGTGGGCAAACTGGGGCATGGTGGGCTCTGTTGGAGTCCTGGCTCTGTCTCTGGCTTTCTAGCAGAGCATTCTGATCACCTGGGTCTTGAGTCAGGGAAAGATGGAGGGACTGTGGGTGTAGAGGTGTAGAAGGGTCCCTTAACCCAAGGAAGCATGTAAACTAATGCCCTTATGCACATAATTTGTTTGCTAGAGCATGGCCAGCTTACCTGTGTCTTGCTGGTGTATGTAAGGAGTGAATCTGTAGTGCAGCAACCCCCAGGACCCCGACCTGTTTGGTGGGTAGACCTGCTGCCCTCCGGTGCTTCAAGTCAAACCAAAGGATCAAGGAGTCCATGCCAGGGACAGTAATGTTATCAGCAACAGGGCTGCCTGTGCCTGGGGCACTGCCTGACCCCAAAATGCTGTGGGGATCATCCTCGCCACAGCAGGCCTGATGTGCCCTCAATACCCAGCTGGTCGCTTTCTGGTGCTAATGGCTGAAGCTGATACTCAAGGTGCTAATGATGCCCTGCACAGGGACCCTAGCCTTGTCCCACCCTCACTCCACACCAGGGTCTGCCTCGAGATTTCCCAGTCTCCCTTGGCATCACCAAAACCTCACTAGCCCATGCTGCTGCTTGCTGCCCTGTGCCCCTTACACCTAGAAGCACATACACCTGAAACTGTTTTATTTTAAATTGAGTGTTAAAGAGTGTATCTGCCTCTCATGTAACCCAAACAGTGAAGTTATCCCACTTCTTCATTTCTCAAAGTGCCTGTGGGCAAACCCTGCTGTCCTGGCAACACAGCCCTTAAAGTCCCTGAAGCTTGTGGGACAGTGAGGATGCAAAGGGCCCCAGCTTGTGAGAGTGGGTAGCAGTCTCTGCAGCTAGAGCAGCAAGAACATAGTTTATGGGAGCTAAAATTGCCATTGACTCAACAGATCTGACTGGGCTTTTTCAGATGGTCTTTGCCTCTGAACCTCTTGCCAGGCAATGCCTGAAGTTTCTGCTTCTCTTTGACATACTACCTTCTGAAAACTCTGTGGAAGTAATTCCTGGTCTGCATCAGATGACCTCTCCTTTTTGATGAGTTAAACCTGAAGTGTATGGCTTTCCTATCTTAACTGTGCTACTTATCAAGGCATTAAAACTTGTCCTGAAATCCAAATGGTATCCTTAATTCATTCCTTTTATGGTTGCAATAAAGTTTTGAGCCCTGTGCTTGTACCATGCCTAATGCAACAGGACCCTGGCTGTTAACCAGAGATCTGCTGAGTCCAATAAGAGTAATACATAAAAAAAGTCATTTTGTTTCAGGAATGAGAAAACATCAAACTCATATCCTTTTTAATATGCAGCACGTGTGAAAATCAGCTACAGAAGCAGAAAAAAACTTTCCTTAGTTGTTCTTTTCTAGCCAGAGTTGCTGCCTACCCCTCTTCTCACAGCAGGCAGAGGAACCTCAAAGAAGCAGGTGTTTTTCATGGATGAGACAAGTCCCCTGTCAGGGCTTCTAGTCTGCTTGAAACACTCCACTAATCTTCAGTGGGGTCTCTGCTCAGCTGTGCAAACATGCTTCTTTTTGAGGATTAAGTCCAAATGCACATGAAGTTTTGTGGTTATGTTTTCAGAATAAAGAGGAATCCAAAAAAACAATAGCATGGATTACTTTCCATTTGGAGAAACAGATTGCAAGTTCTCCCCTAAGCTAGGGCTGGACTGATGTCAAAATTATACATCCCTAGCAGCTTCCATTTGTAGATTTCATGGCTCTTTATTAGAGGGAACATGGCAAAATGTTTCAGCTTCCTTGGGTTAGAGATGGAAGAAAGAGGCCCTGATGTCTTAAAGGATTTCCTAAGGCTGTGGAAAAAGTACTGGGCACAGCCAGAATTTGAACTGACTCTCAGCTTTAGCAGATCTACTCATGAACAAAGCTTTCTGTCTCCCAGTATTTATGAAAATAGAGTGGGAAGAGCTGTCAAGAAGCTCTGTAGAGAAACTATTTTATATTTCCCAGTGTCTCTCCATCTACTCAGCGCCATAAAAGGTGCAGGAAAGGTAACGTGCAAGCATAAGTGATATAAAAAGGAAAGAGGGAGTCAAGCTTCATGTCAGTGATGAGTTCTGAGCAAAGGTTCAGGGTAGCTCTTGTTTGCCTTCTTCCACTGCACCCCAGTCACTCTGGAAGATTGGCTTGAATTAAGCCATTCTGGGCTGACTGCTGCACACAACCTCTTTAGATTGGCATTTTCTCCTTGCAGGACAAAGAAGGCTGTGACTGGCACCATACAGAGTAAGTGGCTGGAAGATGAAAGATGCAACCTGCTGATATGTCCATTTTTGACACATACAATTAAGCAATAAATGGTTCTGGTGGAAGTGTACAGGCACAGAGATTATTATGCAAATCAGGTCACTTTGCTACCAGTGGGCTCCTGCACTGCCTGAAATAGCACCAGTAGGATGTTAGTGCAAATGTCACCTTTCTCCTCTGTTAGTTACTGCCTCCCATCTCAACCATCATGCAGTTTCCCAGAGGTCAGAGCCATGATTTCTCACAAGCTTGGGAGTGCAAATGGATTTTAAAGAGGATTTAAAAAAACCTCCAATTGCCTTCCACGAATGTTCTAACACATCTACTGCTGTTGGCCAATGAGTCTGCTGCACTGGCAAAGCCACCTGAAGAAGCCACCTTCTGTGTGAAGGTTGAACTGATTCATGGACATGCTCCAAACTAGAAAAGACACCTACTTTTTTGGGAGATGGTAGACAGAGCTGCCTGGAAGCAGCAAGCTAAGGGCTCTGTTGGAAGTCCAGGGTTTTACCATCAATTTACTTATAACATTAAAAGTTAGAATGAAGGAGTGACACTGAGAATTTTTAACTACTTTATTTCCCAAGTTATTTTGCCTTCCTCACTCCCTTCAAAAGTCTCTCTTTTGCTTCATTTCTCTTAAGTGAGAAGAGACAAAAAGTGTGAGCTTCTTGCCCCCATCCCTGTCACTGACTGCTGTTATTGAACAAAAGCTATTGTTTGCTGCCACTGGTTATTGTTCTAGTGGTGGCAGCAGCCCCCAGCACCAGTCCCCAGCTCTGGGCCCTTTTTGTACTCAGTGCAGCACTAACAATTGCACAGTCCCTTTCTGTAGATGGTTGCAATTTAAAGAGAGAAATACTTTTATCTTCATTTTCCCACAGGCCCCAAGGACAGAAAGCTTCACAGGCTGGCTGCAGCTACCCTGGAAATGGGGGTCAGAAGAGGAGCAATAGTCACCCATCGCTACAGCATATGGCACAGACCAAGCACGTCCCAATCTGTCAGGTGAAAAAGGGTATTGCTCTCTTGTCTGCATTAGGTTAGATCTGTTCCCTCAATCTCTAAACCAAAACCTCTGAGTTCATAACACAGTTCAGTGAAGTTTACTCCAAAGTCCCCATCTCTGTCCCCAGTGCAAAACTAAACTGAACTGAACTCATCCAGATTTTGCAAAAAAAGTGTAACTGTCCACAGCCAGCAATGCCAAGACTTGATCTGCAGGCACAAGGCTGATAGAAATGATGAATGCAAAAACCCACAGCTATATAAAAATGCAGGAGACTCTTGATAATAAGGCAGTCCAGATCATTTGGTGATTTCTTTGAACATCCAGAGCACAACTCCAAAATGTTTGATGAAACCTGATCAAAATGTGTGGTTTTTGTTTGAACTTGTTTTGGGGGATTATTCAAACATGGGACTCAGGAGACAATGAGGCATGTAGTCTGAAACTGTTCCAGAAGTGACATATGTCTCTGCAAACCAAAGGTCCTGCTACTCAATAAATCTGGGGATGAAATGATGTTCACAACCATAAATAAAACTTCAGTTAAATCCAAAATTGCCTAACCCACCTCAGAATAAAACAAGAGAGATATAGAAAGAAAGAGACAAATCTTTCTTTTCATTCTGCAATAAGGCAGATTCAATATTTTCTTTGTATGCCTAAATTGGAGATAAAGTGATATTTGTCTTTTCAGATTGCAAATTGAATTGATTTTTGCTTGTCCCTTTGGGAGGAAAGGAGAGCAGTGACTTTTTAAAATGTCAAGAGGCTGGTACAAGCAGGCAAACCCCTTTGTCACCAGGCTGTGATACAGAGCTGACGAGTGGCCTTCACCTCTTGAAATCTCTGGCTTGCTGGGATTGCTCCAGAATTTTGAGATAGGGGAGAAAACCTAGAGGGAAATATACAGGTTTTAGGGTTCCTCACTGTTCTGGCAAATTGTTATCAAACAGCAGCAAAGCAGTTTCAGCCTGTCCTGATCAAATACCTATTCTGCCATAAGATTACCACTTAGTGTAGTTACTCTGCTTCCTAGCGACCTAGTGGGCAAATTTATTTTTCCATGAACTTCATGTTTTATGATGATCTTGGAATTTGCTCTTCCAATTAGCCTTTCTGATTTACTTCTTGCATTTTAATTACTGAAGATGTTTTTTATAGAATTAAGAAAATAATTATTTTCTAAAAATTCTAAGTGGTTTCTTTTTTTTTAATTTAAAAATTCTAAATTCTTTCCCTGCTGTAGGAGCCTGATGCTAAAATAAAAGCTGCATTAAAGACCATACTCCTTGTACATCCCCAGGCAATGAATCTTTCTCACCTAGGGACTCTTCAGGTAATCCATCCATCTCCTGCATCTCCCCAGGACTCCTGAAACTGTGACTCACCCACCCCTCATGCCCAGGGTCTGATGGTCATTTCTGGCAAACTACTGAACACATGTGTGTGTATATATATATATGCATGTAAAATCCAATCAACATGAAACTAGTTAATTATTTGTGAGTGACTTTAAAAGAGACAGAGGTCAAACTGCAAACAGCTGTCAACCTTCAGTTGATCCCAAATTAATAATACAATGTGAAACAGACCTCTAAAGGTTTTTTAATGTGTTTATATCTCAGCTTGATAAACACAGTCAAGAGAGACAAGATGGAAGAGGCAGGAAGCTTAGCTGAGTTACTTTTCTGTAAAAAACAACTTGTGAAAACATCTGCGTGGCCCACAGCTTCCCAGATGTTCTCTTTAACAGAGCACTTAACTTGTTTATATTTTGCCTAACACTGGAATCGTGGCAGATTATTTTTGTTGCGGTGTCTTTGCAACATTTTGTAGGTGGTCTGGTAAAAGAGAGCAGTATTTAACCCCACCACCACCTCCTTCTCCTTTGCCCTGGTTGTTTACACAGCGGAGCTTGGTACCACTTCCCTCTGATAGCATGTGCGTGGGGGGCCTGGGGGCTTGGCTATCACTCCATTTTTGCACCAGAATCACTCCATTGGCTCTTCCGGGAGGGCTGGAGGCTGACAGCTGTGAAAATGTGAGATGAGATGATTCAGGCATTCACTTCAACCTGGGATGTCCAAAAGATGGCTTGAAATCATTAGTTGCTGCCTTCGATTTGTTCACTCCTGCAGTAATGTGTCACCATCCCAAACCTGAATGACTTGTCCCTCTGAAGCCTGTGAGATATCCTGTGTAAAGAAGAAACTATGTAGCAACAGAAAGAGGATCTGGCAATCAGCATCTATATATATACAGTGAACTTCAGTGTGTTTTCTATTTGCATGGGCTGGAGAACCATATATCTACTTCTTTTACCATATACAGGTACGGTTTTCAGTTGGGAGCGATTTCTTTGTCACATTTGCAGGAGATGCATGAAGCACCTGTGATTTTGTCAAGTCCAAAGCTCCTTGGGGTCTGAAGGGATTTATACTCCACCCTCTCCCCAGCCCCCCCCAAAAAAAATCTCAGTCCTATGTCATATGGCACAGTTGAAGCTGCACAGCTTTTGGGCTATGTCTTCTGCTCCTGGCCTGACTTCACCACTTGAGCAAGTTTGGGCTAATTCGTGATTTGATCAGTTTTTGGATGACTGATTCTCAAAGAAACCCCAAGGGGCCAAAGGAAATGGTCTGGGCTGCTTTTTATACTCAGCTTGTAGCTCTGACTGGAGCTGATGCTCTTTACATCCTGCCCAAAGGGCTATTTCTACAGCAGGAATATATTTACAAAAAGCTGT
Organism: Galbula dea; assembly: GCA_013399015.1. Classification (NCBI taxonomy): domain Eukaryota; kingdom Metazoa; phylum Chordata; class Aves; order Piciformes; family Galbulidae; genus Galbula; species Galbula dea. Next base: position 741,235 of record VWZX01012694.1, read on the forward strand.
TAGAGCATGGCCCAAAGCAATGGGCAAAACAAGACTGGGTATGTCTCCTGGGGAAGATTTGCGCAGCTGTAGCTTGGAGCTGGGTACATTGCCTCCAGAAAGGTCAAACAGGATTTTGCATAGATGTCTTATTGACATTAGTGCCTTAGAAAATCTTTTTGAACACATCTATGTGATTGACAGACAGAGTTAGGTCACATAGGCTGAGGGCTTAGGAAGTCTCACATTAATCCATTTGTTTCCTGTTTATTTTTTTGTCAATTTAAAATGAATTAATCCTTACTGCACTGGGTGGATTTAAATGAAAGATGTTGTAGAAATACTCTACCTTTTCCTGTAGTGACATTTGCAAGCTGTGCTGACAATATTCTATCCCTCTGACAAAACACAGACAGTTACAAAAAGTAATTTCTCCAGAGACCTCTGTAGTACATGAATGCTAGAGTACAACTTGTAAACAATATACATGGCTGGGGTATAACTTAGCATATTGTATAATCTCTCTGCTCATACTTTAAATTCACAGTATGCTCTAAATAGTGTGTACCTAGGTTTTTATACCAAATTGTACAATGTTAACTAAGTCCACTTATTCTCTGAATTGGTTTTTCAGACTAGTTTTTTATTTTGCTTAGTTAGTTGTCATTTTGTTCTTCCTTATTCCCTTTTATAGCCACTCCATTTGGTTTTCCCATGTGTGGGAAAAACATTGACTTTCAGTGCAAGAAGCTGCTCTGCAGGGAATGGTGCTTAATGCACCATATGGTGCGGGCGAAACATCTGTGAATCTCTGACGCTGCAGTTTTGGTTCACAGGCCCAGGGTGCATTTCACACATATGCTAAGGAGAAACAAATATGACACAAGTGTTTTTCAGGAACCTTGATGTCAAAAAAACAGAATGAATTTGCTAGAAGAGACTACAAAAAACCCCAGAATGCTGTATTGTGCTAAACCCATTTCCCTAATGGAACTGTATTGCCCCTGTTATGCTCTCTTTCTTGTTAAATTGCAGTATCTGTTTTCTAGTGCCATCAAGTATTGTTGAAAATAAATCTTCTAGTGAATGGAAATAGCTCATCTTATAATTTGTAGAAAGGTTAATAAATGGTGTGTAGTGCTGGCACTTGCTCCCTGCAGGCTGAACCCATGGATGACAGCTTGCCAGGGCCATGAGAGCAGCTCCCTCCTTCACCCTCATACACCTCACACATCAGATAGGTGCACTGAGAGCTGTGTTCTGAGAATATGTCTGCTGGGCAATAATTCCCCTTCTACAGGTAGTTATTCACATGTACATGGGCTTTCTGGAAAAAGAGTTCAGATGTGTCTCTGTGTTTCAGATAACATTTTTGTGGCCTTTATCCAACTTTGAGGAGGCTCATTGGCCTGTTTACAAGTGATTTTTTTTTGTTTTGACTTGTCATTAAGACCTTTGGCTTGCAATGGTCCTGATAGTATCTTGCAGTGGTAGTGATGTGGACAGGCACTCAAGTGGAGGCTACTGTGCACTTTTGGCATGATATCTTTATTTTGCCCAAGTAGCAGGGCACTGTTCTGAGTGCTGCTGGTAACATAGAGCACCCAGACACTGCCAAGGAATGACGATGATAAGGATGATCTAGCATTTAAAGTACTTCACAGGGACTGCTGAGACTCCAGTTCAGCTTCTGGCTCTGCCACGGTGCATGTGTTCCATTCTGTGCACAGACTTTGTAAGCCAGACCTTGTGCAAGTTGCTGAAGCATGGATCCTGCTGTTACTGACACTAGTGATTGACGGGGACCACAGGCTTTGTGAAATGCTTATGTTACTTCCTTACCTTCCAGGGCTATTTGGATCTGGCAAAGGGAAGGCAGGAAGGTGCTTTGATACACAGGTAACTGGTATTCTGGAAGGACCCTCTTGTAGGGAGTAAACACTGCAGTGCTGCATAGGAAAGATGAGCTTTTTCTGCTTTTCTGCTGTACATTACTGTTTCTACTCCATGGAGGTTTGCTGTCTGCACAGGCTTGGTCAATGAAGGGAGGTATGTATCTGCTTAAATGAGCACCATCATAGCAGCAATGTCACTACTACAGAGGATTTTAGGCATGATGATGCTGGCACCCCTGGAAAAGCAACCAGCTGTGCAGTTCCCCCCCCAAAAAAAAATTCACAATTACACTTTGAAATGACCACCAGAGTAAATCTCTAAAACTTTCATATAGGATCCAGGTGTCCTCAGACTGGCTAGATATTGAGGACTTTTGATGAAGTTTGTATCCAGGCACAAGTGAAAAGCACCAACACCAGCAAAGCATCCAGAGGCAGAGCCCTTCACTTAAAGTGTACAGGGAAGCCATTTCCTTCCCCCAAAAACAGTGAAGAAAAGACTCTTCTGGAAGGACTCTACAGAGATCACTTTCCTCAAGAATTAAGATGCTACAAACAAGGAACCCTGGTTTTGATCTGACGGCCTTTCCTGTGGCTGCACTGTGAAGGGGCTGGTGACCAGCACAGAACACTGTGCTGGAAACATGCAATACATAACAGTGCAGAGTCAGAAAAAAATCCAGGCATTTCTTAACAAAAAAAAAAAAGTACAGTCATAACCTTTAACTATGAGGGAGGGTATCAAATACATCAGCAGATAAAGTCATTGCTGCTACTTAGCACTGTAGTCCGGTCCTTGGTGTGCCTTGCTGAGCCTCCTGCATTCGTAGTTTCTTCAACCATTCTTTATTGCTTTACTTAACCCTGTTAAATGGAAATGCAGGAGTGTCTTGGCATTATTAAGGAGACTTAAGAGTAAAACCCTAGTCAAGGCTGTGAGGAAAACTCTAAGTGGTACCAGCAAAAGGTCCCATTCCCACACATATGCATCCACAGGAATAATCACCTAGGTTCAAGGACAGATTCCTGTGTCAGCATCAGCAGCAATGGACTTCTCAGTCTGACACTTGTTGCATGGCTTTTCTCAGTGTATCTACCCACAGTGAGTTGAAATGTTGCCACAGGGTCTTTGATCAAGATACACTTCAGTGGGATTTGAGTGTTGCATAGGCCCTGACCTACAGAGAGAAGAATTTTACCCTTCCATAAATATGCTGTTCCCTGGCAGATCCTGCTCTCGGGGTCTGGCTAGAGCTTGGGAAAAACCAGTGAGCCACAGCATTCTTAATATGAGTGTATGGGGTTTGCTCATGCTTGGTTTGCACGTGGCTCATCCTGTGCATAAGATCTCCAATAAGGTCTCTTCAGAGATGTAGCAGATCAAAAAGCATTGCATATGTTTCCTGAGCTCCCACCCAGAGCTGTTGCCTCTACTGGTCCAGCCTCAACAGACAGGCAGAAATGATGCAAGGAGCTAGGATGGTTGTAGGGCCTGTCAGTACCTGCTGTACGTGACTTTTAGCTCCCCTGGACCCCAGCTGTACCCCATGATGTTAATGTGAGGGGCACCAGGTTGCTGCCCTCTTGGGCACTGCTCCAGCAGGTGCAACATGAACGACTACACACCAAACATCAACTTTCCTTTTGCCTGGAGAAGAGGCTGAGCCTTATATCAGGGATGCTGACAGTCCAGGGGTGTAGATGTGCCAGCATACAGTTTGAATTTTCTGGATGGAAGTTGCTGAGTGTGTTTACCTTCACTTAACAACAAGCACATTTAAAGAAGGTTTCTACCATGGAAGACAGAGGAGACTGATAAAACCAAGGTCTGGTTCCTCCTGGACTGTAACATAAATGTTTCCTTTGGCTTTCTCTTTTATTGGCTCCATTGACAGTGGTCTCTAAGGAGCCCATCAGAGGCCTCTGTGCTCGTTGCGTTCAGAGCAAGCATGGTTTCTACAGAGAATTGCCTCCAGCTTGCAAAAGCAGATTTTCCAAATCACATGTGATAAATCAAAACACCATTTCCAAGAGCTAGAATTGCCAAAAGCTACATCTTATTACAATGAACGCTTTCCAGGAGAATTGCTTGGCCTTACTTTTTCAGGATCATATAATGAGAGGGAAGAAAATAGGTGGGTAGTGCAGTAATGAGATGGTGTGAGGAAGTAGCTCATAGACTTTATCTGCTTATTCTCAAAAACCCAATCATTTTACAGTTGCCAGTGTTACTGTTGTCTTTAGGAGCTGCTTCATATTCCTATATGCTAGGAGCTCCCACAAACAGTCAAACAAATTCAGGTACAATTGCCATCACCCTTCAGAAGTAAACTTCCTTCAGAAACTATTGTCAAAAAATCCTCCAAAATAGTTAGAGATAAGCTTGTTTGTGATTTTTGTAAGATTATAATAATGATGGTTTTCTATCTCCTAGATATTCATAGGTCGTTTGGTATAATAACAAAACTTATCATAGTATGCAAATTGGTTTTAAACAAACAAACAAACCAAATAAAGAAAACAGAAAAAGTGGACCTATTTAAGCAAGGTCCTAGGCACAAGCCTCTGTTTCTTACTCTCTGTTCTCTTTTTCAATTGGCACCTGGGACTTACCTGAGTTTCTCTCTCTTTTTCCATCAGAGGTTACAACAAGATGCTTTCTTACAGCTTTTGTCAGTCACTGACTGTGACTCTCTGTAGGGTTAGTATTTTGAATAGGTGATGCAAAGGTATATCACCCTGCAGCATTAATTCTTAAAAACTACCTTGTATGGGATCTTTCTGACAGCTCTACAGCCAGATTTTTTGTTTGCATCCAACAGTTGTCTTTTTCCAGAGAGTAGTTTCTGAGAAATCCATGTGACACCTTTAGTTATGATTCACAGAGCACAGCTCTGGCAGCTAATTTGCAGAAGAATGCGTGTGAACAAGAAGGTTCCCTGAACGGCTTTTTAAAGTGGGCTTATCTGGTTAGCATCTTTCCTTAAATAAATCTTAAAAGGCTGAAATTGGCTCTCCTCTCCCCCGCCATTAGGGGCAAGGTTTCTAATGCAGACCTGCACATTTGTTTCATGAAGAATCCTCCTGAGTAAAACCTCTCACCTCTGCCTGTCACCTCTGCCTATGACAAGCATCCCTTTGGCTTGAATTCTTGGGAACTGTCATCATCTGAATTTCGCAGCTGTCGTTTCCCAGTCCCAAAACCTGCTGCAATATCACCCTTCTTTCATTTAGAAGGTTCACACACACATATCAAAGGTAAGTACATGTGTGGGAGGAATATTCATCCCTAATTTTCAAAAGTAGTTTTCAGGCATTCTCACACTCTTCGTGGGAATGAAGCATACAGTTCACTTCCTTTAACTTCAGAATTTTAACTTATCCTGTTGCTGGAGCTTAATTTACTGTTTATTGTGGAATCCATGCAAATTATATATCAAATCTTATTCATGCATGTTGCACTCTCTAAGACATCTAGGATTTCTGCAGATTACAAAAGTCCTGCAGGGGCTATGCTAATACTCTAAGCATCTGCAAATGGGTCCATAAAAAGGGGCAGGTTCCCTTTCACTGAAGTGGGAGACATAAGGATGCTTTAGGGTCATTGTGCCTGCATCCTCCCCCACAGCACACCTTCAGGCATATTCCTCTCCAAGGCTTTGGTGTGACTAATTGCAAATGGTAGAGCAGAAGAATACCTTTAGGAAGGGAGTATTGAATCACTTCCCTCTGAAAGTGCCCTCCTTTGTTCAGAATTTGCAACCAAGCCAGGAAAAGTTTTCACATGACGCAGAGATAAGCACCAAAGATAATGTGGGTTGTGATTTCTGTCTCAGACAAGAGTTAGTATGTGAGGAGAAAGCAAGATTTGCTGCCATCGCAGAGCTAGCAGGAACTGAGAAAGACTGGGAGGCGGTGGGCTCACCTCTCCCCCATCTTTTCCTTCTCCTTCTGCAGTCAGGGAGCTGAGAGGGAGTTTCCAGATGCAATCTCCTCAAACAGCCTTGCTGGGAAGATTTCAAGGCTTACTGTGTTTTCTTTCCATTTATCTCAATGTCTTTTCCCCACCACCAGAGTATCCAACATCTTCCATTTAAAGTAATTAACAATAATGAGGTCCCTGCTGAACATAGACTGACTGTAATTTCTGCCTTTTCCAAGTGAAAGTCTGCCTGGGATGGGGTGAGCTGCCTCTCTGTAGCGACCCTCTCCTTAAGGGTTTTTTAGTTCCTTCCTTGTATTCTTGAAACAATTGACCAGGTGAAGAGTTAATTTTTATTATTTATTTTGTTTTAATTTCCAGCAGGGTAGGAGAGAGGTGGCCCAGCACAGGGAGGGCCGGCGACTGAGACTGCTCTGAGTTTGGCTTGCAGCTGTTGGATGGCCCCCATGGGACCAGCTTTGCCATCCCCCTGCCTGTGGGTGCTCCTGGTTCCCTTGAAGGAACTGGTCATATAGTGTGGGGGATGTGAGCCAGGAAGTACTCCCTCTGCCCAACATACCAGGTCTTTCTTTGCTTTTATTATTTTCAAGAAGCCACAATTTCTGGAGCCATCAAAAGGACATGAGGAATTCTCAGTTGTGACAGAAAAGCCTGAAACAATGAACTGAGCTGAGCCGTGGGATTAGCCTCTCCTCTTTCTTCCTTCACCCTCTGAAAAGGGAGACAAGGCAAGAGGCTGGGGAAGAGCCTTACATTTGGATCTTAAAGAGCTCCCAGGTCCCAGCCCCTACTAGTCCTTGTGCCTGACAGGGGATATCCTCACCAGCATAGGATGTTCATGCCCTGGGCATGCAGGGCTGCTAGCAATGTGGGTCAGAAGGGGAGGAGAGCATTGGGTTCTTGGCTGGGCACTAATTTTCCATGTTTCTCTCTGGGGTGTTGGAGGACCAACTTCTCCCAGTCCTGCATTCAGCCTGGTCTGGATCTAACCCAGTTCCCTCCAGAGCTGTGGTGCAGCCACCCCCCACCCCTCCTCCCCGTCGTCCACTGTAGTCCATGTACCCTGAAGTGCCAGGGCAGCCTCCACGGCCCTCAGTCCCCATGGCAGGCCTCCTCTCCACAGCTAATTGTTAGCACGTGTTGGGGCAACGATTTCAGCCATCTGCAAAATCCAGGTTGAGGATCTTTAAGTTTTCCATAAGAAACCACTTTCTTTTAGGATGAGATTATACACTTCCTGGAGCTGTAAGAACATGCAGATGTCACAAGGGCAGACAGCCCTGGCAGTCACAGGGGTGAGAGGAAATTACCCTCTTCTGTCACTTATTTATTACAGGGAGTGTGAGTCTGTGATTCCACTCCCTCCTTGCATTCACACACGGGACTCACAGGCAGCTGAAGCAGGAGCTTTGCCTACTTGTACCAGGCTCTTGATCTGTAAAACAGGACATTTTCCAAGCTGAAGGCAGGTATAAACCTGTACCCCCAGATATTAAACCAGAAGTTCCCTTCTTACTGCCACATTGTTACAGGACTGATACCTGGACGGGGTGACAAAACTTAATCCCTTTGGCTTATTCTATAGCTCTTCACTTTTGTCTCCTGAAACACTTAATCATATAAGGAGAACATTGTTGCTGCCTCTGTAGGCAGGGGGAGGCAAGGATGGAGAGATGGGCAGCTGCTCATGGTGAAGGCAGGAACAGGATTCTTTTGCCCCAGCTCCTAGTTTGGTGCAGAATCCCTCTCCCTTTCCCACTCACCTCTGCCAAAGTGTCAGACTGGGACATCCTCTGCTACCTTCCCAGTTACTGCTTTGTTACTCCAGAGGCTTGCAGAACAACACAAGAAGGGCAGCCAAACAGACGTCTCAAAGTACTGTATCTTTGCAGATCATTGCAAAAAGAGGTGATACTTCACCTTGACTGGGGACAGCAGCATTTCCTTTTGTTCTAGATATGAATGAGAGTGGGAGAGAAAAAGCCAAAAAAACACAAGAAAAGAAAACCCAACTAACCAATCAAAAAAACCCAAACCAACTAAAATCAATCAAATAAAATAATCCCCACTGTTCTCCGTGAAAGATACCAAGAAAAAATATTTTAGTTTGACTGAAGTATTTTGTGTCAATTTTAGCTTTTTACTTAACAGCATGTTACAGTAGAGATAACAACCCTTAGAATGCACGTTAAAGAGCTGTTCCTGAGAAATCAAAACATTTAACTCTCTGACAATATTGAAACCTTCCACGTTCCCTGCTTTCAATCTTCCTCATTGCTTCCATTTTTCATAAAACAGAGAGGTTTTTGTTCCAAAGGGAGCTGTGTTCCCAGAACTCAGCCACGGTTGTCACAACTGGCTCCGACTGCATATTCATAAAATTAAGGTGAATATTTAAAGGCTCCCGTGATGTGATGGTCTGGAGAGCCAATCTGGGTTAAAAATCTGTCTCATCTCAATTCCTTCTGTCTTTCAGAGCCTTCCCATCTTGTTAGTTGTTACTGCATCAGAGCTGCCTCTGTGTCTGTGTTTGTGTCCATTATCTACATCCTCTAAATGCCTATTCTTTCCTGAACTTCATCCAGCCAAAAATACTCAGACAGGAGTGGCCTATTCTGGCAGAGCAGCACCTGTTTGTGCCCTCAGCCTTCCCTGGTTATTCACAAAACGCAGAGGACATCTTCTCTATCCTGTTTAACTCAGCTAAGAGCTGGACTTGTGCACGACCGATGGTGATAGTTTGAGCCAAGCAGAAATACAGCTGAGCTTCAAGACAGGAAATAATTGAGTCTGAACTTCATAGCTTCTCAGTCAGTCTTTGACATCTCATCAGGCTAATTAGTGTTAATTAGAACAAGTTAGTATCTTTGGAAATTTCTCAGCCTGGACTTTATTTGCACATTAAATTCAGAATCATCAATCAAATATCAGGAAATTGCCAGGCCATTGTTGCTGGGTTTAAAGGGCTCTTCTCTGCCTGTTACCCCATAGGAGAAGTGGGTTAGAAGTGGTTTCTTTGATCATCAATAGCTTACCTCCAGTATAACTGTGCCTCAGAATCCTGAAGAGCCCAGTGCTGTGCTGCCCTGAGCCTTGCTTCTCCCTTCGCAAGGAACAACTTTTTCCCCTTGCATCCATCTGTGTTGGTTTCTGCTCTAAAGCCAACATATGCACCATGGTGGAATCTCTGATGAATTGAGCAGCAATGCAATCTGCTAGCAGCATGGCCCAGTTATCACTGCCAGGCCCTGCTGGTTGCCTGTCCAGCAGCCAAGGCTGAGGAGCGCTGGACTTGGCAGATGCAGTGGCTGGTGCAAACATTATGGCCTAGCCTGTAGTGCAGCTATGGTTCCTCAGTCTAAACTGAGAGACTTCACATCAGGACATAAAGTAGACAAGTTAACACTGAATGGAAGACAAGAAGACAAGGTTGCTTAAAAAAACCCAAAAGGTGACATTTTTCTTATTTGTCTAGGGCTTATACTATGTGTATAATTAACTCACTCTTTTCCTAAGCAGATTGTGGCATTGGGTAACAGAAATATGAGTAAAATGCTTGTACCAGCCACACCATTAAGGAACTTCTTAGAGGAGAAACAGTCAAGACTTTGGAAAGTAACTTTCTTCGTCCCTCTCCCTGTGGGAGTTACACTGTTAGCTGCTGTTGGCTTCTATATAACGCTCCACACAGAATTCTGTTGTATCAAAACCTCATAGTCTGGATCCCCTTCTAGAGGCTTAGTCTTGTCAGTTTGTACCAGATTCCCTTGACTCCTAAGTGTTGGAAGATGCTGAACTTTTCAGTGGGTCTTTATAGGGCTTCTCTGCTTCTCTGCAAAGAGCTGTAGGGGCTCTGGGCCTCTGTCCAGAAGGATTTTTGGACCATCCTGAGCACAAAAATATTGCAATGCTGCAAAAACTGTGGGAAAGAGACTCTTGTTAGGCTTTAATCTTCCATTGACATGTGGCCGACGTGTTGCCCAGGCCTTTCCCTATAAAAGGATTACTTTATCATAGAGCTCTTTTCCTCATTAAATATAAAAATCAAACCAAACTAACCAAGACCATAGTTTATTTTGTTTCAAGCTATGGGTTTATTTTAAATGTATTAGATTTCCTTTTTAAAAAAAAATGCAATAACTGATAACGAGTGCATATGGATCTTTTCAGTTTAATGCTTTGTTTACACTGAACACTGGTTTGCCTGCAAAGTGTGTGTTTTAAATTACTCTGTTTCATTTTAAACCAAATATTAACCTTCTTGTGCATGCGTGAGAGAAGAGGAGAAAAAGAGATGAGAGGGAGCCGGATGACAAGGACCATGTTGTGTGTTTCACTGTTGGTGGGTGCCTCCTCACCTCCTGCTTGTGTGTCGTTCCTGCTGCTCTGCTCCACTGCCCTTAGGGTGAAAGTCTAAATTTGGAGAAACATAATATGAGACATGTACCACAAAACTCACTGCTTCTGTAAAAAAGGGAGCAAAGAAGAAGCTTCTCTCTCTGCCCAATGCAGAGGCACTGCCAGGGTGCAAGTGGCCCTTATGATCATGGCCCTGATCTGAAAGATCATTGCTGCATGATCCTGCCCTTGCTGGTGTCCTGGAGGGTGTTGGTGTCACTGTATAATGGGAGACATATGGGCTACAGTACATATAGGCAGGGAATCTCCTTGTGATCTTTCACTCTAGTCCAGGATTATACTGGCTGTGATAGGGTCCTTTCCTCCTACGGAGCAGCTCAATCCAGAAGACAGACATACATTAAAAACACCACTGTGGTTCCATCCCCATGGGCTGGCTTTCCCCTGAGCCCTCACTGCTCCTCCTTCTGCATGTTGTGTGTCCCCACCAAGCCTGTGCCTGGTCTTGCAGGCTTGTCTTAGCAGTAAACAGAGCAGACCACAGAATCAGAGAATGGCAGGAGTTGAAAGAGATCTCTGGAGATTGTGAAGTCCAACCCCTATGCTAAAGTAGGTTCACCTAGAGTGAGTTGCACAGGATTAAGTCCAGGAAGGTTTTGAATATCTCTGGAGAAGGAGACTGTGACCTCTCTGGGCAATCTGTTCCAATGCCCTATCACAATCAAAAGATTTTCCTCATGTCATTCAGTAACTCTGCCTTCTCTGTATCTTTCATTCAGTGGTGGGCCCACATTCTCCCTGGTCATCCTTTTCCTACTGTTATACTTGAAGAAGTTTTGCTTACTGTCTTTGTCATTCTTTGCTAGATTTAATTCCAAGCAGGCCTTATCCTTCTTTGTTGTGTACTAACATACTCTGACAATGCTGCCATAGTCCTCCCAAGTTGCCAGTCCCTTTTTTCAGATATTGTAAACTTTCTTCTTCCACTTGAGTTTTTGCACAATCCTTGACTATCCATGCAGGTCTCCTGCCTCTTTTGCTTGATTTCCTACTCATAAGGAAATGTCCATACAGTTGCTGAGACATTGTAAATGTAGGTATGGTGCTCCACCTAGAATACTATTTGTCACCAAATTGCCACCTCTGCTATGAATGTGCTGACCACATCTGAGTGGGTAAAAAGGTGCTTTCACCCTTGGGGCTGCAGAAAAGGAGAGAGCAGATGCAGTGCTGTAGACCTCAGCTTAGGAGCAGAATTTACAGGGGTTATCACACCCTGTTGAACCATGACTCCATCAGGAGGCAAATCCAAATTTCTCCTACAGTTACAGAAGTGTAGTTGCCTGGTTAGGATGTTTTAGAGCTAAAGCCTGTCTGAAGCAGCCTGTTGCAATGAAGAGGAGCTGTTCCTGGGTTTCTTTTAAACCCTTGACAGTAATACAAAGCCTCAAAATGGCTTTCCAGCTTACATTCAGAGTTTTTTGGCTCAAGCTGATATGACTTCAAAGGCAGACAAATCCACAGAATTTCTAAATCTCCTCAGCCTATTTCTAAACACAGACCCAACATGTTACAGAGTGCTTCCTGTCTGTTGAACACATACTCCCAGTATTAAGTGAACACTAATATTAAAAATTGAATCCCCTGGAATATCTCCAGACTGCCTAGAAAACATGACCCAGACTTGAATTAAATCCTTTAAGACCAGAAACAATGCTTCTTGCAAGCACAAATCATGTGAGTTTTAGTGCCTTCCAAAATGAATCTCAGCTTTAGGTTGGAGCTGGCCTTATACATCATTCCCAGTCCACTGCCTAAATTTCTCTGGCTGTCACTGTTTCCATGCTTGGCTGTAAACTCAGCCTTTAAAGTGCAGGTTGTCCATCTGAGGAAACTGTCATGAAGCTAAGTGACTTCTGAAGGGAAGGGCAGGAGCAGGATAGAGACACTGTGTACAAATCTGGGCAGATCTTCGTATGAAATAACCCTTTTCTTAATAAAGTAATAATAAATAAAAACTTTTTTCCAAATGCTGTCACATAGACCCTAGTCCATGTCTTAGACCCGTTCTTCTTCTGTTTGTCATGTCCACATCGATTGAATTTAACATCATCATATTCTTTATTATACCTACTATAACAGCTTATCCTAACCACAGCTCCATTGTGTTGAGAACAGCAGAAGAAGGTTTTCTCCACCACAGGGATCCTCATTATTCAAATGCAAGACAAGAGGCAGCAGACAGCCATAGGCAGGTGGACATGAGCTAACACCGGCTTGTGGTGTCTGCATACCAAGCATGTCATTTTCCAGCCCATGGTGTGGTAGGGATGTTTTGTTCAGTCTTTATGCAGCAATGGCTGAAAATACACTGCCTTCTAGTTTTTAGCAATAGAAAGCAGTGGGGACCATGCTGGAAAGAAGGGATGGATGGAGCACAGAGGAGTTTTGTGTTCCCTGTTTCCATCAAGTGTGTAAGGCCAGCGCTCAGGTGCCCTCACACCCACCAGTCTCCCAGTACTGCCTCAGGAGAGGGTGCCCACACACCTGCTGATCTACATGTCCTGCAAAGGTGACAGAGGCATGAGAAAAAATAAAGGCTTTGATGAGGAGGGAAACCGAATTATCTCCTTTGCTGGGGCACTGAGCAGAGCTGTGGGAAATGATAGATTTGTGGCTCCCTATATTTGGCATCATTGTATGTTTGCCTTTCTTTCATACAGTGAACAGGTTTCTGGACAGCTGGAGCAGTGGGGTGAGTGGAGGACCAGGGCTTTCACCACTCTCCCTGTGGCAAGTGCTCCAAAATAAAAAGAAAGCTCTTTGAGAATTTGGAAAAAGCCAATTTTTTCAGTGCCTTTAAAACATCTCCATATTACTTTGTTCTCCAAAAGACCTTATGTCACAGCAGGGGTCTTATGAATACAGTGGGGCACTGGCTGGCCAGGGACAAGTGCTCCAAGGCTGCTTCACACTGCCCAAGTTTCAGAGAAGCTCCATTCTTGGCATGGGGTGAACCCTCCAGAGTGCTCAGCATCTAGAAGCTCCTGGGATGCTGTTTCTGGCCAATTTTTAGCATCATGGGTGCTCTTTTAAAACGTTAGACACTAGTTTTGGACTCATGATGGAAAGAGATTAAATTTGTTCCAAGTCATTTCCCACAGAGACAACTCAGAAGGGAAAGTGTTTGGAGCAGTTCAGGAAGCATTCATAGTGCAGTTTTCTGCTTCACAGCCTCTTTCATCCTCTCATTTCCATCCTTCTTAACACAGTTATCTGATGTTTATTAAAGTTGAGTTTTTCAACCTTCCACCTGGGGAACATTGGCAGGATATTTTTCCATCGTTTCATAGTTTATTTTCACAACCTGGAAGAAAAATAACAACTTTTAGACCTCCACCATCCTGTCAAAAGGGTTGAAACTGGCCAATAAGACAAAGCTATTGGCAGCAGATAGTGGCAGATGAACTCACAAAGCCTGATCCCATGAACCTTGTTTTCTTAGGAAACAGGCTAAAACAAACCATAGTCTGAAGGTTGCCTGGTTAGGAGGTTTTAGAGCCAAAGCTGTGGACCCCACACTGATAACACCACCTCTCACTATCCTGCAGCCTGTCATATAAGCAGTGACAGGAATTTACAGGGCTCTGCTGAGTGTATCTTCCTGGAAGAGCATGCAGGTTTTCTGGAAATATGGAAAAAGAAATGGGCTGGATGATCTGGAAGAGGGGAACCTTCCTTTGTGAAGAAGATTGACTATGGGTGCAGAGGCACCATGGGCTTGTGACTTAAGAAGCACTATACACTATTATTTATGATCAAATGTCCATCTGTCAAATTAAAATGCTTTCTTTTGAAGTTGCACGTCACAGAAGAATAAGAGCAAAGCCACAGACATCTCTGTACAATGTTTTTTATCTGTCATTCTCTGAAACCTACTGAAGCAGAAAACACATTTGCAATACAAAGGATGCAGTGTCTTTGTGTCTCAGTGTAGTGTCTCAGACCTAAGCAGTCTTCCTTTCTAATGATGGTCAAGTAAAAACCCTGGTTCAAATTAACCTGTGATGTGACTCCTGTTACTTCAGAGGAGTTACAGCCACAATAAAGGCACCCCACTAATCTCTTCTTCCTGACAGGGCTCTTCCGTTTGAGTGCAGCCTCTTGCATCAAGTCAGTTAGCTAGAGAGAGGACACTGGCAAGGAATGCCCAAGGACCTGGTTCTTCTTGTCCACCTTGTGGTGCACATCAGGCTTGACCTGATGAATTAAGATGATGTAAAACTTGGGATGAAAGAAAGGCAAAATCATGGAGTTTCTACTCATCAAGTGCACCTCTAATATATTGATTTGGAGGCTCAAAAAACAAAGAAATGTGAGAAGTCCAGCCCACTTGTTTCTAAAGGAAAAGTTTTTAAGGGATCAGATGTTTTCCAAACCTTTGTGTGACCACCGCAAAGGCCTGGGTCAATCTAAGTCTGTGTTTTGTAACATGAGTTTGTTTTTCTTGCTTTCATTTTCATTCTCTAAGGCCACATAGCATAGGCAAGGCTGCCCTGCCCTTCTTGCTCATGTTTTGTCTATGAGATCTTGCCACTTTCTCGTTAAGAAGTGCTTTCTCCTTCCCTGCCTCTTACTGCACAGACCCCAGTGAAAAGACCTCCCTGCAAGGCGAGCGCAAAGGTACAAGTTTCTACACTGATGCTACAAAGTGAGCGAGCAACTGAAGTGCTCCTTGCCAGAAGAGAGCTTCTGCAGATGGTTGCTGGCTGCAGACGTGGTTTCTGACAGCAGCAGCTGATGCACAATGCTCCCATTGAGCCACTGACAGGTCCTCTGCGCTCACAGGACGTGCTGGACTTCAGCTTAATTCAGTGTGTAATGGATAAATCACATAGAGGCTTTGCTCCCTGTGTACACCTTTAAGGGAAAGTGCAGCACTGGGGGAGTCTGAGAAGCCTTTGCAGGTTTTCACCCCTAGGCTTTAAAGGAGACTTTTTCACGATGCATGTAGGTCTGATGCTATTTCAGGATAGATGTAGCTGCCTTTCCCTGAAGTCTTAAGTCTCTTCACTATTGGTTTTACCAGGTTTCCTTGTTCTCAGGTTCCCACTCTGCTCATTGCTGGGTGACTGCTGATCCTCAGTGATACCCAAAGGTCACTGCCAGCACTGTATGGCATGATGGGCAGCAGGGAGGCTGTTGGGGACAGGCTCGTTCTGCCCTTTCACCCCACAATGTGGGCTGGAGGTTGGAGGTTTGATTTGGATTTAATCAGGCACGATTTCTGCAACCCTCTCTATGCAGTGCTATTAGTGATGAATATGAACTGTGGGGATGAGGGGAGAGGGCTGCACACTTTGGAAAGGCAGAGAAGAAACTGGACTGAACCCCATGGCCAAGCCAAACCTAGGACCCCATGACCATGTGGCACAGTGTCAATGCCCCATGGAGGGCATATGAGGCAGGACTCAGCCAATTGGCTCCTCACAATGCATAAGATCTAACAGCTCCGTGTCAGCCACTCCAGGCCAGTAGGTCACAGCTGAATTTCTGGCACAGGCTTCGCAACTAACATTTTCTCCTGAGTAAGCTTGATCCACAGTTTGGATTGATCCTCTTGTTTTTTCAACAAGAAGCTGAAGAAACACTCAGGACTGGTCCCAGGTAGGACCTTCCCAGCTGTGGACAAGCCCATACCAGAAGCTGCTCTGCTTGTTTTGGAGAGTGAAAATTTCTGCATTCTCTTGCTACTGCTCAGTGAAAAAGCCTGCAAGTCTGGAAACTCATTCTGTACAAGCTCTGCCAACCATGCCAAAAATGTCATTTCAGCAGTCAGGATTTGCTGCTAAAAAGCCCTCTCCACCATCATGCCCAGACCAACTTCTCCCTTAGCTGCTCCTGGTTTTTTTTTTCTGCTGAGCTTAATCACTAAGATATTTCTTAGTGGCTCAGGTCACCTTGCCTCTTTGCACCACAAAGTTGTACAATTCATGTGTAAATGTCAAGTCTTAGCAGATGCCAGCCCTGACCCCTGTGCCAGAGGCAGAGAGAAGGGAACTGGCTGTCATGGCATGGTGCAAAGGAAACAATAGCCACTGCATATGGGACAGGTCAAAAAGCTGCCATATGCTGGGTCCCTCAGCACTCTGCTCCTTAATCCCCACTGTCAATGTCGTTACTAGTGTTGGTTGCTCACCCCCTCTGCAGAAAGGTGGTTTACACTCTTCTGTTTAATAAGTTCTTTTAAAGTCTAAGAGTACTTTTGCTTTGTTGTACCCTTATTAAGATGAAGTACAGATTAAAACGGAAAGGTTAGCTCTCTGACAGCCCCATGAATGAGCCCACAGCCAGTCTGGGAAAAGCATGAAGTTCATCTCTTCTTAGCAGAAAGCTTCAGTCAAGAAGTTTAGTTTGTGGCATTCACTCTGCAAAGCAGTGGGGCTGTTGGGAAGGAGTACAGAAAGGGCTTTGTTCATGCTTCCTCGCCTTCATTTCTATGATAAAGGAGTTCTTGCTCCGCATAATATTTCATCTCTGCATGAAGTTGTGGTACTGACGGAGCATGAAATTCCCCAGTGATCAGAAATGAGCTCACCACTCAGTGGCTCCTTACTGTGCATCCTCCCCAGATGCTTACTCTGCACCCCTCCCCAGCAACAACGCACAGTGCCTGGCACCACCCCAGCCAACAAAGTGAGCAGAGGGTGCTTATGTGGACCCTGATGGCTCCTCATGCTTCATTCAGCATGGCAGAAGCAAGCATATGTCTTTCTGATTACCAACAAACAGTGAGGGTAAATAGTGCTCCCCTTGACAGCAGGCTGAGTTTGTAAGAGGATTTCAGAACACCTGTGCAAAGGGGGACACTGAGAGGAGCATCCCAATCCCAGGAGGTATCCCAGTCCCAAATCATTCATGATTCACTACTCTCCTGTGGGCAGGATGCCTGCTTGCCTGCTTTGTGGCAAAGGCAGATAACCCCCAGGAGGGATGTCCTCCCTGGCAGCAGCTGCAGAGGGCAGCGGGCTTGTTCTGGGAGCACAGAGGGGACCCGGCTGGAAGAGGACTAGGACCCCAAAGGGCAATGGTGGTTCAGGTGGGAGGTCACCCTGAACTGGGCAGGGGACCAAGTTGTCATGCTCTGGTAGTGCAGCTGCTGAGGGAGTGTTTGTTGTCCTGGCACAGCACCCTTGCTGGCAAGGCTGGAGGGTTTCCCCAGTGTTGCAGATGACATGGCAGAGTTCTGGGATGCTCCTGTTTTTAACATGCTGACTGGCCCCAAGAGGTCCCCACAGCCACCTCGCTGCTCTTGCTGCCATCATCCTCTGGGGCAGGGCAAGGCTTCCTGTCACTACAGATGACACTCTCCTTGCCAGAGCACCATGCTTTCCCCCAGCCTATCCCTTGGCACCTCTGGCAATCCTTCCATCTTTTTCAGCACAGCATGCTACAGTCTTGTATTGCTCCAGCACTCAGCTACTTTCCTACAAACAACTGTGCTGTGGACACCTTGAGGGTAGTTTTGTTGTCCCTGGTTTTGACTTTGGGGCTGAACAGAGGTAGGGTTGCTTGGTCTTACTTTTGCCTTCTACACAGAAAGGCAGCTAGGGATAGGGATCTAATACAATCACACTATCCAAACCTTTAACTCTGAAGACCGTTTTGGGAATATGGCTGAGGTTACTGGTTCATATATCCCCACTGAAGATGCTTATGTTTGTGAGTCTGAAAAATGCTTTGTCAGGTTAGATGAGTCCTCAGGGAGGTATAACAAAAAGGCAGAAAAACTGGCAGCCCTTTCCTGAAAGTGAGACTCCAAATGAGAGCTCTGTGGTGAATTAATTAGTAGGTGAGGGCTGGAAATCTGATGAGCTGCTGCTTTAAATTACAGCCTGCCTCTCTGCTTGTGGGACAGCTCAGCAATGCTTTCCAAAAACATGAGTGCACTTTGGTGTCTTAAATAATCAAATAGATTTTATATCAGAGAACAGACCTCCACTACAACCCTGGGTGGATGTTACATTTCAGACAGAAGCAAACCACCCATAAAACCACAGATCCTCCCAAACTTAGTACTTACAGTCTGCAGCCAGTTATGGCAGTTGTCAGTACCTGAGGCACTCAGACAAGACCGAAGAGAGAGATTTGAACTGGAGGGTTGGATTAGGTTTTGAACTGAAATTTTGCTTTTGTCCACCTCTAACCCCTAGTAAGCCTTAGTATCCTAATTTTCTCCCTTAATGTATGAATTGATGTCACTAGTTAATGGATGAAGAAATCTGTGAACAGAGAGCCTCAGTACTACATATTTGCATGTCTAACGTCAAGCTGTGCTTGACAATACAATTACATAAACAAAGCTAAAAAGGCCTGTGGTAGTATCAGATGCCCTGGCATGACCTGACTCATCTAATTCTTCATTCTCTTTAGTTACAGAGTTTCTGCAACCATAAAAAAATTAACCACAAAAAAATCTCATTTGAGATTACTGTCATTCTCTTTTCTTTTTGTTTATTTGCCTTCAGTGTCACCACAGCTGCTACCCTTGACTCTAAGCCGAAAATTCTCTCCATCACACATAATGTACGTACTGCATATGAGCTGACAGAAAACAGTGAAACACCCATGATGCCATTATTAGAGGAATCACAGATCTTCTGTTTCTTACCTGCAGCTATGGTACACTCACATTTCTAAAACATCACTATTTGATGTCTTCATAATGATCCCCAGGCCTGATACCTCCTTCAAGAGAGCTGCTCTTAGATTGCTCTTTCCCAGCAGGACTTTCTGTCTGACATTATAAGATACAGCACAAGGAAGGCAGCTCTGTAACCCAGCACTTGAGGTAATGGGGATGCTTGTACCACTGCTGGTGTGAGTTCCTCCTTTCCTGGGCAAAATAACAGCTGGGCAGTGAGGGCTGTGCCAGGGACAGGGTGAGCACAAGGTTTTAGCAGAGGGTCTTGCGCAAGCTGCAAATGCTGCTGCTGCACACACCCCCTCCTCTCTGCTGAAGGGTTGTTGTGAGAGTCACAGGAAAGGGAAATTTCCTCTTATCATTCAGATTTTTCTTTCTCTAATTGTTCACTTCTGAAGTACACATTTCATGTGCTTGGTTGAAGTCCAGAAATAAAAGTTTAATAACAGCCATCCTTACTCCCCTCCCCTCCTCCGTGCAAAATCAGCGCCTGTGTTATCCAACAGGGTCTGGCAGGGATGCCATGGGGAGAGGAAAATTATCACTTGTCATGAAAGGACCTATTACAGTTTAAGTGTTGAGTGCGTGGGTGGGTGGATATTGCTGTGGGAATCTTCCTAACAGTTTCTGAAGCTTGTATGATAAAAATCTGAGGCTTACATAAGGATTAACATAAAGGGTTTGTTAAGTAGTCACGGCAACATCACATATATTCTGATGCTTATCTTCTGTGAATGGAGATTGTCATTAAAGGACTATGGAAAGTGAACATAGTGCACAGCAGCCACAGCACTGGCCTTTTAAACATTTTATTGAATCTTACATACCTCCTTATTCTGATCCTTGTTATTTATTAAAATAAAAATTGATCCAGGTAGGCAAGTAACTGGAGACTCACTGTGGGTTGATGCAAGAAAATAGTGGAAGGGCTATTGTGTTCTTTCAGGTGGAAAAGGCAAGCTCAGAGCTTGAGAGACTGATTAGGGCTAGTCTGTCCTCTACAAACTTGATTATATCTGGCACAGTGACTGACAAAACTCATCTGATGAGTGTCTGCCTACTGGCTAGAGAAGTATTTCAAAAGATTTTGTTAAATTTTTTACCTCAGACAATGTGAACTGGAAGGCAAAAGGATGTTTTTAGCACTGAAAATCACATCTGTACTTAAATAGCCAAAGGGTATTTGTTTCATAATCAGAAATCTTATTTTATTAATAAATGAAGGTTGTCAACTGCCTTTCACTTTTTTAGCTCCCAGATAAATACTTCTATTTGTATTCCTTCATTCACATCCCTAATTGGTTGCTGTAGCTTTGCATTGCTTTGTTGTTTGCTTGTATGTTTGTTTTGAGTTTATTTGATTTACAAATAAACTTATTAAAATGAAGCTTTATGTGATGCTATTTTTAGCAACATCAGGAAAAGACTCCCAACCATCTGAAAAACGTGGGCTGCAAGCAATCAGAAGGATCCTTCTTCAACAGAAATTGTCGTCTTCTTTTGTGTTTGTAGAGCTAGCTGTCTAAATTCATGGGTCAGACTATGGTTTTGCTTGTTTTTTTAGCACAATTAGCCAGACTGGAGCCAGTATCCTGCTGTTCTTCTTGATTAGAAAGAAGAGTTTGGTGTTATCAGATTGTCCATGGAGAGCAGGAGAACATGGATAGCTCTTCTGAAACATTGGTGTTTTAATGTACTGTGGGCAAACTGGAAATTACAGTGAGTTTATAAAGCATCAGGGGTGGGTGTGCGAGTGGAAGAGTGGTGCAACTGCCCACCCAGAGCCCTATAAGGTACCTCAGTAGGAGGCTTCAACATCCAAAACCTGTAAAATTAGTAGCGTGGAGCTACTAATGTTGGTAGCCAGTAGCTTTGTAACAGGTTGAGGCTAGGTTGTATTTTTCTTGAGAACTGTCAAGTAAAAATCCTTTATTGCTTTGGTTTGAATCTGAAACTCCACTTGACAAGTAAGAGCATTGCTACAAATAAGACCCACTTTCAAAGTAAGGGAAATTTCCATCAGAAGCCCTGGAAATTAAAATAAGCAAGTCTTGAAGAGCCTTAAAGACCTCTTTTGATGACAAATTCAGTTACAGAATCACAGAATCATTATGGTTGGAAAGGACCCTCAAGATCATCTAGTCCAACTGATAGCCCTACACTACTCTTATCCCTAAATCATCCCCTGAAGAAACACATCTATCCTCTTCTTAAAAACCTCTAGGGATGGTGACTCCACCGCCTCCCTGGGCAGTCTGTTCCAATATCTCACCACTCTTTCAGTAAAGAAATTCTTCCTAATATCTAATCTAAACCTACCCTGGCACAGCTTGAGCCCATTCCCTCTAGTCCTGTCACTAGTCACAAGGGAGAAGAGGCCAACACCCGCCTCCCTAGAATGGCCTTTCAGGTAGCTGAAGAGAGCAATAAGGTCTCCCCTCAGCCTCCTCTTCTCCAGGCTAAACAACGCCAGCTCCCTAAGCCTCTCCTCATAAGGTTTCATAGTCTTCTTCTACTATTAATCTGCTGTGACAAAGACCTGCATGAGCTGGATGAAATGTCCTAAAAGTGAATTTTTTGAAATGAACTCTCCTTATGAAGAGCTTCACAGAAATCATTATCTTAAAAAAATGTTGAAAAGTTAGTACCTATAACATTCCTTCAGACATTTCCTTGTATTTTTACAAATAAGAAATATTAATAATCAAAGACCAAACAAAGAGCAATATTAAACCAGTCAATTTCAAAAGCCATGATTTTGTTTTCTTTTTACATGAACCTCCATCCCTTTTGAAGGCAGAACAGTGAAGCAACTTTCTGATTGCATTTCTGGGTGACTGAAATAGAAAAAATGAACCATCAGTAGTAATGCCCAGGCTCAGGCACTTTACCTCAAGCCATGTTTGTATGAGACTGCTGCAACCACATTAGTCTGTGCTGTTCTATTAGCTGGGAAATCAGGAGGTATTCTTTGCAGATTTTCTCATGCTCCCAGCTGTAGGGTGGTTTCACATAGCCATGGCAGGATGCCAGCCTGTTGTCAGGCCTATTAGATCATTATCAGACATCACAGCCTATCACAGATCCATGCAGGGCTCCTAAAGTGATAAAATCCTGGTTCCCTGGTGAATTTTGGAGAAATGTTTATACTGGCACTTGTTAAAGTGAAATATCTATTATTGATCCTACTAAGATCCCTCTTTATTTATGGAAAGCAGTCATTTTCAGTCATTTAAATGCTTTCTGGGTAGAAAAGTGGGGTGTGGAAAAAGTCTGTATGTTTGCAATTATTGATTTCTTTATTTTGAAATAAAATGCTCTGATTTTTTTTTTCTTCAGAAAGAACTAGGCACAGAAAAACCTACAATGATGAATTTTTAGTATTTGCTTTAAGTTTTTTCAAAAGCTGCAGGTTTTGGGAAGTGTTTCCCTGCCCTGTAAACTAATGGATTTCTGTATTTATATAAAATCACAGCAAAGAATAAAAAAATTAGTTGGAGAATAAGTCTTAAGTTTTGCTCAAGCAGAGCAATTGGTAGCTGCAGAAGTAGTAGTAGGAGTGAAATGAGGAGGTTTGGGTTTTTTCCCACTCCTTCCAGCTCTAAGTTATTAAAATTAATGGATTTTCATACTCTATTGTTTACATCTTTCTTACTGTCAGCTCTGCATTTTACTTTTTTGGGCTCCAGTCTTACTAATACTAATACTAGTACTACTTAGTACTAGTACTAATACTAGTAACTGCTTAATTAGCAGTAGAGTAATTTCCATAGTTATAACTCTAACTATCCTTTCAATAGTTATAAGCAACTATTAGATTAGTCCCCACAGAGCACTAAGCAAGCTTGTCCCACCCCTCATAATCTCCTTGAAGAGCATATTCCCTCAGCCCTAACCATCTTTGTGCCCCTCCACTGGACTCACCTCAGTTTCTTCACATCCCTGTTGACTCCAAATGGGACGCAATATTCACAGTACTGGACATAAGTGAGTAATAACCCCTCTTAGTCAACTGGCTATGTGCCTCCCAATGCAGCCCAGAGCAATGAGAGCACATTGTTGACTCTTAAGCAGCTTGCCATCTAATGCAACCCTGAGGTCCCTTTCAGCAGGACTGCTGCTAAATTGTAACACTACTCCTCTTTAATTCTTTGCTAAGCATTTCCTGTCCCATCCAGCTCTTGCTAGCCATTGTTTCGAGCTGAAATGTTGTAATTTCTCTGCTTGCCTAGCGTACCCCTCTGTAACTCTAATAGGATATCAATTTTCTCCAACTCCTCTGGAAATGTCCCCACAAAGATCCATAGGATGTAGCATAACCACCATAAACTCTTGAATGCAAGTCCCTATCTGCTGGTTCAAAGATAACTATGTTTGATGTTTGTTAACAGCAGATGTTTGTTAATATTTTCTTGTTGCTGGGCCATAAAAAGTATTTTACAGTCATCCTTCCCCTCACACTTAGTATAATGAAAACGCTATTGACCTTACCTATTTTCCCAGAGTGTTACTGCTAAGTACTGCTCAGAAAGTGTTAGCACCTTTTGCTCCTAATATAAATCCCTCCCTCCTTCATGCCCTTCCATTCTACCATGAACACAGGATATATTTTCTTTGTTTTTTAGGATATTTTTTCTTAACTTCCAATTTACATCTGTATTCATCACCTTTTTGTTTCTCATAAGCTAACATTTAATTCGTGTACCTGCCTTCACTGCTCTTCTCAGTCAGGCTTTTGCTTTCTAAAATCAGTATATGTGTCTTGTCTTGTAGGACAGGGACTGAAAAAGATGTTGCAGTTCCCTACCAGTGCCGATTGCTCAGGAGGCCTTATGTGCAGATAGAATATTGTTTCTGTTTTAACATCCACATGTTTACTATTATCAAGATTTCTTAATGTGAAAGTCACATAGAAAACAACTACAATTTGGCACTGAAACTATCTGGCAATAGGCTTCATCCTACTCCCTGTGCAAAGCTATAAAGCAGGTGTAACTTGAGTATCCTGGAGTGACACAAGACTGAGGCTGAAATCCCCTTCAGAGAGCTGTAAAAACCTGCCTGCGAGCCTGATAGACAGTTCCGGTTTACATCCCACCTTAAACAGATGTAAAGGTTCCCTCTTGTGCCTAGACTGGCTGATCCACACCTATGAAGGTGTGGATCCACATTCTATGAAGGCTTCATAGAATCATAGAATCATCTGGGTTGAAGGGACCTCCAGAGGTCATCTAGTCCAACCCCCCTCTAGTGAGCAGGGACATCCCCAACTGAATCAGGTTGCTCAGAACCTTGTCCAGCCTCTCCTTGAATACCTCCAGGGATGGGGTCTCAACCACTTCCCTGGGCAACCTGTTCCAGTGTTCCACCACCCTCATGGTAAGGAACTTTTTCCTAATATCTAATCTAAATCTACTCTAACTTAAAGCCATTTCCCCTTGTCCTTTCACTACAGGCCTTTTTAAGCAGGCCTTCTCCAGCTTTTTTGTAAGCTCCCTTCAGGTACTGGAAAGTCACTATTAGGTCCCCCTGAAACCTTCAAAGGGGCATCAGATCCTGATCTGCCCTCCACCAGCCCGAATCTGGAGTAACTCCATTGCTCCCCAAGAGGTCCTGCAGGAATAATGTTTCTGACAAGCTGGCAGCCCTTCAGGACTGTAGCTCACTGAGCAGAACAAAGTAGATTACACCAAAACTGAAGCAGACATTAAACCTAATCCAGGACCAAGCAGAGCAAACATGTAAGAAGTGTGAGAGAAACATCATTTTCTCTGGGGACTGTGAGATCCCGAAGTACTTGGCTTCGGATGAAGCACATCATCCTGGTGTTAAATATTGTACCTCACAACAGGGAGAGGCAAGATACTTAGTTCAGTGACCTCCCTCATTTAGGCTGGATCTATGACCTGCTAAAATCTATGGAGTCTTCTCCTGTCCATTGATAAGCTTGACAGCTGACCCTGTGTGTTGCGTTCTGCTAACATGCCAACAGCTGAGTTTAACACAACTGAAAGTCTGTGGAAATTTCAAAACCAGTAGTGGCATCCCTCTATGAAAGTGGGCTGAGTATCTCAGAAGAGGAAGAACATGTGCCAAGTGTGACTCTGCTGTCACCTGACTTGGGGATAGTAAATTATGAAGTACACTGTCCTGTGACCTCTGACAACTGCATTTAAGAAATAGCATCAAAATCTGAGGACAGTGAGCAGAGCTGGGGGAAGGTTTGCAGCAATGAAGGGACTTAGCATCAGTAAGAGCACAACAGAGTGGTAGAGTATGGGATTTTTGAGCATTAGTCTTGGCCTCTCTGGAGCCGTGACAAGCAGAGTGAGTCCATAATCACGACTTGTAGTTTTGAAAGTACAGCTCCACCCTGCTCTTGCTTGAAGAAGGGGGGGTTGCCATGGCATTGCTTTGACCATTGTGATGTGCTCAATGTGTTACTTGCCAGCTATTTCTTTCTTACTGGAAGCAAATTGGATCTGTAACACTTTTATTGTCTTTGAAACATTAAGTGGTTTATGTCCAACAGAGCTGACTTTAGGGGGTTCCACTTGGCTTGCTGCCTAGCCTGGTGACTCCCCAGGGAAGATCTTTAAAGGCTACCCGAAGGAAAACAGCTTTAATGACATAATAAATAAGTACACCCACACCATGAGGAAATGGCACTGCTCTTGGAAAGGTGATATCCATAAGGAGTTCACCAGCTGGATTATTTCCAAGGATGACCTCTTCAGGCTTCTACTGATTGCTGGTGGTTTAAAAACACTTGGGAGATTTAATGTTTTCTTTTAATTTCTCCCCTCCCACTTCAAGGATGTGGTGACTATGATGTGGAAGGAAAAAACAAAGATAAGAAGGAAAGGAAGAAAAGAAAGGGAACAAGAAAAAGAGAGTTCATAGAAGGCAATAGCAAGCTTTTCATATAGTCAAGATCAACTCCAATAAAGTCCCAAGTTTCTCAAAACCAGCAACCTAAAATGTAAATTCTGCCACCAACACGGTGCAATTATCATGGCTTCTCAGCTGCATTTTTCTGCAAGCCTGTCTCTGGACTGTGCTGGCCAGCTGAAGGGGGAAAGGAGCCTCATGTGAATACAAGGCATTCTAACCCTGGTTGCAGGATTGCTGAGGAAGATAAGTGGACTTCACTGGACACAGAAAATTTGAACTGTGCCTTTTCCCCTCAATCCCTTCCCAAATCTTTAAAGGAAGGAGCACTTCGTTTTCAATGTTGTCATCAGTCACAGAAAGGGATGTGCAGGGCAAACAAGCTCAGCCACAGGAACCACCAGTGAAGAACACAAACTGAGAGCCTCTTTTTTCACAGGAGATGGGTCCTAAGCATGTCACCTTTAACACCTGCTGATACCTAGATACAAATTTTCCCCAAGATTTGGAATAATGTTGGATTTGGTATTTTACTTGCGTCACTTTTATTGCTTCAATTTGCAGTTGAAGAACCAGACCCACTGCAGTGAGGTAGATGCTTAGTCACCTAGATTTTGAGTCTAAGCTGTGGGGATATAGATGCCTGTATCACTTCTGAAAATGGGATAACAGGCTGCAGACAGTGTACTTCTGCACCTCTTTCCCTGGAAGGAAGAGTGCTGGAGGGACATAGCTTTCCATACAAGCCCAGCCACCCTTAAATTAAAGCACAGTTAAGGTCTTATTAACCTCAGAGAGGCATTTTGTACACCCACTTCAGCTGTATGCCAATTCTTGCAATCATATACAAATACTCTGAAGGAGATTTTAGAATCGTGCTCTTTTTTTATATAGCAGTTGCTCCTTTTTATTATTTATAGGGACAAGCTCTAATCTCAAGTGCTGTGGGTTGGTTTCATCTCTTACAAGTTTGTCAAATGCTTCCCATTCCAGGAGCCTGATTTGAGGTATTTATCAGTGTTGCCAGCACTTCACTTTGCATGCTGAAAGTTTACATTCCTGGGGGTTGCCCCAAGCTGAATTTTTGGTGATACAGCTTAGCCATGTTTGAGAAGGCTAGAGACTAATGGTTGTGTTGACAAAATCTGATGGCATATTCTTCTAGAAGTCTAAGTGCTCTTGTGGTTTGGATCAAGGACTTGAAAGCACTCAAAAAATGAGGAAGCAAAGCAGTGACTGTCTGCAAAACATTTGACTGGAGTGATGGGTTTAACATCTCTGAGGTGTTGAGCAGGAAGGACTCCATCACTCAAGGCAAAACCCAGTCACTCAGCACCCTGATCTCTCTTCTCTTTGCTAGATCTTCTCCCACCTTCATCCTTGCTTCACATGTTAAGTAACTTGGGGGAAAAAAAAACACTTGCAAAGCAGTTGTGAAGGCTAAAAGAGGCTCCAAGACAGTGTCACACTATCATTACTGCTTGCGTAAGTTGGAAGAGTGTTTTGTTTAGATCAAATCCAACATAAGCTCTTCTTTCCTACTCTTCATTCTCATCCTCACCCTTGTACCACCCCTCCAGCCTTGGCACAGAAGTGATCTGGGCTAGAAATAATAATTAGCTCCCACTGAGATATTTTCCATCCATTTGCACCTCCAGTCCATTGTCCTGATGGTCATCCAGCATTGTGCTCCCACAGCTGCAAGGCAGCATGAGGGACAAGGGCTGATACCTCCAAAACATTCAGCCAGTCCTGTGTGACCACTTTGCCATGGGAGCACCCAGTGCTGTCTGTGTTTGAGTCCCTGGGGGAGCATCAGGATGTTACCAAGGACATGAAAAAAGCATGCCCTTGGGTTCTCTCTCTCACAGCAAACAGGCTTCACAAAAAATGTGGCAGCTGCTGAGGGAAGGCTATGATCTTTCTGTATTAAAGTACAGAGGCAATACAAATTCTGCTTCTTAACTTTTGAGTACTTGGCTTTTCAACCTTGATACTGTGTCTAAGTATAATTTGGATGGTAATCCTGTGAGGTAGCCTCCAAGCAACCCAAGAAAGGCAAGGAAGGTAGTCAGGTACCCAGCTGTTCTTCCAATCCTAGCTTCATCCAGGACTCACCTGTGCCTGACACTGACCTCAGGACCTTGTAGAGGAATTATGTTAGATTTAGTGAAATGAGGCCTGGGGAAATCTCATAGTCAGGTCACCAGCTTCACTGTGACCAGTGCCTGCAGGATCCAGTAACAACATTTTTAAATAAAGGAAATTCTGCCATTGGCTCTTTCCATGTTAGATTTGCTGTCCTGCTCATTGCTGTTTGCTGCAGAGCTGTGATGAAGTCTGAAAGTGGTGCCCCTATTGTTTGTTGTTCGTTGTTGGCTTCCCTCAGCTAAGGGTGCTTCCACTGGCTTGTTAGCACAGGCTTTTCTGCTCTGTTTTTTTTAGGGCAAGAAAAACATGCATGTTTGTTTTGAGAACAAACACAAGAGTTATGCAGGCTTTGCAGGGAGAGCTGACAGAACAGGCAGGTCATGAGATGAAAGTCTGTGAGCCACAGTGGCATCCCCTTAAGCACACTGCAAAACAAGATTTTATTTGGCCCAGAAACAAACTCATCCAGTCACTCTTCAGGATCACTGCCCTTGGGAGGACAAAGAAGTGAGAAGGTCTGAGAGCCCAGGATGCTACCTACAGCAGCAGCTGTATTATAACCAAAAGCAATGTAACAGAAGGCTGCACCTTTAGCTCACATACCTCCCTTGGCATCAAGGGAGAAAGAGTGGTGTTTCTTGCTGAGGACCTCTCTTGCCATGGCCTGAGTGTCACTCTGTGAAGGGCTCCTTCCATGAAGTGTGTGCAGTGCTGATCCACTCACTCTGGCCATACTTTCACTTGGCTGCCTCCTTTCCCTGCTCACATACTGTTATTGCCATTAAAGAGAGAGCTGCCATCTCAGGTGGATGTAAGCCATGAGGCACTTGAGTGAACCCACAATCGTTTTAGAATGATCAAAGATGGTCCTTCGGGGGCAGTGGTTTTGCAAGTAGTGTTGTCTGCTAAACACTAAGATCTAGCTCAGCAATATGTGGTATACAGACACACACATGTACAAAACACAGCTTTATTGATGGAAGCAGTGATGTTCAGTACATACATCACTTGCTTCCTTCTTATTCCCAGATGCTTTCTGTTGTCTCCTTTTTTTTTTTCCTGGGCAGCAGCTAATAACTCATCTGCAGAAAGTAGCATACCTTAATGACTGCATGACCATGTCAAAATGTTGTCCTACCTTAGGTATGAAGTTTGAATTTACAGTCATCCTCCTTGGAAAGGAAAACTGGGTTTTACAGCAAAGGGATCTTAAGACTACAGAAACTGATGTACAGAGTTTCTGGCTTCTGGCTTGAGTACACAGACACTCAGAAAGTTTGGGTTGGGTACCTGCCCCTGGGGGCCATTTGGTCTACCAATTCCTAGAATGGGCTATCCAGGCTACTGTTAAATCCAGTCATGAATGTTTCCAAAAAGAAGAGCCCAGTTCCTCCCACTGCTGTACTTGGCCAAACCTTCCAGACCTCCCAGAGCTCTCTGTGTGTTGACTCTTACTTCTGGCCATCTGTATTGTCCTTTTTAACCACTGCTCATGGCTAATCTTTCCCAAGTCATCTCTTTTGCTGAGACTGGTTAAATGTTTGCCATTGGAGCTTCCTCTGGTAGTGAGTTCCACAGTTTAAACTAAGTGTTGTGGAAAAGAACTACCTCCTGTTACCAATCCTTTCACCAGACACCCTCACCCCTACTCTGTAAGTAGTGGTGAAAATTTGGAAAACTCCTGTATGTTAGATTTTAACAACAGTCCTGATACCAGCATATAATTCAGTATAAAGGCTTGTCAATCTAAAAATGAACTACACACCAAAGATTCAATGTCTTAATAATTCAGCCTACTACCTCAGTGGACCTGAGGTCTGCAAGCAAATCTGTGTATTTCCACTCTTAAAGATCATACTCAAACCATTTGAGATTTCAGACGTTTGCTGCCAGACTTCTGGTTTACAAGCAGTTAGAGGAGTGCAAACTAATGCAAGGAAAACCAAGGAGCATTTAGGAAGGATGAGGAAAAGGAACTATGCGGTCCAAACCCAGCATGTCGTGTTAGGCATAAAAAACATTGTTGACTGCACAAGCTATTCAATGCAGGGAGGGGAAAGAGCAAATCCCATTGGTTTTATAAGAAAACAGATGAGATTATAAAAGCCATGGCTGCTAGGATCCTGTTTCTAGCAATGCCTCCCTGCTTGTCTGGTGGGATTTGGTTTTGACTTTAATCGTGCTTTTCCAGAGGTTGCTTAATGACAGGGGAATAGTAGTGGCACATGAGTAAACCAAACCAACAGAATTCACAAACAGCCTATTGAATTATCAACTCTTGGATGCCTTTGCCAAGCCAGCACCACTTGCTCAATAATTCTTTCATCTGCTTTTCCTCCTTAACCAGCTCATCCTCAAGGAAATCATCAGAGAGCTTATTGAACACCTGAACTCTAACAGCTGAGGTGGCCCTCTGTCTTCTTCCTTCTCCTCAGCATATAAGTAAAGGCATTTCCACAGGAACATCTTGGGTAAGATCCTGCTTCCACTATTTGTAATGAGTCACCGCGCTGCTATCTCCAGGCAAAAGCAAGCATATGAGATTAATGTCCTTGAAGATGAGCACAGCTGAGTGCTGTACCTTTACTTCAAATCATGTCTAGCTTATCTGGCCATCTCTTGTCACCATATGACAATTTACCTCCATCCTTGTGCACGGAGGATGGAGGTAAATTTATTCAGCCCTAAGCAAAGGCTGCAGACTGGGCTTTTCCCAGGGCTGTGTCAGAGGGCTAAACAAAGATGCAGAAGGCAAACACAAAACCTACCTTCACTGGGTTGGAGGCTAGTTTTGAATCCTGTTGTTGATGAAGATCAAAAACAGAGAGTGATTTTGCAAGGACGGGGTAGCCAGTCATGTAAAGCATAGCTGAGTACTATGTTTGGGATGAGAGTCTCAGGATGAGAAAGAGATTGGGATGTATAAATCTCATTGATTTTCAGAGGAGATATATGCCTAGGTCTTTTCATTTTTTAACCATATTTCCTCTTTGGAAGGATATGAGATGTATGTGGAATTCTCTCTTGAGCAGCAGAAAAATCAGACTACGTATGAGATACATGGAAGAAAAACTTGCTAAATTTAACTTCATTCAAGACAAGGGTTTCATCTCACTGTGGAGAGCAGCATCTTTACCCCATGTGAATACAATGGCAGGTGTGGCCCTTTCTGTCTTATCCATGGTTAGCAGCTCTGCTCAGAAAGCTTTGTAAGCATGACTGCATATCTCCCTCAGGCTCACTGTAGTCAGCCTCTCGCTGGGCTTCAGACAGATGCTTCAGCAGAAAGTGTGACCACTAAATCCCAACTCACATCCCATGTATCTCTGTGTGCTGCCTAACACTAGCTTTGAGAGTCAAAGCCAGTTTTCATTCATACAGATTCGCTAATAATTATACTTTTGCAGGTACCAGCTCCATGGTGCTGTAGACAGCAGCAGCCCCATACACATTATAAAAGCCCTGGAGAAAATCGTTGGTCCTATTAGCTTAGCTTCTTTACCTGAGCTACTCAGAGACCACTAAGCACAGAAGACTCACATGGATCAATATCGATCTTTACTTCAGTCCTGCTTAGTCTCAACACACATTAGGCACTCTGAGTGTTAATCTCTGAAGTCACTTAGGTTTTACTCTGAGTCACTGAAACAAACAACACCAAAGGCAGACAAAAGAGGCTTAGAGTTTCTGCTAGAGGAGAGTGTGAGGTCATCTTGTGAGACCTCTTGCATTTCACATGGTATGACTACCCTGGTACTACACCCAATAAACAGGGTCACCCATGGCAGTGCAATAGCTGGGATTTCCATGCTTCTTAGCCCTCAATCCTCCTACTTTCCAGTGTAACAGGAGTTCATTACTAACACCTCACAGATGGACCCCAGATGAGCAAGCATAACAGTGAAATTGTGAAGGGGAATGATGACATTTCAGCATGCATATTGCATCAATGTTAACAAACATGGATAGGAAGAGAAAAGTTAAATTAGCCACACAGAGTGTGGGAGGAAAGCAGCATTGGAGGAGTAAGGTCTTACTGCAGAAATAAATTTTTTGCTCAAGAAAAGAGTGGAAGCTCCATTGCTTGAGTTTTCTGAAAGGAAATTAGATGAGACATATGGACAAATACAACAGAAGGGATCCTGCCTGATTGTAAAGTGGCTAGAGTAGATGGTCCCTTTTGTTCATCAGTTGTTTTAAGAGTTTTACTACTACTGTAGTTAAGCAGGTGAACATGTGTTGTCCACCTGACCCACCACAAAGCCACAACTGCCAGGAGCAGGACATACTGCACTGTGATCAAGGGGCAAAGCTTGTCTACTGTGAAGCCTGAAGGCTTTCATTTGCATGCATCTATCCTGTAACAAGCAGTTGAGGACACGTTAAGAATGGGCTCACCCTAAACAAACAGCATGTGAATGCTTGCTAAAAACAACTGGCATTGATTCTTGGACATATGTGGGATAAATTATACTTTCTGATCTTTTTAAGTAACTGCACTGAGTTCTCACTTAGAGGCATGGATACGACACAGCATTTAGTGAGTTTTTATGTAGTCCCAGCGACTACCACTGGTCTGCTCTGTAACTGTGAGCAAGGCACATTGATTCATTTCATTTGAGCTTTTTCAACCCTTAAATGGCAATAAAAATGTTCCTCTTTCTTTATAAAGGGCTCTGAGCATTGCAGAGAAAAACTGAACCATTATTAGAACTAAGGAACACTAATGCTGAGTAGAACTGCACGTATGGCCTCTCCTCTTCTCTAGTTAATGATTAGACATCAGTTGGGAGCTTCTCTACAGGATACAGGACAACTCTTTAAGGTGTAGAAAATTAAGAAACTAGGACATAATTACAAGAGTGTGAGCCAGAAGAACCATTCAATGCTGACTCTACATTAACAGAAAGCAGTAAGTAAATGGCTGTAGGTAATAATAAAAGGGGTTGTATGATACTATCTACTGATACTCATAATATGATGAAGCATGGCTCCACCACAGTGTTTTTAGCATGTAATCTTTACCTTGCAGTGGTGTCAGCATCTTGACCTCGGTAGGGTTTGCTGTCCTGGGCCTAGTATAGTTGTTTAATAACAACTATTGCTTCCCCAGAGAGGATCCTGTAGCAAAGAGGAGGTGAATTGGTGAAAAGCAAAAAAAAAAAGCAGAATTGATGGAGAGGATGCGAGGAGTCAGGTATGCACAGTTCCTAGCATGTCCTGCAAGAAAACATGGCATGCAGAGAAGTGTCTTGTACTACTCAGTGGGAGGCCAGGGAGGTCATGTCACCATCACATAAAATCTGGTGGCAGCTTATAAGCTGTTAGGACATTGTGCTGAGTGCAGAATCACTGAGAACTAAAGCACACAAAGGAAAATAAAATTCTCTCACTGCTTCCAATCAGCAAGGAACTTCAGTTGATTTCCTGAAAACAGTCGTGTTTAGTTAAAGCACGTGAAGCAATCTTGGCTCTGATAGAATGCAGTCTAGCAAGGACTCCTTCTCCCACACACCAGAGCTTGCTAGGAGTACTGGTGGGCAACAGCTGCCCAATATCCATTAGACTTGGGTGAAGTTTGTTCACTGACAGCTCCTGATGCCCTGCTCCCCGAGGCTGCCTCCCAGCTAAGCTCTGTGCAGAGCCTCTCCTCTTCCCATGTGGTTTTCAGGCAGATGCCAAAAGCTGAGGCAAAAGCTCATAACATGCCAATTACCCTGGCCTCAAAACCACAAATGATTGTATACAGCTGTTGGCAAATGAAACCTTGTTCCAAACATTTAATACCTAATTGGATAAACTTGTGGGGCCCGGCTCTGAGTTCTCCTGTTCCCCTGCCTTTGTGTCATGTCTTCAGACCACTGTCAGATCCTGTGTGTGTTCCACTGAGAGGGAAGGAGGCTTGTCTTATGGCTTTCTGTCATTCATTTAAAATAAAAAAGTCTGCTGCAGCATAAGATCTATCAATTTTCCATGGGAGCACTAAAAGGGTTAATTATAAAGCCCATTTTCTCTATTTTCCCTGCACCGGATTTCTTCTAATGGACAAATAAACTGATTGATAGTAGCTTTTGGTTCTCCAGTAAAGATGCAACAACACTTTATTTAGATGTGGTGAGTGATAATTATGTTTGATGGGAAAAGTGGGCAATTTTTCCTTTCTTTGTCAAATGCCTTGGATAAATTGTTTTTGTGACCTTATCTAGAACACAAAAGTCTAGTCACCACTTAAAATTACAACGCAATTTATGAAGTACACTCCCGGCTCAGACAAAGAGACCCAAAGTGACTTTGCCAACAGTAACTTACACTGCAGAAGAGGTCGAGAAAGGTTAGCATTGTCTTTTTTAGAATAACAATATCCTAAATTAAATGCACCATGTTTAATTTTAAAAAATCCAGAGATTATATGGTTTACTTCTAAAGAAACAGTACTGTTCTGAAACATGTTTAATGTTCCAAAGGTTATGAGAAACAGATGCCTCTATCCCATCCTTTTTGAACGACATCTGAAGTTATATATAATTTTCTCCAGATTGCCTTTTAACATGTGATTGCCTCAAACCTGACTAACTGAGCTGTGCTCTGCAATATGCAAATGGAAAGCTTACTGCTGCAATCAACATCTCCTGGGGAGGGAGATATTTCTGATCCAGCAAATCATTTTGACCCATCAGTAATGAACTGTGCTGCAAGAAGATTTTGTTCTCTTCCTCAAAATATGTATGAAGTGAACAGCTTCTAGTCTCTGCTCTAGGTTGGTAGAGTTACTAAAATAATTTGAAAGGATTTTCTGGCTTAGGGGAGTAAAAGTAGTTAAGGAGTAGTGTTAAATCTCCCAAAGTGAATTTTTTTCAGTGCTAGCCTGATCTCTCTGGTCCAGAGAGTCAGTATTCTGACAGAAAGTAGTTCAGATTCTAATCCAAATAATAGATCCCAAGAGAAGCTTCCACTTTTTAAGAGGGAAAAAAAAAAGCAAAAAAAACCCACTGCATTTTATCACCATCTACACTCACTTTCTGCTTCTCCAGTGGAATTGTTGCCTAACAGACAGCTCTGTTAACACTCTATATAACTTTCTACTGGAAAGACATTAAAGGCTTTGTACTCAATGTAAAAATGTACAATTCAAATAGTGATGTTGATTCTTGGATTAATTGAGAAGAATTCATTATCCTCAACAAAAAAAATTTTAAAAGGAATAATACATTTCTCTTTCTTCAGTTCCTTTGCATACAGGATACTGCAATGTCTGGAAGGGATAGCTCAGGTGCAGTGAGGGGCAGGATTTTGTCCTGGTGAGCTTCCACTGTAATTCAAATAGAATAAGAGGAATTCTTCCAAAAACCTGCTCAGGGAGGCCTGTAGAGGCTCAATGTGCAGTGTATCAAGACCCAAGACCCAGAACCCACCAAATCTCTCAGTAAACTCTAATTCGTTTGTTCCCCTGCCCTCTCACCATGTGGGCACCTGGGATGCAGCACAGCAGGGTTCACTTGGTCACACAGCTCCATTGTGGCTCCTAACCTCGGGGTGCATGACACCTTGAAGGGGCTATTAGTGCTGGGAGGTGACTGCGCCTGCACAAAAGCTCTTTACATGATCAGCTAGGGATGGAGATCAGCCAAGACCCACAAATGCTTTCTGCCTGCCACCCCTAGAGTGGCCAGCATTGCCAACCCCTGGCACCATGTGGAGGCTGGGCACCCACTGGGGCATGAAGCAAAGGCAGGTTTCTCCTCGCCAGAGCAAGGGTTTGTGGAGGTGGCAGGTCAGACTGGCTGCAGCTGGGTGTGTGCTGGGACAAGCACGAGAGGAGTCTGGGTTTGTGTGCAGGCAAGGAGATGGGCCTGAATACAACAGCAATAGGTGGGCAAAGTCAGCTTGGGAAGTAAAAAGATTTAGTGCTTGAGCTTCTGCTCCGGGCAGGCACATAACCCTAAGGTTCTTAACACATGATAAAGAAATGCACATCTTTAAATACTTAGCCCGAATTAAAGGTTTAGCCTAGTGCCATTGAAAAACAAAGGGACAATGTGGAGCTCTGCTGCATAAGTAAGAAAGAGAGGTTGTACCCTGGAGAGAAACAAGAATGATCCCAGAAAG
This sequence comes from Galbula dea, assembly GCA_013399015.1. Classification (NCBI taxonomy): domain Eukaryota; kingdom Metazoa; phylum Chordata; class Aves; order Piciformes; family Galbulidae; genus Galbula; species Galbula dea. The sequence goes on from VWZX01012694.1 coordinate 777,263, forward strand.
GGCTCTTCATCTTGAAAAACCCTGGAGATTGCAGAGAGTAAAATAAGGGATGTGGGCAAAAGCAGAGAGAGGGATGCAAAAGAGGAGGAGGAGAGGATACAAAAAAGATCACAGTTACAGAAGTGAAGAATGAAAAGATGATGGAAAATTTGAAAGGAAAAGCTGGAGAAACACTCTGCAGTACTTCCCTCTGAGGGTTACATTCAGTGATGTGGGCTTTTTATAAGCCTATGTTAGGATAACTCTTTTTTTCCCTCTTGTTTATTTCTCCTTTTAAGGTCTATACCATGTTTGCTTTTCCACCCCTCCTCTCTCTTTGCCATGGCTGTTCAAATCTAATTACCAGAGGTTCACTATATTCATTAGCTTCTTTCCCTCAAAACCCTGGGCTGCATGTCATCTGGATCTGATTATGTGTGGTGCATTTCATTTTCCCAGATATTCCCCTACCTGCTTTTAATCAGCATGAGATTTTTCATTTAAATGTCATTAGACTTTTGAATAAATACGTAAAGAATATTACAAATAAATATAAAAGCTTCATGCAAGTCAGGCAGAAGGAAAGCTATGCCTGAGACCACCCATTGTAGGGTCCCTCTTTGAGAAGGCTCTACCAGATATGCCCAGAGGTGCCAATACAGCCTGCCCCATTTTGCTAGAAGAGCACTTTGTTAAGCAGCAGACTTTTACTAGCCCCTTGAACACTCCTCTGACATTCTATATGAGGCCCATACGAAGCTCAACACTCAGAAATGCATTTGTGCCTTTCATTTCTGTGTGGGTTCAGCAATATTTCCACAAGTGATTTGCCTTGTGGCTTGCAAGGTGACTAACCAGACACCCTCACACAATAGTATTTGCCAGCTTGTGGCCTTCAGTGCCTTTCCACACATGAGGACTTATTATGCATGAAGGGGGAATCTAATTAACAGAAATAACTGGGATATACTCTTTGTAGTGAAGCTAAGCATTGTTACATGCCTAATTCTCCTTCTGTGACTTGTTCATCTCTGCTTGCCTCAGTAAACGTAAGTATTAGCTGAGTTCTTCACAGAGTGAAGGTTCAATGATATGAGTCTAGTGGAACAGAAGTACAAATAAAAGGCATATAACCTTCGGGATGGGTTCAAAAGAGGATTCACCATTTTTAAGAGAGATTCCCCAGGCACAGGTTTGACAAAGTCTCTGTGGTTGCACTTCCTGATCCTTTAAAAAGGCAGCTCACTGTTTCAGTCAGGTTTTAGTCTCATAAAATCACAGAATCCTGGAACGGTTTGGGTTGGAAGGGACCTTAAAGATCACCTAACTCCAACCCATCTGCCATGGGCAGGGACACCTTCCATTAAAGCAGGTTGCTCAAGGCCTCATCCAAGCTGGTTTTGAACATTCACAACTTCTCTGGGCAACTTGTTCTCTGTACCTCACCACCCTCACTGTAAAGATTTTCTTCTTGCTATCTAATCTGAACCTAGCCTCCTTCAGTTTAAAACCATTTTATCATTCATCCTATCACTACACTCCCTGATAAAGAGTTCCTCCCCATCTTTCCTGTAGGCTTCCTCTAAGTACTGGAAGACCACTATAAGGTCCCCCTCAGAGCCTTCTTTTCACCAGGCTGAACAATCCCAACTCTCTCAGTCTGTTCTCACAGGGAAGGTGCCCTCTGACCTTTTCTGTAGCAGTCCTCTGGACCTGCTCAAGCCCATTTTCTCCTTCGACCTTTTCTTCTAGTATTTTGGTTTTGCCAGTGCCTATAAGGCCTGGTCTTATTTTTCATAACCCTTTCCAATATATTTTTTTCTCTACACATCCTTTTGTCTTCTTCAGAGTGCCTGATATTTTCAGTTGCTCCTCTGAACTATTGTAGGTCACAGGTTCTTTGCCATTAGACCCCAGTTTGAGGCTAGTATCTCTTAGCTTATTTTAGACTTCTGCTCTGATTCACCCTGAAGCTGACTTTACCTCTCTCTTTTCCCTGAGTAGGATATCTAGCCTTCCATTCCTAAAGTCCTCATGGAGGAACCCCACCCTGGATTTGGTCACTCCTCTTTGTACTGCAGCAGAGCTGAGAGAAGGAACATTTGGGTGAGCAGTTAAGAAAACTTGTCTGCTTATTATATTGATACACAAAACATCACCTGGCAATTCCCTAGAAAATTGCTGTGTACCAGACAGAACTCACAGCTCTCTCCCTGTGGCACTGATGTTATGGCTGTATTTAGGAGTAGATTTAAGCCTACAGCTCATTCAGGGCACTCATCTGTAAATTTGCTAAAGCGAATCTAATTAATAGCAGAAAAAATGTTCCAAACCTACATTTTAAGCAACTATCACAGAGTATTTTCTGGGGTGGGAGGGGGAACAGTTACATCTCTGGTAATACAGGTGTCAGCACTACTTCTGTGGCATTGCACTCACTGGATCGAGGGACAGCAATGAACAATCTGAGTTATGTATCCAGTGACATTGCTTTGAGTATCAGTTTATTTCAGTGACTTATTTTTGCATATCAGTTTGGATAAGTTGTTCAAATTGCTTAGCAAGTGAGCTTAAGTAGCAAATTGATTTTTAAAAGACTACAGTCTCTTTAAGGACACTTCATGACTACAGATGAATGAAGCATATGCATGAGGAATGAATGACATAATTTTCTTGTTTGGCATGTTAGCTCTCATCAGTGTGCACTATCACTCTCCAAACCCTTTGTGGGGTCGTGCTCTTCCAGAACTGCTTATAAGGTTAGGACAAATTCAGAAAAACTGTCGTCAATATTACAAATGCTCCCACTGCCTTCAAACTTTTAGTTCTTTCCTCCCTCTAAATCATTCAATCTAGAATAGTTTCACATTTTTTTCTGATTTATTGTCTATCTTTTCCATATCTTTTACTTTCCATAAAGTAGTCCTATGTGGAATAGAAGAACTATTTTGGCTTAGGAGTGAGGAACGTCATACCCAGCAGATGTCTAGGTAATTAAAGTCCCTGAGAGCACAGTATCCTGACATCCTGGACTCCTGTATAAATGGTTCAGGAATATTTCCTTCTGCCTGTTTTTGAGACCACTAACAAATGCCCTCAGCAGTGACCCTTTCATGTGTTTCATGATGTAACTTCATGACATGCCTTTCATCTCATAACTCCTTACCCAAAGCTTCTGTGTGCAGGCTTCCTGACAGTCAAATTCTGACTCTGTTGGCAGCTGTTTTTCACAGGTAGGAAGCTTCGTTGAGAAATGCATAGCCATTATCCACTGATTTATACAGATGGACAGATAGCTCAGGAAGAGGAAGGGGGAAATCAGATTAATGGTGCAACAGCATTTATTCCTGGCTTGCAAGTGGACTAGGTGTCTCTGAGAGTTTCTCTCTTTGTTTTCTCTGGAGACGTGTGAGGGAAGGAGGGCAAAATGTGAGCAAAGTTAGGTTCTACTTGAGAAAATGCAATCCAGGATGTGCTTAAATGCTTGTTTGAATCAGGGATGGAGCAGGCAGTTTGCAAAATCTATTAAAAGGCTTATAAGCAAAGAGAACAGACCCCTCAAGTATCTGTATTTGCTGCTGCTTTGTAAAAATGAAAAAAAATTGTAGGAAGTAGATGATTAGGAGTCTTCAGTGAACGAAATACTCACCACCCAGGTGTTCAACAATCTTACATCATCTCAAAGTCCATGCATTTAAATGTAAAGTTGCTTCAGCTGTGTGTGACCTTCACTTGTACTTGATTTCTGTCCAGTTCCTCCACATTTCACAATTTCCTCCTTGTAACTGATCTGTCATAGTATAGCCTCACCCAGGTCTGAATCCTAACTTTCGGACAGAAAATCCAGATTCATATCCAAATCTAGACTCAAACAGGGTTAACTCGTGTATCCTCAGTGTTTGTCATCAAAGCAGAAAGATAATGACTGTCCTGACTCTACTATGACCTGATCAAGGAGCATGAGTGTCAACAGTCACTGGGCATCCAGGCCTGTTTTTAATCTTTGCTACACTAATATAGAATGGAAAACAGCCTGTAGAGTCAGTGAAAACCAAAGATATTTAATGAAATATCTTTGCTATAAGTAAATGACTGAGGAGAAAATTCAGTGCACCCTTTTCAGAGGGATAATACAAAAGAAGATGGTCTTCTCAAAGTTAAGCTTCCCATGTCTGGGCTACCCTGAGGCTAAGAGCTGTGAGGAAAGAAGGAAACCACAAAATCAAAGCTCTCACCTCTGCAGAAATTCATGCAGCTATGGAGAAGCCAAAACAGGCAGGTTTACCATGCAGTGGGTGGGTATAGGTCACAAGTGGAAACAGAAAGGAGGGTATTACTGACTCCTAGTAGGGAATAATAGAACTGTTTGCAGCTCTGGTGAGTCACCATGGGGGTCAGACCCAGAAGCAAGGAGTTCAAATTGAGGTTCCTTGGAGTGTCACCTTTGTTTGTATAGATTCAGAATGAATCAGCAAGGGGGTTTTGTGGAGGAAAGGCAAAACAGTTTGCAAGGAAAGCTGAAACTGAAGCATCTTCCTTATAATGAGAAGCTGTAACTCATAGTGAGGTTTCCAAGGGACAGATATTTGTATGTGTGCTCATGAAGACTTGCTTCAGTAAAGAGGAAAATGGGAGCACAAAAGAATGCTTTTTCTTGCTTCAGTGAAGCTAATGGCCATATACTCTCCATGGAGTGCTGGAGGATGTGAACATTACCTTTTTATTTGTAATCTGTATGCAACTTGCTGCACTTGCTTTTTTTGTAGTAGCAATCTCAGTGCAATATCTAGGATGGGAGGAAAAACAGCAAGTAGAGAGGGTCCCCGTGGTGGGAAATGATGAACTGCCTGGCCTATCTGCCAAACTACCCCCTGCTAAACCATAGAAGTCATGTGCCATGGTCAGGTAGCTTGGGTATAGGATGAGTGTTAGTAATGTCCTCTTTTGATGGAGGGGGTGAGGTGAGGTGAGGTGAGGTGAGGTGAGGTGAGGTGAGGTGAGGTGAGCCTTCAGCCCCTTTTAGAAGTGCCCTTTCAGTTGAGTGTTGAACAGCTTATCTTATCTCAGTGGTAGTGCAAGGAGCACCCCTTTAATTTGAATTGCTTCTGTTGGAGAAAATGTAGCAGATGGCACATAGGGGAAGGAAAAAAAAATGTAGGGAAAAAAGGAGGCAACACATCCTGTTCCACATGAAGCCTTCCTGCAAAGAAGGAAAACTATAAAAGCAATGTAATTATATGACATTTCAGCATGTGCAAAAAAACATATGGCTCTGGCTAATATAATCAAGGCTCTGCAATGAGTGACAAGACATTATTATCAACATACCCTGTGTGTATGTACATATGTATGTGTGTGGGATGGGAGAGAGTGTCAAACAAAAGTCTAACTGTCTCCTTAGGCACTGTCAGGTTTTCTTTTATTTTCTTTGGTGGTAAATCTCAACACAAAGGCCACACTTTTGACTGATCCACTTTTAGAAGTCAGTAACAGCTGTGGGATGGCTTAATTGATGACCAGGGGTCGTGTAGCAAGACGAGCTCCCTGTTGGTTTTGGAAGAAAGAAAAAGCTCTTCCAAGCTGTGATGTGAGAAGGCTACATTCAATACAGACCTGACTGGGGAACTCCAGCCCTTATTAAACTCAGCCATAGGGGGGATTGTCACTTGTCTTGATGTCTCTTGTTAGTAGGGTTGATGATGGCAATAGCTGGGTAATCAATTGCCACCAATATAGCAGAAAGGAAACACAGAGAAACTGCTTCAAATGCAGTACTGAAAGCAGCCCTTGGTTTCAAGACAGCAGGGCAGGAGGGATGAGCCCACTGGTGAAACAGAGGAGTGGAATGTGGGAGACCTGAGTCCTCATCTCAGCTGTACCACAGGTTCCCAGGGGGATCTTGTCTGCCAGCAGCCACAGATTTCCTTTTCTGTGACCCTGGGCAGGTCACACCTGCCACCTGGCAAGGACAATTCATAGGAGTCTGGAGGAAACCCCGAGATGTTTAATTAAAAGGCAGTACTGAAATTTGGGCCCAGACAATGGTTGCCTTTTCCAGCAGCCAAAGCAAAAATCAAAACACTGAGAAGATTTTACTCATCACAGAAAAATATTTTTTCTTGGTGAATCAGAAAAAGTGGTTTTTTGCTTGAACAAAATAATTAATGTTTGGTCTCTGGCCATAAAATACCAAGAAATCAAAAGGCACCCTACACCCTTTTTTGAGCTGAGAGCCTGACCTTCTGAGAGGGTAAGGATCCACGTGGCTTGTTCACAGACATCTGGAAGTATGACAAATATGGGAACAGAATGAAATTTTCCTGGATCTTAGGTCTCTCCTCCAAAAGCCTTGCCAGACTTTGTCTCCTGATTTTCCTCTGGTGTTCTCTTGAAGCGTCTTATGTATCTCCCTGTTCGAGCTAGAGCTATTTATAGCACAGCAGCAGGCAAGGTGGAGAGCATAGCTAAGGCTACAGATTCACTGGTATTTGTCATTAAATCACTGTCCTCTGGCTCTTGCAGCAGCAATGTGGCCATATGCAAAAAATATCAATTTTGTAGAATATATCTTGACTCTTTCCTCCTCAAAACAGCCTCATCATCTTTAATACTAGATAAGTAAATACTAACAAGACACTTAGGGTGTAAATGGAGCATTAATTAATGCTGGGGTTCTGTGGAAGGGCATGTGACATCCACATGAATACCAAATTACTTTCTTTATGACTAGCATAATTACAGAGAACATTAGATGAAGCAAAAAGTGATGGGGATCTTAGCAGTAATTGTTAGCAATTGTTCATTTAGAACCTGACTTCCAATATTGTATTTATCTGAACTGGCTAGGAGAAGCACACGAGGCATGTAAAACACAATGAATCACTCTAGTTTACATCTCTAGCTTGAGAAGCAGCTTCCTCATTGCCCACAGGAGAATAATAAGCATAGCCATTTGGGTCTGGTTTAAACCTGAGACTGTGGCAAAATGTGTCAGAAAAACAGAGTGCTGCTTTCCATTTCTGTTTGGAAAGTGGTTTGTTCTTTTTTATTTATTTTTTCCAGGAGTAACAACAAACATGATTTTATGAATAAAAACGAGGAGGGGAACTTAAATTCAGCTGCTCATTTTCACTTTGCTGGGAAGTCTGAGTTTTACAGCCAGTCTGTGAGTGAGCAGTTGGTAAGTTTTGAGTCTTTGCTTGTATTTGTTTGGAAGAAGCTGTACAAAAGTGAGGAGAGAGACATGCAAAGGGTCAAGTCCTGGTGCTTGAAGCACTTAGAGGACACTGGGAATGATGTGCTTTTGTCTGAGGAAAGAGTCTGGCCCTAAAGACAATTCCAGCATCCACCAGAGCTGATGGAAATAGTGTTCCTGTATTTACCTTTGAAGCTGTAAAGGGATTTAGTCTCTAGGAAAACACACACAGTGCTTACCCCTGGGTGAAAGGGCTGTGGGGCTGGGGCTCTCTGTCCCCTCCCTGTAGAAGAAGGGCTGGCAGCCCTGGAGGCGAACGGGTTCTGAGTCAGTAGAGCCCAGACTGCAGAGATGCCCAATGTACAGTTGCAGCTCTGGGGCTTTGAATTGTATGCAGGCGGGAGGCTGGGGGTAGAGAGAGGGGCTCTGGTGGCCATGCCAAGGTCCTGGGGTGTTTTCCAGGGTGTATGCTATTGTACAGCCCCTCAGCACCACACTGGTTTTAATTATCTGAGGCAAAGGATTGACCCGGGAGCATGAAAGCAGAATAAAGAGGTTTACTGCTACCTGTGAGAAAATATTCTCACTTGTGAACTTTGAATTTACTTGAAACTGAAACTTGAGCCTGGATTTCAGCATCAGGATTGACTGCTGGGTGTTCCCAGTGAATATCCTTTGATGAGCTGCTGCACAGAGCTCACCGGCTTTTCTGCATGGCTGATTTCTTAACTCATGCAACATTACTTCAGTGCATCAGTGACTGCCTCAGAAACGGGCCTCCCTCTGCCCAAAGTGACTTGAGCTAACTTGCCAACATGGTTTAACTTTTGGATTGAAAACGTTCTAGATGTGCCTGAAACGTTCCTTCATGTAGAAATCCCCTGTGAAAGGCCATGTGAAAGGTGAGCAAGATGTGAGGGAAACTTTTATTTCATTCCTACCTTCTTCCCTAATTAGAAATATGAGTTGGTCTCTGTGTCCCTTTATTCCATCTCTATAGGCTCTTTGGAAGCCCTATTGTATGTGTCCTGTTAATTTCCTCAGCAGACTAATTCAGCTTGCTCTGCTGACATGTAGTTAATTATGTTTCAGTTGACTCATTTTCCTGGATGATGCTCAACTGCTGTTTGTAAATGAAATCGCTGCCTAGCTAATCAAAATGTTCTGAGCACAATCTCTTGTATGTGTGCACACACATGCTGGTCTGGCACTCTGCTCCAGATCCTGGCTGAGATTTGGAAGACAGACCAAGAAACCAAAGGAGGAAGAAAATAAATAGAGCCCAAACCATCTGAAACTCCAAATGTTTCTGCAATTAAACTACTTAAGTGTCTATGCCTGCGAGCATTTGAGTGAAAATGGTTAGCCTATGACATTTAAATGAGCTCTTAGGGGAGACAGTGATATTTGCATAAGACACTGTCAGCAATATTTTCTCTCTATTCATGGTCATGTCCTTCCTTCACCTGCCCGTTTCGGTCAAGTAGGCCCAAAAAAGTGCTTGCACCTCACAGATGAGTGAACCTAGACAGATTTTTGAGGATGTCAAATATTCTGAGCATGCTCTCACACCAGCTATGTACAAGAAAGGTTTCTAAAATCACAGCTGCTTCTTCTCCATTGGCCCACGGAACTGAGCTCTTCCCAACAAAGGCCACAGCAGGACCTGTCACCACGTAATTAACTGTGAACTCACATGGAAAGAAAGTCTAGGATTAATCAAACTGTAAGAAATTAACATTAACTGACCACATTCATGGAAATATGTAGCCAGTTTTTGGTTTAGATTAACTTGATTGGTAGCTACAGAGTTACATCCAGAATTTCAATTGGCTTTGACTGTCACAATCAACAGGCAATTCCTCTTTGAAGATATGATTGGACTGCAGCCTACAGCTGGGCAGTGACAGGATGCTTCAGGTGGCATTTCAGAACCCTCTGCTCCAGACTCCAGAAATGTGACAATCCCCTATATTCCTGCTATCATGACATAAATTTCATGAATGAAGCAGAGGCAAGTACTGTGAGCCATGCACGCCAGGAACATCTTGAAGTGAGGTGCCTGAGAGGCAAATAGCTTACGTGGAGAACAGCTAATGAAAATAAACTCACTTGCATGCAGAATTCCAGAGTTATTTCACAATATCCCACATACTACTCTGCATTTGCTTGTCTCAGACATGTATAAAGCAGTCGTGGAAATCTTCTGTTTCAGGAAGCTTGAGACCTTGTTTATAATGAGGGAACTTAAGTAGACACTCAGTTCCTCCTAAAACTCACTGGCACCTGGTCTTTTAGCTCTGGCTCCTTCATGTTCATTTTTGGTAATTGATCTATACTTCAGCTTACAGAAGTGGCATAGTCATGGGCTGTTTTCTTTCTTTTTCCTTCTCTCAAGCACTTACTTTTCCTAGTCAAGTGTAGCGTGAAAGTCAGTTCCATCTGAAGATAATCTTAAGTGGCAAAACGTCTAAACTGAAGTAGGAAAAGTACATTTTCCATGCATTAAAAAATGTTTTTTCTCTATCTTAAAGGAGGGAATAAAGAACATCTTTAGGGCTGGATTTCTTCAACACCACTTCATTATTGAGTATGTCTGAGTGAATTGTGGTTTAGGTTAAAGATTCTGAAAATCATAAGCACATCCTGGCTGATTTACAGAAAGTAGTATCTAGCAAAGGCTTGCTGTACTGGTCATGCACTAGCCCCCCAAAACTGCTGGCAGAAATAGTGGGTGAAAGGTGCACAAGGGCAGAGGAGTAAAAATAGGTTTTTGGTCCCTACTTTTGCTATATTAACAGTGTTTTACACGTTGCTCGGATATTTTGTAGTACTTCTTGGAATCATGTATCTGGAGACCCTTTCCATGCAGACATTACTGAGAACACAAACCTGGAACCTCTGTACATCTGTAGCATCATAACATTGTCTTGATCAGAACTGAATCTTCCCCTAAAGCTATGTCAAGATTCAACCTATAAGTATTAATACATCAGTAGTGCAGATTTAGACTGGCTAGTCAGTCTGTTGAGTTCACCACAACCTGTAAGTTGCCTTTCGGTTTTGATATATCGAAATTTTGATACAGCTTTGCCAAAGATCTCACACTGTTTTAAAGATTCTTTCTCTTGTCTTTGGAGTTTGGACAACAGTTCCATCATCTGTGCAAGTTCTCCTCACTGCTTTAAGCATCCTAACTCAGGGCTCCCCAGCTGATCCCCAGTAATCTTTGGGACTGGCAGCACTTATCTGTGGAGCACGGTTGCAAGGGAAGGTATTTCTCTACTCTGACTATTACCAGGAAGAATGAACAGATCTGAATGAAGTACTGGCACCATGTTGAAATCTCTGACAAATATTCCACTGATCTCAGCAGGGACAAGACAATTTTACTTTCAAGACATCAACATATCACTGACTTAACAGTTTCATTAACAGATTTTCTGAAGAAAGGAATAGTGGGCATAAGAGATAAATAAAAAGAAAGTACAAAATAAACTATGCATAAAATACTATGTACTTAACAATGAAATACATCAGGATGGATTTTTCAGTAAGCAAAATAGCTCATCTGTTCAAGCAAAGTCCTGCTGTATGTAAACAGGCTACCTAACAACTTGTGTGGCTAGGCAAATAAGCCATATGTATGATTACCTTCTGAATTTGTAATTAATTCATGCTCCTGGGTAAAACTAAGTCCTTCATGAAATCCAGCAGCTGTATAAATCTCCTTTTTTCCTGACAAATCTTAACAGTAGAACAATTCAGACATCTGAGATTCTTTGTGTAAGTAATATTAAATGAAATGTCATAGTCAAATTAGTTAGTAATTGACACTCATTAACTGGCATCTGAAGACTGGAGGGAGGCAAATGTGACTGTAATTGCATGTAAAAGGGGAGGAATCTAGGATATGACAAGTCTGACATCTGTGCCAGGCAAATTAGCTCAGGTTATGATACATGATAGGGTTAGTGGACAGCTGAATAAAAACAGGTAAGTGAAGAGTCAGCTTGGCTTAGGAGAGGGAGGTTCTGTCTAGCAAATCTCTAAGAGCATTTTGGTGAGGTCAGCTAGTATGTGATGCTTGTGACACTGCCTCTTTGGTTTTCCAACAGTCTTGTCATAAAGGCTTTTATGGAAACTAAGACACCAGGGGACAAGAGTTAAGGCCCTCATCCACAAAAGTAGCTGGCTAAATACTAGAAAACTGCAGGTGGAAGTAAACGATCATCTTCCTCAGAGGAGGGAATTCATCAAAGGAATTGTGCAGGTCTCTTGTCTAAGCTAGATTACTGTGCCAAGTGTGGGTTGTTTGGCATGCTCATAAATGATCTGGAGAGAGAAGGGAGCCATAGTTAAGATTTTTTTGAAATGCCTGAAATACAGCATTATTCAAGGTATTGAAATGAAGGCAGAGTGTCAGGAACTGCAAGAGGAATTTATGAGACTGACAGTAAAAAAAACCAGATCAAATTGTTGTAGAGAAATTATTTAGATTTTTTATCAAACTGTTTACATCACTATATGAAGTAGTGTAGAGTGGAAGAATCCTCAATTTATATGTATGTTGATGTACCCTGAGTAGACAGGTCCATGAAAAGAGTAGCTCCATCCACAGTGACAATCAAAAGCTAATTAAACGTTGAGACTCATTGGGAAAGGAAAAGAGCATGAAACAAGAATCCCAGTGCTGCTGCCAGGGTAGAGGTCCTGGCTTATCCCTGTACAGCTCTGGGTCCCTCTCTGTGAACAGCTTTGGAGGATAGTAAAGTGCAGAACTGAAAGTATTCATACAAGGAATGACTGAGTTGGGCACGACTATTAAGCCTCAAAAAGGTGACATTTAAGAGGATATAAGAGAGATTTAGAAAGTTGTGAGTGTCATGGGAGAGATGGCTATGAATCAACAACTCACTGTCTCTTCTGCTGAAAGTCCTAGGGCTGTGCAATCACTTTTGAGGGGAGCCAGTGAGACAAAGGCAACATAGCTGATGGCTTCTCTTTGTCCACTGCTAATTCACATGCAAATATACTGGCTGTCGAGACTCAGTTGATCGAGGGGACTTTGACAGTTTCACCCATCTGGCTTAAAATACAGCTGTAGGGTCTAGCTTTGGGCTTGCCTATGGCAGCAAGGGAGAGCTTGCAGGACTGCCCCAGTTTCATCCTGCCAGGAGAATGGGGACAGGAATGCTCTTATTAACAGCCTACTGAAATGACTGCCCAGTGGCAAATAAAGGACCAGAGCTGCAAGTGAGCTGCTCAGACATTAGCTCCTGTCATATTGGTGCCAACAGAAAAAAATGGAAAGAGGGAATGTTTTTCACACCAACTAAATAATATCCAGCAACCATTAAAATGTTTTAATCATTTAATTATTGCAATCTTTTTACCACATAGCAGAATGAAGTACAGTTTACAAGTTTATTTTCTCTCTTCACTAGTTTGAATTTCACAAGTGAAAAATAACTCATCTTCTTAGTGTAGAATGCTGAACAGGTGATTTTACTCTTAAATAACATACATGCCATCCACTTAGAGTGGATTATAATGTAGTTTTCCTAGTTTTGAGGGACAACAAGCATACAGATTTTGGAACTATTCCCATAGACCCTCACTAAGCAATAGTGAGAGGCACCTATCAGCTTGCCTGATCTGCAGGTCTGTATATTGAGGAGACTGCTGAGCTTGCATATGGTCCTGGAACAACAAGTCTTCTATTTAGAACAGGAACATATCTGATGAATGGAGGGCTACATCTTATGTACCCAGATGCTCACATGCATCATCCATGAAAGAAGAAGGTGAACTCTGCAAACAACAGAGTATGGGCTGAGAGCACACACAGACTGGTTCATGTTGCCAAGGGAGGATGGCAGCCTGGACTGGTGATGTAGCAGTTCAATGGCAAGCAGCAGCCTTAAACTGAGGCTGCCAGCAATATCCCAGTGCTTCTAGCTGACTTTGGGTGGGAGGGGGAGCAGCTCTGTGCCTCCCTCACAGCTGCTGAGGCCTTGCTGACTGTTGTCCTCCAAAGGATGCTTGTGCCAGAGCTGCCACTCGCCTGGATGTTCAATAAATTCACTTTTAGTTCTCTCTGTTTTTTTACCCTGTGCATAAATTTTGTCAGCTTCAACCTAATTGCATCCTTTTCCAGCAGACTGTCTCAGGAGCAATGTAAATAAGCTTTGAAATGTAGAGATCTGGTCTATATTTGTCAGTTAATTGCTCAAGTGGCACAGACATATAGAGCTGGCACCTTCCTCTTTGTGTTAAGACCCATCTTTGATTTTAGACCCAATGCTTATAGAAAACAAGTTTCTGATGGAAGAGGAGGAGATGTGCTCACTGGGCAGTATCTTGCTCTAGGTGACAGTGACCCAAATTCCTCAAACTAAATCCCTTTTACATGGCAAGCACTGATCATGGAAGTTGTGCCCCATGCAAGGCAGTGTAGATCTGTTAATTTCTAGGTGAGCTGACCCAGTCTTTACTTAGTGAAACCCCAGCCTTCTCTTCCATCTGTCTCTGTCCATGTTACATGGCCATAAGCATCCACAGTACACATACATCAGACTCGCTGCTCCCTGAGATTTAATTCTGTAGTGCTTACTGACATGAACAGGACAGGGACAAGAAGCACTTTCCCTAGTAGCTTGCCTTACTCTGTATGCAGATGATGGAAATAACAGGACCTTTAGTTGGTTTTTACTTCTTTAGTTTAAAGTATTTGCTAACAATTAAACATAGGTCCTGAAATTCAGCCCATATTTCTTTTGCACTTCATTTCATCCTCCTGTCCAAATGCCTTCATTCAAACCCATGTCAGCTTTACCCAAACTCCCAGCAGTACACAGATGAAGTTAGTCAAGTAAAGAGCTGGCTCTCATACTAAATGCCTGAAATCAACCCTGTTTTCCTTCCCACACACTTCTTTTTCATTCTCTCTCTTTTTTGTTTTTAAACAGCATGGTAATCAGATAAACAACAGCACTTTTTCTGAGAAACTCTGATGAAGACCATCACAGCTAATATCAGCCTGTTGGGCTCTGTAAGATCTGGCTTCCCTTCAAATAAACCTTCCTGCTCCTGCTGCCTCTCTGCCAGGGACTCCTGTGGCAGCAGACCAAATTATCTATCTGGGTACCCTGAAAAATGCAGTACCACAAGCAACACATTTGCAACTCCACAATATACCTGGTCCTAGCTCTAACATTTTCTATCTCATCCCAGTGCAGAACACAGCAGACACATTGGAAAGGTTTGATGTCTTCTGCTGACACAAATGTCATGGTAACTGGATGCTTCATGACACATACATTAGAAATGCACAGACTAATTTGTCAGTGCTATGGTAAGAATCTGAGGTGGGTGAGTTCAAGGCTAGAAGCATTTGCCAGCAGAGGTCTATACACTATAAACTCACTGGCTCACTGGTTAAATTACCCAAGCACTGAAGAAACTGTGAAGATGTAGTGATTCAATGCAGCTCTGAGGCTTTATCCCAGGTGGTTCATTGTCTTTTCCATGAAGGCGAGAGGCAAGAGGTGTTAGGACAAAGGAGAAAGAGCTTACAGACAAATGCATGGACATGTGTGGATCAGGAGCTTAAATCTCCATGAAATGTGGTGAAGTGACAAACTGGCATCTTGCATCTGTTGCTAGGAAGCTGGGACTCTCAAGGAGGAACTGTAAGAGTCTGTGCAAGGAGAAGACACTGAAAGTGATGTGCTTTCATGAAGAATTTGGTTTTCTTTAAAAATCTATTGAGGACTATTTAATGCAAAGACAAGTCTTATCTGCGGAAATTGAACTAGAAAGGAACAAGGAGGAGGGAAGAGTGTATTCAGGGGAACAATGACCACTTTTGCCCTGTTCTCATACATTTTCTGGACTCCTGGTTGGTCACATAAGTAATTCTTGTTTTTCAGGTGAGGAAATGTAGCCAGCTAGTGTTAAGACTGGAAACCACCCCACAGCTGGGTTTGGAGGTGTGTGGGTCAGCCAACTGTGAGGAACAATTTGCACTTTCACATGGAAGAAACAGAGAGCATTACTAACTCCTGTGCTGCTGGCTGGGTTAAAACCAGCAGTGTTAGTGGTTATCTGCTCACTTCTCCCAGGAGCAATATGCTGATCTCTGCTTTTAGCAGGCAGCTCTGTCTAATGCCTTGATTTGTTTATCTCTATCGAGACAAACTTATGCTGGCTGTACCTCCAGCAGAGGTGAGTAACACTTAGGATGAATGTAGGTCTTGCAAATTTTCACACTGTTGCCTTTGGCAGCACTGCAATATGCAAACTTGACTGAGATTCAGTATTGACCATTCTTCCTACTTTGTTTCTTGTGGAAGATAGTTATATTTTGAGGAGGTCTTTATTTTCCCTACATACAAGCTCATATTTTTGCATAACAGTTAAGTAACAAAATGTCTTTATTAATCAGAAAGGGGAATTTTTAAAATCAGCCTTCTTATTCTGCACTTCTACTGCTTATTAACAAACCAATACATGCTGCCCGAGGGCATTTCCCATAGAATAACAACTAGAAGAATTATTTTGCTTCAGGCTGTTAACCTGAGCTCATTATGAAAACCCTGGAAAAGGCTTTATATACTTTAGCCCCTTAATGATGTCAAAAAGTTGCGCAGAATATCTTTCTCATCTTCCACCTGATTGCTTTTCCAGAAGCACAAGATTGATCAGCTTCTCTTGATAAGAAAACAATTTTTAAACATTTATTCATATATATATATTTTCATATATATAAATGTTCTCTAATGCTATGGTCTCTAGGTTTGCTGTCTGCATGGGACTTCTGGTGGCTCATTTCTATTGAACCTGATCACCTGCAGTGCTCAATATTGAGCTGTGGGATCTCATTTTGCATCCTGCTTCTGCCTGTGCTAAATGCCTACTTTGGGGCTGGAAATTATGCCCTGGGAATAGACATTGAAACTTCAGCATTGCAGTACTGAGGGTGGTGACATCTAAGCTTCTCTTTGGATCAGTTCCCAGGAAACTACCCACATAAATTTGTGTTGGTCTGCCTTGTAATGTGAAACAACATTTAACCCCTTTGCAGGTCCTGCTACGTTGCTGTGTTTTGCTAGTTACTTCAGGCACAGTAAAAAAACTCCAAGTTTGCCTATGACTCTAATTAATTGTTGCACAGAGGAGAGGCTATAATAAACATAAAACAAAGAAATGAGGAAATCTTCATTAGAGTGCTTTCACTTGTATCTTGTACTAATAAACAGTCACCTACTTGGAAAGATGCCTTCAATCTGTTGATTTATTAGATATTAGCAGTACTGTGAATGCCAGCTTCTTTGCTTTTATAAGACAAGCAGTGGGAAGAGGTCTGCCTTGCAGGAGAGGTATGGAAAACTAGCTTGTCTTTTTCTGTAAACACTGGTTTATACCCCTCAGGTGGGAGATTACTCTGAGCAATTGAGAGAGGTCATTGTCTCAGCCTTTCTGTTTGCTTCCAGTCCAAATCCTGGTCCTTGCTGAATTCTTGCTGAATTCAGTAGTACTAGAGCGTGGCCAAAAGCCTTCAGGGCATTAGTTGTGGTGGGACACTGGCAACCTCATGATCACTGTGGACAAAATGTGTCCATAAATTCAGGCTAGCTGCAGCAGTGCCCATGCAAGATCTGGGGAAGGTCCATGCCTGTTCCCATCCTCATGGGTGGGAGAAAGTGCAACCAGGCAAAACCTGATCAGCTGCAATCATGTTCTCCATATGGTAACACTCAAACCCAAGAGTTTACTCACCAGCATGTGAAAATCTGAATGTTTTCAATTTTACTGATTGTTTTTTAAATCTAATCAAATTTCACTCTTGAAATGAGATAATGAGGCAGCTCTGGCAACTGGTCCCTGGCTACATTACCACCAGGGTGTAAGGAACAGGGCAGGGCTGCTTGGTGAGTGCTTCTGTACACCATCAAGTGCCTTCCCTTCATCAGGCAGATTGGAGATCCCTTTGCTTGAAGAAGACAGAGACCTTG
This sequence comes from Galbula dea, assembly GCA_013399015.1. Taxonomy (NCBI): domain Eukaryota; kingdom Metazoa; phylum Chordata; class Aves; order Piciformes; family Galbulidae; genus Galbula; species Galbula dea. The sequence continues at coordinate 794,456 of VWZX01012694.1, forward strand.
CTTCAGTTACTTCACTATTCAGATCTTCAGAGCTCCCTCTTCTTCCCAGCTCTTGGACAGTTTCCTCAGGCCGCTTTCTATGTACAAAAGTACATACCTCTTTGCTTCAGAGGTTGTGAGAATGTCTGTGTGTACTGGTGTTGCAGATTGTAAGTGACAGTTGCCCAGTGAGGACAGAGACTGCTCAAGGTGATGCTCTCAAGCTGCATTAGCTTGGGTCCAGAGGAGGGCCATGAAGATGATCAGAACACCTCCCCTATGAGGACAGGCTGAGGAAGTTGACATTGTTCAGCCTGCAGAAGAGAAGAATTTGGGGAGACCCCATAACAGCCTTCCAATACCGTAATAGGGCTTACAAGAAACTAACTTACCAGTTAGAAAGTGATAGGACAAGGGGGAATGGCTTCAAACTGAAGGAGGGAAGATCAAGATTGGATGTTAGAAAAAAAAAAATGTTTACTTGGGGTGTGGTAAGGCACAGGAGCAGGTTGCCCAGAGAGGTTGTGGCTGCCCTATCTGGCAGTCTGCAATGCCAGGTTGGATGTGGCCCTTGGCAATCTGGTCTAGTGGATGACATCCCTGCCTATGGCAGGGGGGGTTAAAGCTAGATGATCTTTAAGGTCCCTTCCAACCCAGGCCATTCTATGATATCAAGAAGGACCATGCATTTTTGCTATCTCTTATAATTCTACTATAAATCTAAGGAAAACTGTTCTTCTTCCATAAGACCTAGGTCTAGATGTTATAACATCACTTTATTGTGTTCGTAGTCACAGCTGCTTGCTGAGACTGTGTTAGTAAGCATTAACACTGCAGGCAGGAAACCCAGCTAGATGAAAAATGTTCTGTCTCTCATATTGGCCCATCAGGTTTCCCTTACAAACCACAAATAAGAAGCATTATTTCTTGTCCCTGTGACTTTTCCTACTACTCAGATCTGGCATATGTTGTTCTTAACTGGAATCAGAGAGTTAGCTTAGTGGGTTGGCCAGGTCTGCTTAAACCATTGGCCACAGTGTGCTTATGCACATGGAAAAGCAGGTCAGGGTATGTATATATAGGGTATCAATAGTCCCACAAACACTTTTTTCACTGTCTTAAATTTGTATTCAAAAAACCTAAAAACATGGAGGAAAGCACAGATCTCCCAGTACAATGATACCTGACCTCAATTTTTCTGTCTGAAGGTTGTATAATGACTCCTCTGGTACCACCAACACTGTAGACTCATTCTCTCTCATCCCACCACAGAGCAATAAGGTTCACTTTGACATGCCCAGACTCACAGGTGAGTCTCCCTCTGAATAATGTCAGCCAAGGGAACACTGATGTTTCCATTCATTGCCTGCTCCATCACAGCACCTGTTCCTATAGCAATAGGAGCTCCTCAGAATCCTATGCCTAAATAATATTTTTGCACCTGGATTTCATTACACTTAATTCTTCCCTTCTTGATGATTATTAATTGATGCAAGATCTCCTTCCACAGTCACTAATACCCAGTGGCAGATAAAAAATCATGTCTTTAAGTGTTTTTTAAACATTTCTTTTTTTTTTATCTTCTACCATAAGAAATTTGCAGGAAGATTATACAAGGCCAGCTTTAAACATTTGCAATACTTTTTTAAACTGTATTTTTCAAGTTTGAATGCAGCACCTGTGCCCAGAGGGGAAATGAAATTCCTGAGGATCCATTAGAGCACCCATATTGCAGTAGTGCCAGACTGCAAAGGTCAGGGCCTCCTGTTGCAAATACAGGGCAAAGACCTGGGAAGGACAGCATCAGTCTGTGAAGCTGCACAGTTTAGCTAAGTATCTACAGTACAGCAGGTGGAAAAGAGTAGCAAGGAGAGGAAGTGATATGCTGTTTCCATGTGCTCAGTGGCAGCACTAGGGGTACACCTAGGTGTCCTGATGTCCTTGCAGTATCACTGCCCAGGACAGCTCATCACTACAGATTTGCCATAATATCCACTTCCCCCTGAAAGCTCCCTACTATTCTGCCAAGATTTCCTGGGGGAAAAAAGCTTCAATTAAGGCAAAAAGGGCTCCCTTGTCCCTTTCCAAGGGGGATTCAGCAGCCATAGATGCTCACCAGCCCAGATAACTGCTGCAGCAATATAGGGGTATTGGCATGATGGGTTCTGAAAACATATTTCATCACTCTGTAGAAGCAAGGGAGACAGTGTGAAATATAAGTGCCAACATACAAACCACTGGCTGTTTTGAAGCTGATCCCCTTGAACACTTGCCTGTTCCACCATTCCCTCATGTGCTGTGATGTTAGCTGTGTGCTGATTCCTGGTTTTGTTACAGAGAACTTCTCCACCTTAGGCCTCGCTTCTCCTAATCTCACAATTAATTTCAGTAAACAGAGTTAACCCTGGTTTTAAATTTATAGCAGCCTGAATGACTTCTGAGATAGGAAGCAGTAGTGGGTGGAGGTGTTTAAAGGCATGTTTAAACACAGTTTTTCTTACCTGGACAATACCAGAAAGACATATAGCAGATGATAACCTTGGATATCAAACATTCAGCTCCACTGATGAAAGCTCCCAGTACAGCTGAAGACCACATGAGTTCCTCTCCTCCCCTGATAACTGATCTGCAGAGAAATAAAGGAAGGAGGGAGCACAGTCGTATCCTTGGCCATTTATTTAAGCTGCAATTGTTGCTCATAGTGCAATTTTATTAATATACACAGTAGGTGACATTTCTGTTTTGCATAATATCACTACAGAGGGGATGGGAGAAAATGCAAGAACATCGCATGCTGTAATTGCATTAGACAAGTCAAAGCCATTCATGATGAGAGCATAAGAGGCAATGTGCTCTACAGGACACACTGGTCAGTGGTGCCAAGGTAGGTGGCAGGATGCTTGGGTTCAATTCCCAAGCCTGTCATTTTATGGCAGGTAACTTGTGACAAGCAACATTAGCATCATTCTTGCTATGCAACCGAAGAAAGAACTAAACAGTAAGATAACACATTTTATAGAGATCCAGCAACAAGAGAAAACATTGTGTAAGGGCTCAACCTGATTACTGAATAAGGAATTCAACACAGTGTATTTAAGTTCATGCACTTATGCATTCAGGTATGCAACTTTTTTTAATGTCATTTACAAGCAGGAGTGTAAAGTGCCCCTCCCTTGGGCTGATTGTCAGTGCATCACTGATGATAGCTCTGCTGTAAGGAGTAATCACTGTAAATGTTCAAGTAAGAGAAAGATTTTTAAAAGTCAGGCTATGAGATACGAGAAGTTATTTCAAACAAACCACCCAAGTACATGTGTTTCCCTCCAAATATTATCTTAAACTTTAGTGCTGGGCTTTCTGGCAGAGAAATTAAACTTTAGGCAGACTTTGAACACCCAGATACTGTTTTCCTTTTGTTTGCTGATCATGACCTTTTCTTATGGCAGCCTCAAGGAGTTTGAGGAGCTAGATATTACTCTGTTTTACTGAAGTACTTCTGTTGATTGCCACAAGGTGAATGCTACTTTATCTGTTACCTTACCTGCTGCACAAATGGATACTGCAGGCTGCCCAAGTGGTCTGTCTGCCACTTCCAGTAACAGGGTGTGGACACAGTATTCCCAGCCCTGCAATTCACCATCATGTAAACAGCTGGAACAAGTCGAAACCAAGCAGGAGACAGTATTGTTACCATATGTATTCCTTATCTTGATTTACTTCACTGGAGTAAGTTTTTAAAAGAGTTTTTAAGAACTCAACTGCCATCAAGGACTCTAGCCACTTCCAGAAAAAACAAAGACTACAGGTTTGAAGTTACATTTTAAAACAACAAGTTTCAAACACTGTTTGTTTTCCCCACAAGCATCCAAATATGATGTATTTTTTCCTGATTTTCCTCAGCCCCCTGCTCTGAAAGCTAGGATAAATTATTCAGGCAAAATCATCATTGTGCAGACTGAGAGTTAATGAAGGCTTGTAGGAAAAATTTTGTTTAGAAGAATTTTGTCTAATGTGCCCTGTGTCTCATGATTAACATAACCTGAGTGCAATACAGAGATGAAGCACTAGACTATGGAAATCCCTTTCTTTCTTCAAACAGATTGCTTTAGCCCTGCTTTCAGGTCTTCCTTCAGCACTTTGCAGGGAAATACCTTTGGCCCAATGAGTAAGTCAGGAGTTTGGATGGAAGTACTCACACTGCTTGGATGCAGGCACTGTCACTTGCTAAGACACACCCAGTCCCATCTGCAGGGCTTTATGGGGGGGCCTTGCCTCAGGATGTCCCTGTACTGGATCCTGCAAGTAAAGCCAGTAGCACTTCCAACAGTTGTCTGCTAGCAGCTCAAGCAGTAAGGTGGCTTACCATCCCATTTTAAGGCTGTTATGAACAGGTACATAGATCAAAGCAGGACTCTGTCCATTTTCATTGTCTTCCTGCAAAGCTGATTTCAGTGGCAAGCTACCATGAGCTTCAACATAAAAATAATCTGGTTCACTACAAATAGAAGTGGTGTCAGTTTCAGAAACGGTCAGGAATGGTTCCTTCCACCCTTTGCCAACCTTTGTATCCTATTTTAAAACTATTTTTCCATTCCAGTCACTGTTCTATCTTCCCTTTAATGTCTTTGCACAAAAGTCATTAATCTCCCGTATGGAAAACCGTCAAATGCTTCTGGAAAAACAAAATATTCTGCTACCCACTAAATTGCCCTTATCTGCCATAGTAGTGGTATCTTCAAAAAATTTCTGAGGCATGGTTAAGCATGACATGATCCTCCTGTTCCTCAGCTTATCCTGGCTTCCTCTAACCAAGTCAGAGTTTGGTCACCCATTCTTTTACCACAACACTTGAAATGGTTCCCAAGCCTTTTCTCCAGAGCGGATGTCCAACTCACTGGCCGTAGTGCTTCCCAGATTGTCTCCTTAGTCTACTTTATTTTCTTTTCTTAAACAATAGTTATCTTTGCCAATTCCCAGTTCTCACATAGCTTTTTCCCCTCCTTGGACCTTTTACAAATATGAGTGCTTCCCTGATTCCTGTGCACACTCCCTCAGATACAGCAGGGTGTGCAATATGGGATCAGAGTGGATTTCTGCCACTTGGTAAACCCTGGGAGCACTTCTGGACAGAGCTCTCTCTTTTACACCTAGAAGTCTGATCTCACACCTGAGCAGACTCTTTCCTCCAACAGTTTGAAACCTATGTTTTCCTGACATCAGTCACCTATTCTCTTAACCATTTTGTGTAATAGCTAGTGACTGGTTGGCTTTTTTTGAAAAAGAATGTGTCTTTGGAAACTAAAGACAACCTAAAGAGCTTTCTTGAACATTGTTTCAACAGTCTCACATCCAACCAAAGGGTTGTCAGTGGGACAGGGAGCAGTAACTACTATCCAGTTACTGGGACAATCGGCTGCTGCAGGGAAGTAGAGACCATAAGTACCAGCCACAGCCATTTATTTGGATAGCTCTGTCTTATTGCAGGAGGCCAGGCCTGTTCTTAGATGCCCAAAGTCAGACTGTGTTTAACTACTGCTCCATCAGAAAGTCCATCCGGGCATGTCAAAATGGAAAAGGCATCTGTAGAGAACACAAACTTCATCTGTACTCATTAAAAGTGTGGGGGTTTTTTATAGATTATTAGCTGCAGGCTCAAAATACTGCTCAGTACTGACTAGATTCAGGTGTGATCTTCCCCTCCCACTCACACATATTGCTAACATCTGTTAATATTCTTCTGGTTTAGTTTCTCAGCCCAGGAAGCACTAACCTTGACATACATATTTCATTTCAAGTGCAGCAAGATTGTTGATGGTAAAACACTTATTGAGCCTGCTTGGATGAATACATAAGTTAATAGCTTTCTGTTGGACTCATGTATATGCATTATGTTAATGATAGCTTTTACATTAATTCCTGTAGGGAAACACCACACAGTCTATATTAATATCCCATCTCCATTGGAGTCTGCAAATTCACATATTAATTGATTAACAGCAGTCAGGAGGAATGAACTACAAGCATGCCAAACCAATTTTGGAAGGTGCTAGCCAGCACATAAAGGGCTTAATGGATCTCTGTCTGCACTAGACCCAGACTTGACCTTACTGAATGTAATGGTAGTGAGATGCTTATTTCAATAAGAACTAATAGAGACTCAATAGCTATACCTCAGCAACAGGAGATCTAAAAAATGTGAATATCTTTGGACATCTGGAGCTCCTAGATCTCTTCAGAAATCTCCAAGGGTTGTCTTACATAGGAGAAGTCTCTTTCTGGCTTGTTTGGATGCATTAGGACCACATTCTTCACCAAAATGCAAGGATAAAGCCTTGAGTGTCAGTGATCCTGGTGTGGGGCTTCCATAGTGCTGCAGGCTACTCGTCCTGGTGTCAGTGAGGACATTTTCCTCCACTTGAGCAAGTTAGAGCATCTTTCCTCTCCACTAGCACACACCTGCTCAAGAGCTCAAGGGCCACTGCCAGCACGAACAGGACTATCTTCTCCTATCTTTGTTCTTTGACTCTTTAGCAACCTTTTGCTAGGGAACTGTGATGATATTGAAAGGTTTTTAACTGAGTCAGCCTCTCACTCCCCTGCAGTTAAAACCACTTCACAACTCAGATGCTTCTCCCAGAACTGCACAAACAAGGATTATTTTCTAGAAGAAAGGTTGTGTGTATAAGGACTGTGTTATAAAACATCTTTTTCATTACATGTCTAATAAGCATGAGTAAATCTCAGACAGATATGTCCTTGAAAATTCTAAAGTGGTCTGTGAACAATTACTGAGCTACTCGGGTCTTAGGACTGGGGTTTTTAATGAGATGCTTGCTTTGTTTCATCTCTTCTTTCCCAGCTAAAAATCATATTAGGCAGAAGATTTAAAATATTTTCTTCTGAGGCTGGTGACTTGTTAGTGAACACAAAAGCCACCTCTTTCTTAAATACATAAATCCACCTAAGTGGTAGACATTTCCCCAGCTTTTTTGATTATTTTGTTTACTTCTTCCTCACAAAATTTGCATTTAGTGGTGGGTAAGTTTTGTATGTCATGGCTCTTTTAATATCTGTTTTTCAGCAAACTGTGACCATGGACTTGCCAAATCACTCTGAGCTTAAACACTGGGCTGTCAACTCTAAGAAGCTACTGCTTTGTTTTGATAGCGCTTTCAATTTTTTTAAGGAAATGCTACATCTATTATACTGCTAACTGCCATATGATTTCCTCAGTGACATGACAGATGCAGTTATCACACATACTGCAATGCATGGGATTTCCATGCCCTCCAGCACTCATCTCCAGAGCAGGACACACTGGTGTAAGCCATTAGAGATCTAACAAGAAGGCACTGGCTGCAGAAAGGTGATCAGCAAACTCCTTGAATTTGCCAAGCCAATACTTTCATGCCTGTCTGCAGCATTTGAAAGGCCCAGCTAAGACTTCTTTCATCAATCAGTTTCCTGACTCTTTCTCTTAATTCACTTTCTCCTATTAGTCAACCCAGCCAGGCCAAAAACTTCTCCCTTTTTGCAGTGGCTGAGAACTAAGTAGCTGCACACCAGTTCACAAACCTTGGCTGAGTTATCAACTCAATAGCTGCTTAGTGACCTGCAGGCTTTTTAGGGTATGCAAGAAGTGTGTGAGATTCCTCTGACATCAATGCAGGGAAGGTGAGCCCCACCTGTGGTGGGGTTATGCAGAGATGGGAAGGGCTTTGCCCATATCTCAACAGGGGTGATTTAGCTCATGCTGGCTGGTTTCATGCCATCTCTGAATTTTCCAGTTTGTTTACACAGAGCAAAGGAGGAAATGTATTACTTTGCCAAAGTAATCAAGAAGTAGGGAGAAACAAGGAAAGGAAACCCAGAACGCTGATTAATAAACCTCTTTCCAGGCTCTGCTGTAAGGTAATATTCAGTGACATGGAACACACACATCTCACCACTTCCTCAGTCTCTGAAGATGACAGGAAGGAAAAGGTCATTTTGCTTTGAGGATGAGCTAAGTTAAGCTCTTAAAATGAAACAAAGACAATTTATAGACCCTTGATAAAAGTCCTGTGTGTGGCATAGAAACTTTCCACTGCAGTCCAATGGCTTTGTTATGATCTTATCACCTGCTGCTGACTTATCCAAACAGTTACCTCCTACCTACTTATCTCTGTAGAGGAGTGGGGAAAATCACAGTATATAACAAAGAGCTGTGGACCACACATGCACACACTCAGAAAGTCCTGAGTGCACAGAACTCTGAATTTTCAGGGGCAGAAAATGCTCCCATTATGAAACGCAGCTTGTTCCTGCTGCTGTCAGCTACAGCACAAATGGATGTTTACTCTCCATTAAGATTTCACCAAAGCAAATGGGTGAAATCATACAGCTTCTCACGATACAGTTCTTGCTCTTCAAGCTCATGGGAACAATTTTCTCCATATTAAACTCTTCCAGGTGGAAGCACCTTTGAAATGATGTTCCTTACTCTTCTGATAAAGTGGAACTCACCTGAATGTTGAAAATACAGCTGTGGCTCCTTCATGTGTAGAAGGAAATTAAATAATTGTGTCCATTTGGAGGCAGCTAAATAATTGGCTCATTCACTGTAATTGGTGAATTACAGTGGCAGCACTTAGCCATTCTGCAGTGCTGAAATACGGATGCTTTGGTATAAAAAAGGCATCCAATGAGTTATCTACTTTGGCCCTGCTTGGAGTAAGCAGGGATCTCTTACACAGACAGCTTGTCCAAGATGAGAGTGTTACACAGGGTGTATGACAAGCAGGAAGCCTGTTTTATACCATTGATTTGCAGGTTGCCCAGGAAAGTTGTGGTATCTCCATCCTTGGAAATAATTGAAAGCCATTTGATTATGATCCTGGGCAACCTACTCTAGGTGGCCTTGCTTGAGCAGAGGCCTTGGACATGATGAATTCCAAAGGTCTCTTCCAACCTCAATCCTTCTCTGATTGATTCTGTGATGCCATTGGTATTGCAGGAGCCCTTTTGGTGGCAGAGTGGCTTGATAACTACTCCAGCAAATTTCTAATGCTTCAATGGCTTGCAGATTTTTTGATGCAGCATGTAGCCCCTTCAAGTTGGTATTGTGGCTGTAGGTCATAAGGGAGTGTTGTACAGAGTTATGGCAAGCTGGGGCCCACAGTAGCCAGATCAGGCACCAACAGCAGTAGCCCCATGCCAGCAGGGCTCTCTGTTAGATGCCACTCCTGAGCCTGCTCCAACTTTATGGCATTACAAGCAACTTGCAGTTTGCATCCTCCATCAATTGCATTGTCTCCAGCTCTTCTTGGTTGCTTGCCTCCTGACTTTAAGAATTCATGTTCCCTGTTCTCTTTGTGGGGCAATGTTGTCTTTCTGCCATACATTACCTATCAAGCCCAGTCCTATTCCTCTACTTTCTCTGCCTTCTTTCCTAGTCTTACTCCTGAGGTCCCTCTGGCAAATGGACTCGAACCTACTGCCATGACACCCACAGTAAAATAGTTCTCATATTTGAGACCTCATATTTTAAAGCCACAAATCAGTTTCCAAACTCAGCTGCAAGTCTATAAACCCTGTGTGATTTCTCTTGGACCTTCAGGACTTACATGCAGCAGGCAGAGGTCAGAAAGAGAGGCCCACAGAACTCATTCATTGAAGGGAAGATTTTCAAGAATGCAGCTGTGGTCCAGCAAGATTCAGCACATCCTGAGATGCTGCTTTTGGTCCTGAGGGTCCAGTCTCCCAGCAGACTGCACAAGGTGTATCTATCTGTGTGGAAGCAGAGTGTTGGTTGGCCCAGAGCATTGGGTTTGTTGGGACAGCTGTACATAGCTAAGAGATTTTCAGCTCATTATTCCCTTAAACTTCCAAATTGAATTTTGCCCAGGCCAAATAAAATTCACTGCTCAGATTCTGAGAATCCTGTTACTCCTTCCTGAGCAAGGCACTTCACTTCCTCCCTTTTTTATCCCTTTCCTCTAACTCACCACAATCTCATTGATAAGGAGAATGCTAGAGCTTCTGGGTACTTTTCCACACAGGTCAGTTATTTACATCAGCACAATTTGCTCTACAATAGACACAGACATCTACAAATGTCTGCTTAAATGTCAGTACTTGGTGTGTACCTTTGTGGTTTAAAATCCTGTGTTTTTCTCCTGGTTTTGTTAATTTGGGAGCAGCTCCAAGTTCAAGCAAAACTTAATGAGAATGTTGAACTGGATAGCCATGATAATCATAGCAGTTTCTTAGTATGCAATATATTTTATATAAATTTAATATGGTTCATATAATTTTAATATAAATTATAAGAAACAAAAATTATGAAGTATAACAGATAATATACAGCTTCTACTAATTTGTATTGTCAGTGAGTGAAAAACAAAGCTCAGAGGAGTGAGAAACTCACTTGATCACCTGGAGACACAGATGACAAACCTTGAGCTTTTTCTGAAACACCTGTAGCTTTTTCATTGTTTTCTTAAGAAGCTGACTGTACAGCCCTATGAGTGCTCCAGGATCTCAGATTTCTCACTCTAGTGCATTGGGAAGAAAAAGGTTACAGATATGAAACCTGAAGGTTCAAGTAGAAGAGACCAAACCTGAAATCTTATCTTAAAACCTCCTGATTATTGTCCCTGACTCACTTGCGAGAAGCAGCATTGCAAAGACCTATTCAAAATCTGAACTCACACTAATCCTCTGTAGAAGTCTGGCATCTTGGGAGATGCAGCAGGAGAGCCCGACTCCCTTCAGCTAGAAAAGCAACAGTGAACTGTACAAGGAAGCCCTTTCTGGCTTCATTTCTCTATTCAGATTCCAGGGAGGAATACAAAGGATTTTTGAGTTGATGGAAAACTAATGCGGTCTTTGAAATCTTTTGCAAACTTTGCATTAATATGTTTTAAAGAAATTTTCATGCCTATAAAATGAGTTAAATAATGCTGGAATGCTCAAACAGATCAGCAGAATTTAATAGGTTTAAAACTAAGCATTTGAAACCACTTTGAAAATCTGCAAAATCTGCTGGGAAAGGAGAATCTTCTCATCAGGTGTTTTAGCCTTGCCGGATAACTCTGTGAAAAGGACAGTGCTGTGCAAGAAGTCATTTTCAAAAATAATCATTTTTCACTTTGCAGAGGACTGTTTTATAAAGCCAGCCTTGCTCCACTGAGATACTGTCATGCCAATACGTTTTGTTTAACCAAACTCAGTGTTTTCCTGGTCACTGCCTGTTTAGTGAAGCTCTACAGAAGGTTTGCAATGAAATGCAAATCCTTCTGAAGCTTGCCTGGTTTCGGATTTCGTTATGAGCTCCAAACTCAACCAGGTTCGTCCCAAAGTTCAGTAAGGGTTCATGAACTTTCTTAGCCCAACTGGATTGATTTATGATACTGTGTCACAGCTACACAGATCACGTGGCTTCGACATACGGCAAAACTCGGCGAGCCTGAGCACTGAGCCAAGCAAATCAGAACCACGGCCTCTCCCCTTCCACCCTTTCCTCTTTCCATAAAGGGTGGATGCTGACTGTATATCCCCAGTGGCTTTCTGTGCTGTCATCTAATAAAAGAACTGATCTTTAGAAAGTTTTAAGGCATCTAGTTGTGCTGACCTGTTAGGAAAACGGTCCAATCTCACAGGCACTCATCCAAAACTAAAAGAAAAGAACAAAGCAAGAAAACAGATGCTCAAAGTCAAATATCTTAATTTTATTTTGTTGACCAAATAGCTGGGTTGATCTCCACTCATGGTTGAGCATACAACAGCTCCTGGCTCTAATCAGAGCTATTGTTTAGATGACCAAGTACAAAACAGAACAAAGCTCATACTGGTGTTCCTTGGAAAATCCTGTCCCTCAGCTGCAGGCAATGCTCCTGGCTGTCTGCAGGTGGAGGAGACAGCACAAGGATGCAGGTAGCTGGTGACCCTGATGCACACAATGACACTTGGGGGCACATGGGGAACTCAGGGAGTTGTGGAGGTACGAGGGCAGTTTAGTGCCTTCTTCACCTCCCACCTGCCTGCCTCCCAGTCCTGCGTACCAGTCAAAACATGATGAAGGCTGTGGTAGCATGATCCCAGCTGGTATGGAGCATCTATCCACCCCTTATGAAGCTCTGTGATTTGCTGAGCATCTCAGGACTACCTTAGCTGTGTCCAGTGGCACTGCGGTGACTAAATGTCATTGCTTCCAGACTCCAACCTTTCACCTGTGGCTTTGGATCTCTTGGTCTGGAAGTCAGGCATGAAAACTCTATTCCACCCCAACTGTTCAGGATGTGGTAGCCACACATGTTGTTAGGATGCAGTGACAGCTTCTTGTCCTGTCACATGACACCTAGTTACAAGGCAGTGGCAAAAGGGAGCAGTCCCAGGCAACACCCAGACTCAGCAGCTTTGTTGCTGTTTGTGCAGCTCAAATCTAGAAACAGCAATGAGTGATCCCTGCAGTAATGAGGTGTAAACACAAACAGTTTTGGCTTTCTCTTAGTGGGTAGCTTATGCCTCTCTCACAGAGTAGCTGGGATACTACTGTCCTTGTTATGGTGGGGTCCATGCCAGTTGCAGTTGCTTGTCACATTACTACCAGGTGCTGGAGCAGAGGTGGGTGCTGGGCAAGGAGGAGTGGGTGCTGGGCACAGAGGGGGTGGGTGCTGGGCAAAGGGTGGTGGAAAGTTTGCATGGAGGCATTGATCTGGAGGACCCGGTTTCCCATATTGGGGGTGAGAGCTGAAAGCTCAGTAGAGGCCTGTGCTGAGGCAACAGACATTGCAAGGGTGATGGACAAGCCACAGCATCCAGTGAAACCAGCAGTAAAAGGGCTATTGACTTCAGAGCCCCTCAGCCCCAGCCTAGGCATAAATAAATGAAGATTAGAAGAGCTTTCAGGCTCCTTCAGTACAAACTCACTTTTAAAGAATTTGCTGGTGTCTTTGTAGCACATTGGCCATCCCAAGAAGAACCATGGTGAATTTTGGCAGCATCTGTGGAGACATCACTGCTTGGTCACACCTGAGGACAGAGCAGCTCATTCCTGCTCACCGGTGCTGCTTGCCAGGGGAAAAGTAGGAGGAGGCAAAGGAGGGCTGTGCTCCCTGTGTCAGCTCAGTGGGTGAGCAGAGGGCTTCAGCCCCCTGGGCTCCTGAGCCAAAACTTTTCCCTTCACTGAAAGCTTTGAATCCTCTCTCCTACATTAGATTAATGAGTAGAAAGGAATTTTTTAAGTATGTCCCTAACTCACTTCTGATTTATCCTCTGGGTTTCCTCTCCTCTGATGGTACCACAGTGCGGCATTTGCCATGCTGCCAAAGGTGGAGGAGAGTGTGTTCCAGCATGCACAAACAGAGAGTGTGGTGTCTCTGGCAGCTGGTAGAGCAGCCATCTCAAGTTTCCTTTCATTTTAATGGTTCACATACTTCTCTCCACGTCTGTGTCTGATTTTCAGGGCACGACCTTGATTTTACATCAAACATTCTCTATGTCTCTCCTCATCTCACTGCTGTCTGGCTAGATTACTGATGCTAGAGCTGATCTTTCTATTAAAATGTTTGGGGTTTATTATTTTTCTAACCTAAAGCCCATATAAAATGCAAAGCCTTGCTCATCCTTTCCTCAAGGGCTCCTGCACTTTGATTCTTTCTGCTCCACGTTGCTGACAGACAGCTGTGAAATGTGGCGCTTCTGCAGAGGCCAAAGCTACAGGCAGCTGCTGTCCTTTATATACTTACCAATACCACAGGTAGCTGCTGTCATCCTCCTCTTGTTCATAAATCAGCTCATAAACACCCAACATCTGGAGTACTTCCTATGTCATTGGCAGCTGTTACGAAATTAATACTCCTGTTAAAGAAGCCCCACCGACCGTGCAGGTACACCCCTGATTGTTGGCACTTGAGTACTGCTTTACAAGCAGGAAGGAGAAACTGCCTGGTCAGCATTTTCCCAACTGAACATTTGGTGCTTGATGAGGATGAGGATGAGATAATTGGGACATACATACTAAATGTGGTCATTCAGTTCCTAAGATAGTTTTCAGCCAAATCAACACCACAAGAAGCTAGGTCCTTTCATACTACACCTATCACCCCAGCACCCCTCAGAAGTCAGTAGGGATATGTTATTTTTCCCCTTTTCCAGCTTGGAAATAGGTGCTATTGCCCATATAGCACCATTGGAAATCAATGATGCCTGAGAGCTCCATCTCATCTCCTCATCCTAGGCCACCTTCCCCCTTAGTTTTCATTTGAGGCTTTACAAACTAAGTCTATCTCTGCTTCTGTGTGGCTGTTACCAGGCCCTGTAGCAGGGAGAGTTGTGCCCAGATGACTGCTGCAACAGCATCCCCTTCTCCTGTGCAGTGCCAGGGGCTGCCCTTTACCTCTGCACAGCAGTGTTGTATATGTATGAGTTGTGAAACACCCCAAGACCTACTTGGATGAGATGTCCTTCATGCTACTGCTCTATGGGACACTTTCCTCTAGTTAATGTATCCACTGAGTATCTCCACTGTGGAAGCTGAAAGTAATGAATAGAAGCCACCTGGATGCGATGCATCCCTGAATGTGACCAGCCCTCACAGAGTAAGGTTGGACTGTCCTTGCATCATAAAAACAGCTGACCCAAAGATCCAAGATTCAGAAAAAAAGTAGTACCTAGGGTCAAGTATTAGACCTGTCCCCAGCAGTAGCTCTGGGAGCCAAGACAGGATCCTGGACTTATAGCTTGTAGGTACTCTAAACAACAATAAGACTGTTCCTGAGTTCTCCTGAAAGAGGTGGGATAAGCTATGAAAGGTGAAACCTTTCCATGATACAGAGCATGTGTAAGGAGAAATCAGGCTGAAAATCTGGTGAGAAGACGTGTTCATAAAATGCAACAAGCAAAGGCAGAAACTTTAGAAAGCCAAGAACACACGTGCACCTCCATTCCCATTTCATAACTACATGCAAAGCTTCACAGTCAGACATCTAGGTGAGGATGACAACAGGCACCACACGTGCACGTGCAACAGCAAGATGTGCCCCTGCATGCTGCCACGACTGTAGTATAACTCATGACACCCTTTACCCTTGTATTGTATATGTGAGCCCTGCTCAGAGATGCCTCCACCACCAAAGTCCCACCATGAACTGCCTATGTTTTTACCCACAGGGTGGCCTCAATTACGTTCGATCTGTTTCAGGCAAGATGTTTTGGGAAGATTCTCCACCCTTCCCCTCAGGGCCCTTGCCTGCTGTCACAGGCCCTTACTAATTGGATACATCTGACCTACTGGTGTCTTTGAAAGTCCTCCAAGGATCTGTTTCAAGAAACACATTTGGTTTCACAATGAATTTACAGAGTGAAAGTTTTACCAGCTGGAGTAGTCTGAACCAAAGCTGGTCTTTTCACAAGGAACAAATCATATATTGGATCCAGATCCCTCCGGGTTTCAGCTTTCCTCTCCACTTACTCTGCTCATTGCCTTTTGGGGAGAAGAGAGTGAAAACTGTGAAGGTCTAAACTCCATTCTCTGAGGAAGAAATTTATTAAAAAATCAACAACCAATGGCTGAGGGGAGACTATATTGCTCTCTACAACTACCTGAAAGGAGATTGTGGAAAGGTGGGAGTTGGTCTTTTCTGCCAAATAACAAATGATAGAACAAGAGGAAATGGCCTCAAGTTGTATGAGGGGAATAAACCTCCCTGGATATTAGGAAAATTTCTTCACCAAAAGGATTGTAAAACACTGGAACAGTCTTCCCAGCGAAGTGACTGAGTCACCATCCCTGGAGGTATTAAAAAGACATATAGATGTGGTGCTGAGAGACATGGTTTAGTGGTGACCTGGCAGTGCTGAGTTAATGATTGGACTTGATGATGGTGAAGGTGCCCTCCAACCAAAACAATTATATGATTCTATGATTCTGTTTTCTGGCCCCAAAGTCCTTATCATGCTTCTGTGTGACCTGGTCCAGGGAATCCTGCTGTGGCAGGGGGGTTGGACTAGATGATCTTTCGAGGTCCCTTCCAACTCCTAACACTCTGTGATTCTGAGCATTTCAGTACATTTCAAGCCAAAAGCAAGTCACAGTTAAATGAGATGCTCCAAGTGTGAATGGCAAGGTGGAACACAAAGAACAACAAAATAAACACTAATCCTGTCCATTTCAGTCTCTTCTAAAGTCCCTTGAAGGCAGACAGCTTTGCTCAGGAAAGATCTCCTTCTCCACAAACCCTGAATGCTTCCTAGAGGAGGTGAAGCAGCGGCATGTCCTAGTTAGTAGGAAGGAGAGCTGGGTTATGGGCAGGTGAGTGACTTGCACAAGAAGATTTACTAACAGAGTCAGCAATAAAATCTATGCCTCCTGAATCCAAGGGTGACCACTTTTTTCTCCAATCAGGCTCCATCTCCCATTAGTAGGCAGCATGGTTGTGTAGAGATGGATATTTTCCATTCCAATTAACTTAGATTTAGTAAAAGTGAAAAAAGCAGTGCCTCTTGTGTCTTAGCCCTCATCACCCAGGCAAGATAACTTTTGACTTTCATTTGAGTGACTGAGCAACATCCTGAATAATTTGTTTTGCAAATTATGTATCTGAATGATGTATCTAGAAAACAACAGGTTACACATTTTTAAGCATCAGGACACATTCAGATAATTGCCATGCTTACAAAACTCAATGAGTCTCTGCATGGGCCACAAAGATATACATTAAGAAATGAAAAATGAGTCCTTGTAACAATATTAGCTCATTTCTAGAAAGAGCTGTTGAAACAGCTAATGATAATGCAGAAGAGTTTGATTAATATTTTTTTCTGTAGTTGAAAAGAAAAAGATGATATGTTGAGATGACATAAGGATGACAAAATGCTCTCCAGTGCATCACTGAGAAGAATGACAGACAACAGCTGTTAGAGATCAACAATTTTAAATTGCAAAGCCCTGATAACTTATACCCTGAAATCCTTGAAGAACTGTCTGAGAGATGTTTGGCCTGTTGGCATCCATTTTTAATAACCTTAGGGGTGCCAACAAAGTTCCTCTGGACTGGAAAAGGTCTAAGTGTGTGCCAGTGTTTAAAAAAAGATAAGGTAGAAATATCTGACATCAATCTCAGACCAAACAACAGACAAGATGACATGGGATTCAAGTATGACAAAAATATAAGACAGGCTCAGTACCAGTTAATAGCATTTCATGGAAAACAGGTCTCATTTAATTTTCTGGTGAGTTTATAAATGCAACTGATAACACTAGACGCCTGGAGGTGGTGCCAGGGTAAGGCTTCACTAAACACTACATAGTATTTCTGGGGGAGAAAGAGTGTGTTGCAAAAGCTCCAGACAACATGTGTCAAAGAGCCTCACAACTGACAGGCACTAATGGAGGTGACACACATGGGAGCACTTCTGGTGTGGCTCCAGGGGGAACTCTTCCAGACCTGACACTTTACAGTATCTTCCTCCAGTTATTTGGAAGAAGTGACTATTGCTGCCAGCAGAATTTGCAGGAGAACATGGGGACTGGTAAGGTGCCAAAGTGGTTTAGTGATCCCAGGTAACGAAGACAATTAGGAAGCTGAAG
Source organism: Galbula dea (assembly GCA_013399015.1). NCBI lineage: Eukaryota > Metazoa > Chordata > Aves > Piciformes > Galbulidae > Galbula > Galbula dea. Next base: position 812,007 of record VWZX01012694.1, read on the forward strand.
TCATTCAGACAAGATGCTCTTCAACACAACTAAAGAAACCACATTGTGCAAGTAGCAAGGAAAACAGCTGTACCCACCATGTACAGAACTGTAGCCTGAATTTTGCCTTTCTCATGGAAAGCAGTATAGCATGAACCTGTGAGATTGATGATAGGAGAAAAGGGCTAATGGGGCCCTTGGTAGGAGTTCTGAAGGGGCAGATGTGGTTGTGTCAGGACAACCAGAAAGCTGATGAATCCATGTAGCAGACTGCTAGGGGAAAATGATACTCTCCATGCCTAGATGTGCCTCACTGAAATCTTTACCAGTGCCAAGGTGAAAAGGAAGGAGCTGTCTGAATCAACAGCATTTCTGAAGAAGTTGCAGGGGATAATTCAACCCCACTGCACTGCTGCAAGGTATGCAGCACAGTCACAGCCCTTGGAACTGCCTCACTTCTCTGTGAACCCTCCAAAAACCCAGGCATGAGCTTTGGCTGGATTCTCCATTCCTCAGAGGCAAAATCAGCAGCTGTGATCTTTCTTCCTTTCTAGCAGCCAGGGCAGCACGTGCATCTTGAAGGGAAATGAACCAGGAGAGCCAGAAGTGGATGTTGTTGCTGTTATCAGCAATTTGGTTTCAGTCTCAAACATTCCTTTCTGCCATAACGATCCTATGGCACTGCCAGGGTCTGCTCCTGGGCACATGCATTCTTTCCAAGTTTTGTCCAGCTTGTAAGGAAGGGATGGAGGAGGAACATGTGAGGGCAGATCACATAGCAGTGGGGGAAAAAATCTCACTACAGTTAAAGAAACCCCATCCGGTTTTTATTAGTTGTACACAAGTGGATTGTCCTTGCATTTTTTTCCCTGACAAAGCCAGTCAAACTAAGAAATGAGCTGATGAATAAAGTTCTTGCAGTGCATGATTCACAGGTGGGAAAGTAGAGAGCATAGCAGCCCCCTTTCCAGCTGAAAGCAGCAGCAGGGTCCTGCACCACTTCCTGGCATGGCACATGCAGTGCCATCAGTACATACAGACTGCCTCACCCTGCACCCACCAACGCAGAATACACTTTGTAATGTGGTTTGCTCCACAAAGAGTAGCCTGGTTCCTCCCTGAGGTAGGATGAGTTTTGCCCTTGCAGCTGAAGTAAGACTCCATTGCTCATGCGCTGGGGCTATTTTTGATTACTGCACAGTAAACCCCTTCATCCTGTCAATTCCCTTGCAAAGATGTGTTGCTGGTAGTCATGGGCTAACTACATCATCCACAGGCTGGGGTTAACATTTGTTTTCATTTAAAAGCAAACAAACAAAAAAAAAGATACTGGATTGAGAAGCTGGAGTGGTGAGGGCACCTGGGGCCAACCTGCCAGATGGTTGCTCTACATGGCAGGGAGGATGTTCACTCACCAGGGCAGGGAGCCAGGTTTCTGACAGGTTTTACATTCTGTGTGCTCTCATCCAAGCTGTGCATCACCCCAGTCTAATGGCATGCACAGAAATCTCACAGCACTGGCAAGGCTTGAAGCCCCAGCATCTGGAGGAGCTTGGATGGAGGCATTGCTGCCTAGTCCAAGTATCCTGGAGGAAACCAGGCAGGATTCATGGGGTCAGGCAGTAGGTGATTAATAGGCCATTACCAAAAAGTTGTGATGCCACACACTGCAAGCCAGAAGGGAGAAAGGGAACTTGCCTGGTGCTGGTCAAACAGTCTGATATTGGGAAAAAAACATTCACACATTGTAATTTTTTAACATCCCCCTCTGTAGTGCTGGTAACACAGATGTACCACCACATGGGTGGCCAAGAGGAAAAGGCTCCTCGTCCATAGGGGAGAAAAGGCTGAGAGAAAACTGACTGCTCTGTTTTACCTAAGCTGAAAGGCCTGTAAATCACCAGCCCATTTCTCCTCACAGAAGAGTTGTCCCTTCAGTGACAGTTCAGGCTAATGTCTGTTTCCTTGTCTCTAACACTGCTCTGATTTTGCTACTCTCATTATGAGCCTTCCTGCTGTTAGAATATATCAGTGTGAATAACCTAGTGAGCTCTTTCACTACTTTGTTTATGTAATAGAAAGCTCTTTTCTACATTTCAGAAGAAAACTTAACCATTTATGAATGTTAGTGTTCCTGGGAGCCTTGGGAGAATTTTTTCTGGTGCATTACTGAAATACTGTCATATTTATTAATATTTCTAGATGGGCCCAAGCCCCATGCACAACATTACACAGGCAAACAATAAGCAATCATACATTTAGCAAATTCAACATCCACCACAAAGGACTGGTTATTGTATTGCAGGATTAGTTACACACCCTGCCTCTTGCAGCGTTCACAGCTCAGCAGTATCAACCCCCTCCAGAAGCCCTGGAGACTCCCTGGGCCCCACTCTATTACTCTGCCTGGCAGATAAACGTGTGCACGGGAAATGGGTGTAAAGCATTGTGTGAACATGAAAGGAGAGGGGGAAATTAACTGCTTGTCATGCCCTGAAATAAGAAGGAACCAAGTAATCAGTGCATCCCACCTGCCCCTGACATCCCACGGTGCTCATTGAGATTCAGAGGGAAGAGCAGAACAGTGCCTCCAGCCAAGGACACTGTGGCTCAGGGACAAGTGGCTCCAAGCAAGCACCTGCTTCCCCTGGGATTGGATCCAACCAGCACCCTCTGCCGTGAAGACAGACAAAACCCTTCATGACACTAGACGATGTTATCTGAAGGAGAAGGGAACATTGTAGTTACTGGTTATATTACAGTAGCTTCACCCACAATCAGGTTTCATCTGTGCAAAGACACAGAGACGTCTCTGGCTTCAGGTTAGCCACCCTAAAGAATTAAAAAATGTTTTTCACCTTTGCAGATGACAACCACAGTCACATACACCATTGGCAGCTTTGCTAAGAACAGACCTAACATCTTCAAAAGCTTTAGCCTGGTGGTGCTTTTCATCTGCAGCTTTCTTCTTCAGTTGCTTTCCTCTCACCCTAGTCCTGCCTTCCAACTTTGAAGTGAAACAGTCTCACCCAGAGTTTGTACAGGAGCTGTTGTCACTAAACACTAGAGGCCTTTGTTTCCTTTGTTTTACTAGGTTCTGTTGTTGTTATAACAACAAAAGCCAAGACCAGCTTCTTTAGAAAGAAAAAAGTTTGTTTGTGTAAAATCGTGCCAGATTTTGTATACCAAGTTCCAGTGAAGAGCAAATGCTTACAGCAGTTGTAAATTAGCTCTTTTTCAAAACAGCCTTTGCTCTGGAAGCAGCCCTATGGCTGTTCCCAAAGCAGTCTAAAGGCTAGTGCTGCCAAAAGTGCAGGAATGTCATTGCCTTCCCTGTTTGTCCTGTGAAGCTCCAATACTCTGCCTGGCTGAGTAACCCATCATACCCCACCACTAGGTTCTAAACCAACTTAAAATAATTGAAAGAGTATCATGCTTGATTTGCCACCTTTGTTTTTTCTCTTTAAGAAGGCAATTTAAATTGAAAACTGCTTTTGAGACATTCAGTTCTTAGAATGAGAAAGGTGAGGTAATAAAGATTTGTGTAAAAGCTCATAACCAACACAGTCAGAAAGTTGTGGTGCATATGGTGGTTGTGCCCTTTACTCTGGCAGAGTTAAGGCAGGGCACTCGTTTGTCACTGAGAGCAATTTCACTCTGTGAAATATCCAGGGGAGTGGTGAATCTGTCAGAACACAAGAGTGTCACTCAGGCAGCAAAAGAAGAAAAAAAGGGCAGATTTGAAAAATGAGAGAGGTTATGAACATCACAGGTCTGTGGTCATTAATGTCTTCCAGGAAAAAACAAGAATAAATTTGGTCACATTTTCAGATTGGTAATATTATGTCTGAGCTTGACCTCAGGGGTCCCTTCAAAGTCAAGAGAGAGGAGACACCAGTAAACCACAATTCACCTGACTATGGGCATGTTCTGGTTTGAGGCGACCTGTGCAGAAAAATGCCTGTTTCCCTCTACTGATTGTGGCCCAGCTGTTGGATGCTTACATTACATGTATCTAAAGGTCAACGAATAAATCACATGAGGGATGTATTTTTAAAGGAGGACATCAACTATCAAGTCATGTCAGCTCTGTGCAAGTGTTGTTTGGTGGCATCCTGTGACCCATGATAAAAGGATTGGTGCCATATCCTTCCTTTAAAATATGGGAAAACAATGTGTGGTTTTTAAAATGTGTAGTGACTATACTTTTTAAATTTCATTTTGGTAGTGATCATAATTGCTCCACATGAACTAATAAGCCATTGCTTTCTACTGAGTCAAGCTTGCACACAAGAGGTACCAGTGTGTTTCCTACAAACATGCACTGACTCAAGCTTCTTGTGTGATCAGGAGGCAGAAGCACAAGCTTATGGCTTGTGCCAGCAATTATTGGCAAATAACACAACTTATCAATCAATAAGGAGATTACAAACACCTTGTGTGTACCCAAGGTATGTTGTCTGGCAACAGAGGGAAACAGATGGAACCAGCATTCAGTGCTGCATAAGAAGGAGACATTTACTAAAAATAATCTGCAAGAGGAAAAGAGAGAGTATTCAGAGAATAAAGCATTCCTTGTAAGGTATTATACCCAGATCTACATTTAAAACTGGAAAGTGAATCACAAAAATCAGTGATCTCATGTTATTAAGAGTTGCATCCACGGGATGGAAAACTACATCTCAGTTGAAATTGCCTTCAAACCTCAGTCTCCACTGTACCATTGTGGTGTGATGAATGGCAGTGCACTGAAGGAAGCAAAGTTGAGGGGGGCACCAGAACAAGCTCCTGTTGAGGAGAGGCAGCTGGGGCAGCAGGCTGGTGAGCACATCCATGCTGAAAGCATGTCATCATGCTGCTGTCATGTAGGCAAAGCCGCTCATCCCTGAGGAGCTCATGGCTGACCAAAGACATCCCAGGTAGCACCCAGGTAGCACCCAGCCACTCACAGTGCCACAAGCAGGACAAAGGTGTGAGGTTTCTTGGAGAGTGATGTAGCACTGTGTGGGGTATGGGAGTTCTCCCAGCCAGCATCTCTAGTGGGGTGGGTGCCTTGCTGGTCACTGACCTATGGGTGAGACAAAGGGGGAGAGAGGCCAAAAAACAAGTGTCAACAGGCTTGTATCAGGACACCAAGCTCTGCCCATCTGTCCTCAAGAATGGGTATGTCATGGAGAGTAACTTCTGCTTCCAGGCCTAATCAGCCCTGCAAGAGAGTGCTGCAAGCAGGAGGACATTGGCTGCTTAGCATAAGGTTTTGCAGTCTGTGCTGCCAGTTTTTGTCACGTCTTTCCCTGCACCCAGCACAGCTGTCCTCAGTGCTGCTGACAGCCTACCTTGTTCCAGGCTGCTGAGGGCCTGTGGAACATACAGGAAGCAGCCCTACAGCACCCCATCATGCTCCCCTTGGCTTGCCTTTGTGTTTCTCCCTGTAGTATCACTGCTCCAAGGTCCCCTCTCAGCTCTCATCCAAAGGCAGTGGGGAGATTTTGTCCTTGTCCAGAGTGGGATTAAGTTCTAGCCCTGAGCAACCCATGGTTTTGCAAATGCTCAGTGGATTTATTTATGCCTGTGGCATAAATAGTTCCTCCTCTCCACAGGACACGTAATGCCTCTGGAATTCAGAAAGAGGAGATGCAGGCACAGGCACAGGCGATCTCCGACATAGCCAGGTGCTCGCATGCAGGTACACACGTGCACAGCCATCCCTGTACAGCTCTTCTGAGGGCAACAACTCCTCCATTAGCAGGATCTGCCTTTGTCCACACCTTCCAGCTGCCAGCCCTGCCTGCGGCAAGCAATCTGAAGTGCACTGTCCCTATAGCGTTGCTTTGGGTGAAAGAAAAGGGAATTTGGTTTGAAAGCAAAAAGAATGATATAGACAGCCAGTTTGCAATTCCAGTGTGTTGTCAACACACTTGGGAACAGGTTTTTCATTCCACCTGGGGGAAAGAAACTTCTGCCAGAGGGCTTTCATGAGTGAAGTGGGAATTTACTTCACCCAAATTGCAGTCCACTTAATTTTTGCGTCTGCCATTCACTATTGTGTTTCACACACTTGGTACCCATGCCCACTGAATCTGTGGGAAACAGAGCATCCAAAGTAAAGCAGCAAGAGGAAGAATAGGCACCAAAGGCACAAGAGGCTCAGGAGGAGAATGGAGGATTGGGATACACCATTGCTCTGGAAAGACATAAATACTTTTCAAACAGGCGGGGTGACATGAAGGCTATGTTTTCTGAGTGTAAAAAAAACCTGACTGGCACCTGTCCTGGCACAGAGCTATTGTAAATACCTGTCCCTCAGCTACCTCAGAGCTCAGGGTTCACAGACCTCCTGCACCAGGAACATACAGTGGCCACAGGGGTGAAAGGGCTCTATGCATTTCAGGGAGGCTAAACAAACCTCTTTGGGAGCCAGCGTGCTGAACTGTCTTCAGAGCAGCCAGAGTTGGAACATGGTTTCCTTCTACTCCCCCAACACAGTGTATCTGATCCTGCTGAGAGCTTGCTCTGGGTCATTTCAGCACCTCAGGTGGAAGTACCTTGCCTTGGAGAGGCATCTTAATACACAGAGCATTCATAACATGAATAACAGAACTATGATATTCTTTTAAAACAAGGCACTTATAACTATCAGGACCAAGAAGCCTCAGCAGATATTCATCATGGTCCTGCTCAAAGGAAGGCAGTTTTTTCTAGACACCTCTCTACCAGGGTTAGTCCATTACCTGAGGAGAGGAAAGCAAAGTGGAGGCACAGGCAACAGGAAGAGCAACAAGGTGCTGCATGCCCAGCTAGCAGTGCTGCTGTTCAGCTGTGCAGACCTGGGATCTGGTCCTGCTGCCCAGGCAGCCTGTGGGAGCCCTGCCTCCAACCCACCTTGAGTGAGCTGAGAAAGCTGAGCCTCTTGGCAAGCCACCTCACACGCCTAGCTGAAAATAGCACTGTTTTTGCCAAAATATACACTCAGGGCTTGGATTCAACAACACTGCATCAGCAGCTCGTAATCAAGTTGACACGAGGCTGATGGTTTATTGAAAAGAAAGAGGAGGGGGAAATTGTGATTTGACCAGATTCAGTAAAAGCAAATAAGCCAGAGGAGAGGGGCTGGTTGTTGGTTTGTTTTTTTTCATGTCAGGAAATCCTTTTGGTGGACTTGTGGCAACTAAGACCTTGACCTGCCATTCCCTCTGCATGCAGCCGGGGTGGTGGAGCAGGGTTTTAACCCAGGGAAGGACTGGCTCAAAGTCTGAGCAGGATGTGAGGGAGGAGCAGAGTGCTTATTTGTGCAGTGCAAGGCGTGTATATGAACTGTCAGCAGAGAAATAAGGAGAAAGAAAATATGGAGGAAGGGGAAAAGGAATGCTATAAAATGTAATATGTAAACTGCCAATCATGTCCATGGTGGTTTGTGCTTGGGATATATAGCTTTCATCTTTTCTCTTTATTTTATATGCATTTTTTCACTCTTTGGCTCAAGCAAAGCCAATTCCCCCAGGGTAGAATATACTGGCTTTCTAGCCTCCTCTGTTTACTGTCCTGGGTTCCTGGCTGAAGCCAAAGCAATGTTTTTTTTATATGTTTGTTTTCTTTTGGCTCAATTCTTGGGATTTTGGACTGTTGCCTCCCAGCCTGCCTGAAATATTACTGTCCTTTCATTTCTGTGCCCATGACAGGCCTCCCTTGGCACGGCATAGGTCCATCCTATGCCAAAGGGCAGCCATTGGCATGGGTGGCAAAGGGACTTGTTTCCCAAAGCAGCTGAGCTCTTGGCCTTCGTTGGTGCTCAGTGGGCTCTTCAGCACTTGACTCTGAAAATCACGTGGCCTGGGGCATCTGAAGGTGACCAAGGGGAAGGGCTGCAGGGAAACACTGTCCTCAAGCTTTCCAGACACAGGAACACCCTGCAGCAGAACATACACTGATAAGCAGTAGAAGAAGGGATCTGGAACTCATCATGGGAGAAGGGTGAAAGAGAAGAGCATGCAGAGCACAGTCCAAACCAGGAACCAGGGCAGGCAAGCTGGGCTTCAGGGCAGGACTGGGGGTGTTGGCACCATTCCTCACAGCAAGGGTGCCTCAGCCCAGGGCAAAGCTTCCTCTGCATTCCCCACATGGTCCTGGGTTTTCATATGCATTCTACAGCTCTCTGCTCCTAGCATAAATACCAGGTTGCTGCAGGGCAGGACATGGGAGCCTCCAGACTGGGCTCTGCAGGCTATGACAGAATCTTTTGGGGTAGTAGTTTATCTCACTGTTGTGCTACTTCCTGCACGGAGCTTTGTGACATCAACCTGAAGGTAGCCAAAGGCTTTCCATTTATCATGGAGGAATGTACTCCTTGCATTATCAACTCAGCCCTGGGGGGTCCTCTGCTACTCCCACTGCTCCTCTCCAGTAATCAGCTTAATTCCATGGTGGGCTGCACCTTGAAGTGCCTCCTGCATGATGTCACTCTTCACAGCTTTAGCTGCAAGGCAGGGTGGACACTGCCTGCCCCTAGCACGATAGAAGCTGGCTCTTCCAAAATGATAGCATTATGTGCAAGCAATCTCCCAGTCCCCACTGAACCGCGGGGCTGCAGAGAAGCTGTCATTATTTCTCACTCTATAAGAACATTAAGAGGTGACTAGCAATGATTCACCAGCTGGTACATTTCTGCAGTGCTGGCTCTCAGCTCCTGTGCTTCTCTTTTCTCAGAGCAAAGGGGATTGCTTACACCTGGCTCTGGCCAGGAAGGCTACATCAGACTTCCAAGGAAGAAGTATCCTAAAGTCATCTTTCAGCTGACAGTTGACCTCATGAGGGCAGAGGAAAGAGCAGGAGCCCACACAGGACTTGCCTACAGCAGGCAGGGCTGCCTTGGAGGTAACTCCAGCCACTCCTGGGCACTGCCACTGTGCTACAGTAAATCAAGCCAGTGGGTGTTTCTAGACCCATGATCCAGGTGGTGAATCAAAGATTATTCCTTTTGCTGCCATGGCAATTTAAATTAAGTAGCAGAGGGGTAAGACAACATACCTGTTTAGTGCTTACCTGATGGATACCAGTAAGCTGTGGCAACCAGGTCACAGTCAAATACGCCTCAGGCTCTCAGAAGCAGTGGAGTGGCATGGTCCACTTTTCTGCTTGTTCCAAGACCTGTGACTCAGCACCACTGGTCTCAGGTGCTAGTGGATTTTCCTCAGGCATGGGTAAGCAGGAGCCTGAGCAACTAATTGTTCCCAAAATGGCAACATCCAATGCTAATTTCAGGCTTGTTACTCAAAACTTCATCTTTGTTTTTTCTCGTCTCGGTTAGAAAATTTGGAAGGCTGAAAACAGGACTCTTTGCAAGCTCTGGGAACAGCACAGTGCTGATAGTGAGCTCCTGAAGGTGCTTTTTGGTTTGTTTTTAATACATTTTTTCCATTTAAAACTGATGGAAAATCTAATTGAAAATGAAATATCTTCACTTGTATTATGTGATCCTGTAGGGGAAACAACTGATTAGATCTTGATGACATTCAACACTACCTGTTCTATACAACCATGAAAACATTGCAAAACAACCTTTCCTAAGCATATCACCTGACACTTGAGAGTTTGAGGCCTTGATGTCTGGATCTCAGTTCTGAAATTGGACTCCTTCATGTGCTTTTCTTTTTTGCAATCTTCTGCTGTTCTCTTCCAAATTCTGGTTAAATCCTGCAGGCTACAGAGGAGGAGGTGAACCCCTTGGGACTTTTCTCCAAGTCTGTTTGGCAGCTTAGTCACTGATAGATCTACTGTCTTCATCTGTCAATGAGAAATATGTCTGCCTCTGGTAGGACCAACCCAAACCAAATCATACAGGCTGTCAGCACAACGAAATCAAATAGAAGAGCATATATGAAAGAGGATCAGATGTTTTAAGGTGTGATACTTATCTAAAGAGCCAACTTTCAGAAGAGTTAGCTGTCAGTGGCCAAGTTAAACAAGACACAATCAAACCTGTGTGGCTGTCCAGGGACAGACTGGGTTTATGAATGACACTGGAGGTGGGGCCTCACTGAGTCACCAGCTTGTCTTGTTTAACTTGGCCACATCTATGGATAACCCCTTGTAACTTGGCTCTCTTCAGCAATTTCACACCTTTAAACAACTGCATTTCTTTCCTTAACTGATCCCCTTCACTTCAGATTGAGAGGTTTTGGTCTGCTACATTTTCTTTTCTTTTAGTTTCAGGCAAATCAATAAAGTGACAAGTCTTTAATCACCTGCTTTCTACCTAAAGATGATTACAGCTGATAAACCATCCTGGTACAACACAAGTAGGAAAATGAGTGCATTAAGAGTAGGCATATCATCCACTATAGTACCTTTAGTTTACACCACACATACCAAAACTTACAGACATCTGGGAATGTGCATTTTCCACGTCTATACCTTCTGGGGCATACCCAGGGCACTTCCATATCCTCTGTTTTCATCTGTACCACTCGTAAATAAATGAAATCTCACACATCCCTGGGGATGATGAAGCCCACCACTTGCCTTTCCCTTCACATCTCCCTTTTAACAAAGAAACAGCATGTGCAACAGGGCATCACACCGCAGTCCTGGATATGAACCCATAAATGTTGCTCAGAAAGGCAGCCCAGGCTTTCAGGCAACGCTGAGGGACTCTCATCTGATCTCAGGGCATATTTTTAAGCAGTTTCTCAAAGATGGCTTTTCCTAACTTTTCCATTACCTCACTACACTGCACTAGGCTGTGATGATAGCCTGCATGCATACTCTGGTTTCCCCACTCCAGGACCAAGCACACCAGGAGGATGCCAGGTTTTTAGCATACTGTTAACTTCTGGCTTTGCTCCCTCACCACACCATTAAGGGCCTGCATGTCTTCAGTATGACTTCCAGCTCCTGCTCACCTATGGCCCTCCTCCAGCATGCCAGTCCTGGCAGTGAGACACAGCTGTTGAGATCATAGGAGAATCAGGTGCTCACATCCATTCCATTCCACCATCGCAGACTCAGGGAGAAGGAGGAAAGAGGATGCTCCCCCTTGCCACTCACTGGTGTTGTGGTCACATGGCTGTGCCATCATGGTTATGTTATCCTGTCTGCCTGGGTATAACCTGGTTTCTGTTGGGAAGTTCACATCTCTGTCTTCTGAGGCAGAAGAGCCAGGCAGGTGTCACACACAGTAGGGCACAAAAAGCCTTGGCATTTCAAAGGGCAGCTTCCAGATTTGATTTTGCAATTGGTTTCTGTGCTTTGCAACTTTTTTAGAAAATACTTCTTTTCATTAGCATTGTGACCCCAACCTTTTGTTAGCAAGTTGCCATGTTAGCCTTACAGCAGGTACTATGCTGTGTTGGGAGGTGTTTGGGTGTGTCTATGCATACTTATTCTATATTGCATACTGAATTTATAATGAAACTTGTGGAATTATGCCCCTAGAAATCCTTTCCATCAGTATTGCTCTTGTGGATTGAAAACTAGCCTACTCAAGACAAAATTTAAGTCAGAAGCATAAATTTAAGTCAAAGTCATAACCTCAGGTCATTTCTGGGCAACCAGATCTGCAGAAGCACACAGAAAGCACACTCTTTACATATACTATTCCTGGCTAGATAACCACAAAAGGAGCATCCATATCAGCCAGACCACCTCTCACCACACACACCTATCTAAAACACATCAGTTATACAGCTCTTCCACATTTTTTCCACCTACGAGTCCAGATGTTTGAGGCATTGGACACTTAAAACAACCTCTCTATAGGATGCTTCTGCTACACAGTCTGGATGTAAAAGCCTTTGGATGAAAGATGTTTTGTAAAAATGAATAGAAAAGGCAAAGAACATTTATTTGCTTGGTAACCTCTGAGGATCTGTAAGAGAGGACTGAGATCCTGCTGTGCTAGAAGATGCGTGTGAGTAGTGAAACAGCAAGTTTCATTTTGCTCTTTCTCAGGAATGAGCATTAAAGCAGCCCTTCCACAGTAATTTCCCTGACATGCTTGAAATGCAGATGTGCTGGCATCTCTGTGCACTTAGCTTGGGAAATACTGCTTGTGTCTCTATTTCAATTTTGATTTTGTCTGTTTATGCCTTTACTTACTAGACAAAATAGAGAGAAAAGATAATTTATTCTTTATACCTATCTGATTGACTGCCTTAGGATGAAATGTTGCACAAGATACTAAAAATGTATTAAGCTCCTTATGGAAAAATTTTCATTACAAAATTCACCAGAGATTAATAAAACAAAATAAGTGTATGTGGAATTTCTTTCACTTTTTGTAGGAAAAAGCAGCTTATTATTTGTGATGTATGTGTTGTGATCTCAATGATCCTCTTTTTCATATGTGGAGTCACTGTTTTTTTAGATTAGCAGTGTGTTGGCTGATACACATAGCAGCTGAAAATACCTCTTCAGACATGCTTTGGATTAGAAAAAAGATGGAATGGTCCTTTTTTTACAGCTCAATGGATGTCTTTGGCATTTCAAACTGAACAGTAAACATCATAAATCATGTCAGCAACACAGTAAGGATCCAAACTCCAAATGTACTTGAATCCTAGTTCCAAATATTACCCACACATTGAGAGTACTTCTCTGAGCTTGTTTTGCTGTAAAGGATACCAGGTGTGAAGAAGTAATAGATGGTGGACATGGCGTAAGCATGACAAGAAGCAAAACACTCTAACATGTACTGGCAAAGGCTGAGAAATAAGGCTGCTATGTGACAAGAGTTCTTGCAATTGATGGCAAGGCTCTCCATTTTCTGTCTGTCTGTCTTTCTGCCTGTAAACATCAAACCCATAGACTCACTTGAGCCCAGCTTGCCACAGACCATAGAGAGCTTAAGTTCCTATGGATTTTGTGGAGGCAGGTGGCTGGATAGAAAGGACTCAAAGAGCTGCTTGGCTGGAGAGTAAGGCTGCAGCCTGAGGTGGACACCAATTTGCTCTTTGTTATTTGCAGCCAAAAGATTCAAGTGGTCACCCCTTACTCTTGAGAAGGGGAATTTAGATGGAAACAGTGGAACCTGATAAATCATTAGATTTTTAAAGTGTCTGCCATAGGGAAGATGTGTTCTTGCAGAGTAAGCAGTGTAGACACCATTGTTCACTTCATCTCCTTGTTATTATTCACTACTCCTGTCATGTGAAGTAACCCAGTGTCTATGTGAGGACATAATCTGCCCAGCAGAGTTCCTACAGTGACTCTGCTGAAGCTGCTGCCCTGTTGCATCAAGCTATGCACTCTCCAGGAGATACAAAAAGGTTCCTCAAACACCTTTTACTCCCACCCCAGATACATGTACACTTACAATCTGTACATTTCTGGTAGCACACCTCATTGGGCCATCGCTGTAGGATTTTTGATCCACAATCTATGTTTCCTTTTGCTAAATGCTGGAAGCAGTATTAGAAAAAACACTGAATGGCTTAATGAAATGAAGGCCTGAATTTTCAAGAAGACAGTAGAGCTATCACAACCTTGACTATAATTGTATTAATAGCAATTGGACCATTTAGCTGGACGTAGTTCACTAATTGCAAACCTTGTTTCCACTTAAAAAAAAATTGGGGGGATTTTAAGACTTCCTGAAGGGCTGTCAGTTCAGCTCAACATCTGCTTTTCTTTCCTTAATTCCCAAAAAGCAAGTTGGCTTTATTAATACCTTAGCTGAGGGAACAAGGATTTGCTCAGTGAGGGGGGAACATGGACTGCCTCAAGTGTGTCTGAATCCCAGCAAGGGGCAGAATGAGTTGTAATGTTGTCTCTTTCTCTGTCTTCTCCTTCCTCCTTTATTCTCACTTGCTTGGTCCCTCATAAAGCTGGCTGGCTCTCACAGCCTTGCTGGGACTCCCTCTGTATGCATAGAGAGATAGTCACAAATATTCCTGTGTGTGCACACGTCTTTTTGCCAGCAGAAACAGAGGGTCAAACTCCCCCTTATTTTGAGGTGATAAAAGTTTACTGAAAACAATGGAAATTACATGAGAAATTTTTGCCTGCGTGTTAAAAAACCAGTCTTGTGCCCTCCTACTTCCCACCACCCATGACATGTCAATACTTCTCTCACTTCCCTCCTCACAAACCACTTGGAATGGCACTTCAAAAAGTAAAGGTGAGCTCCTTCTCAGCCTGGGCTGTATCAACCATTTCCCCTTGAGACCCACTCCCCAGAACTGCCTCTTTTAGGGTCCCCAGACCTGCATTTCAGAGGCTTTCTGAAGAATTACCCTCTAATGAATCGATACAAAAAAGCGGGAATAATGGTGTGATTCAGACCTTCCATACTGAAGACAGATCCATTCTCCAGATTCTTTAATGCATTTTGGCATTATTCACTCTTGACATGACACAACCTGCCAAGATAAGGTATTTTCAGTGAGGTGAGATATGCATTACCTCCAGAGGACTTTGTACCTCCCCAGAATTTTGCTCCAAACACCACCATATTCTGAGATATCAAAACATTCAGGAAACATTATTTTTGATGTATCTTGGCTATTTAAGCTCTGACTAGGGCTAGAAATGCAAGTGCTGCATCAGGAAAAGCCAGTCTTTTTGTTCATGGGAGATTCACAGTTCAAATTTTCAGACCAAAGGAGTTATTTCTGCAACATGATTTTCATAAAGAAAATTCAATATCCATAGGGAGTCAGACTCAGTTTTGGGAGAACATAATAATAAAATATGAAGAAGTAGACAATAAGTGTCAGTGGAAGCTCAAGATCCACTTCTCTTCTGAAGCCTTCAATACCAACTTTATAAAATGGCAGCTGTCCTGCAGCCAAGCCAGTGACCTTAAAAATGTCTAGGTTCAGTGCATAAGGGTTGAACAGTTATATTTGCTGTCAGCTTTCATAAACAACCTACGGCTTCCAGAAGATCTCCTAACAACAGACTTGATTCTCATCTGATTAAAATTAAATTCTGGACAATAAAACCTAGCCAGTTTATAACATCTGGGGGTCTTGCTCACTGCACTCATGCCAACTATTACATAAATGTGCCTTCAATTAAGTAGGAAGTTTTGTTAAAAGTACTACTTCAGAAAAATAAATAAATAGGCAATATGTTTCAACTCATCTAATATTTTCTTCCAGTAAATGCTATGAAAGGAAGTGAGGCTGTTCTTGGTGAGCTTGCTGTCTTTGTACAAGACCTTGTTACACCACATCAATAACACTTAACATTTCTTTGTAGCCATGAAATCAAACAGTTTGATTAGTAGTGAACTAATTGCTTCACTCAAAATATATGAGCTGAACATGAGTCTCACCAGCTCTTGTGAGAGCACTACTGCTCAGCAGTCAGCCCCCGCTCAACCTGTACTGAAAATCAATCCTACCGGCTAAATTATTTCCTTCTTTTTGTCCACTTACAGAGGTTAAAAATTATTCCTTTGATTACCTTCCTTTTATTTTGTTCTTAGAGGCTTTTCTTTGTTTGGGAGGCAAGGAGGGAAAAACGGGGATAGCAAATAGAAAACTGGAGGAATGAAGATATGTATTAATGCAACCATTTCCCTGCTAGGAGGCTTTTTAAAATCTCCTTGGCTCCTCCAAATGAGTGATCCATCTCTACTCTGGTCAGGAAGACTGGTTGAATTTCACTCAGCCAGGGTTTCAGAAAAATACAGTATCATTTTCAGCAAGCTGTCTCTTCCTTGGCTCAGAGACATCAGCAATCCAGTGCTCACAGAGGTAGCTAGGCTGTCCCCTGCCACAGGGTGCTAGCTGCCAGGCAGCAGCTCTCTGTCCCTCTGCAGCCATCCTGCTATGTGGGCTAAGGACACGTGTGCAAGGTTTCAGTTTATGGATTTCTGGCCTGGAGGTAGAAAGTGCTGCCTAGTGAGCCACTCCAAGCACCAGAAAGAGATTGAATGAAAAAAAAAACAAAACCAAATGAAACACATTACCCTCCTGCTTACTTGCAATCTGACCCCACACTGTGCAGCTTTTGAATTAAGCACCTCTCTGAGAGGCAACTGTCCTATTAGCATAACGTATAGCATTAAAACATGGGGCTCTTCCCGGGGAATGCTTTATTGTGTGCATGCTTCATCTTTAATATTCATAGCCAGCTCTGTTTAGAACATCCTTTTGACAGAGGAGAGGCACCGAGATAAGCCGTTGGGATAGCAGTTGTCCTGGAAACAGCAAGATCTACTTATTTTTAGCACCAAAGTCATCCAGTTAAACAAACTACATTAAAGGAACATTACTATTATGACACAACAAGAAAAAGATACGTGCTCTATTTGCAGCCACTGGGACGGTGTGACGCCTCCTCTTCAGCTGCTGGTTCTGCCTGCCAGCAGCCTGGCCCCTGTGCTGGCAGAAAAAAGCATGCCCTTTGCTTCTAAGCGATGGCACAAACCCAGGAACAGCCCAAGCCTGTGGAAGGGAAAGCACAGCATGTGCTTCCCCTCTGCCAGGCTGCAGTCTCTGCTCTTGGTAAGTAAGGAAGATCCTTCTCAAAAGGGTAGCACAAAACAAACAAAGGTATACTTTTTCAATGAGGTGTGCTACCAGGAATGTATAGATCCGAAAGAGATAGGCCATGAAATATGGGCAAACCAGGGCAGAAACAGCAAGGTGAAGATTACGTCTTCCTTGTTTTTTCCTAGCCTTGATGGCTTCCAGTGCACCCTGCTGCACACCCTATTGATCCCAGGAAGTCTGGGAGCTCCACCCAGAAGGATGCTCTCAAGCCCAAAAGCTAAACAGGCACAAGAACTACACCAAAAAAAAGGGTCTCTGTTGAAAGATTTTCTCCATACCTGTGTTGGGGCAGGCCTGAGCTATAACAAGCAGTGCCCTGCTGATGATGGTTTGATTCTTACCCTCCAGTATGCAGGGCAAAGCCACAGGTGTGTGAAACCAGAAAAAACAGTGAAAATCAACAGTAGCTTTTCCAAAGCTAATTGGAAAAAAAACTTTGGACCACAATAAAGCTTCAGTGACAGTTTAAAAGCAGCTTGTGCTTTTTCTAAACCAGTTTGCCTGTTCTCATTTCTTCAAGTACAACAAGAAGGCCTGACATGAAGAGAGACCTCCTTTTGCTTCTGATGTTCAGCTTTGCTGAGCTCTGTCTGTGGGCCATCAGTTGGGAGGAGCGGCATGGAGGCCAGAAGACTGCCCTGTATCCACCATCACGTTCTGGAACCACCCTGGCTGCAGGTGCTGCCGTTTTCAGCAGGGCTTTTTTGGCTCCCAAAAGCCATGTCAGATGATAGTAACTGTCAATCATGAGTAACCACAGCTAAAGGTCAGTCCCTGACCTGCAAGTTGCTGGTCAATCCATTAAGCCATGCTCTGCTCCTACAATCATTTTTTTCATATCTAAGCTTTTGAGTCAAGATGACTGCATTAGCTCTAACATATAAATAGCAGGATGAGCAAGGAGGTATATTTACCCCTTCCACACCTTTGGGCAAGAGGAAACAGGACATGGTGGAACACAGTGGATGGACATCCTCTGTACATGGGGCACTAACCTAATTCCATTTACATAGAAACAAATAAGCAAATAAATATGGAAAGAATTAAGGGTTCTTTCTGATGGTGTCTTGTATCTTCATGGTGGTGAGTCAGAGAGAAAAGTTTCTGGAGAGGAGGCACAAGCTCTTTCAAATCTCCCGTCTGAGGAGTCCTCTCTCTGTTTCCAGCAGGAATGCATGGTACAGTTATGTCCTGCTTTCTTTGAAAAGTGGAGGTAACATGAAAAAGGTCAATGAGGTGTGTGCATGCACCTTTCGATGGCTAGGATATTGCCACATGATTTTGGGAGGGCAGCTTCCTTGCTGATGAAAATCTGTCTTGCTTCAAAGGACATCTGCTGTTTTCCATTAGCTAAGAGCATTGGCTAGATTAAGGTGAGGACAAAAACTCCAACACCCACAACACAGAAGGCATCCCACCCAGGCACACAAACGTTTCCAACCTGAGGCCACAGGAGCTTTATGGGAAGGAAGGATGTCTGCCTTGCGACCTCCAAGCAGCAATTCCAATGTTCTTTCAATCCACCTTTCAGGTGGTAACAGGATAGCTACAGGGACAGCCAAACACTCCAGCTCCCAGGGCATGGTGCCACAGTGAGCTGTCTTTAGGTGCCAGGCAATTTGCCATTCCCCAAGAAAATATAAAGAATGTGAGACACGGCTTCAGGAGCTCTACCACAATGGAGTTACTCCAAACGTATGGAAGAAATTACTTTTTCATGCCAACAGCAGTCCAAAAGACATGGATCTTTCAGTGGATTGCAAAGCAAACTTTGGTCTGATTTTTGTAATATTTAAATAATAGACTTCAAAAAATGCAAGGCACTTCCCTCCTTGTTAACATATTTCCTTTACATTTAAGTAGAATTAAAGACTGCTGAAACTACACTTATGTAGGAGGCACAATACATACTTCTTTCCCTAGAAAACTCTCCTACTCGTTTTGTGGCCCAAAAACTCTTCCTGAAACACTCAGGTTAGCTTTCCTTAATCCTCACATTCCAGGGTACATTTAGAATTAAAGTGGTATTGGAGTAGAACAACTAAAAAAGCAAGCAAAAAGCTATCAAATACATCATATATGTATGGATGTGAGAGTGTGCCTGAAAGATACCATTTTTCAGATTACCCAGAAACTGGTCAAATGCCTGGAAAATATTCTTTCCAAGTTTTCAGACTGGCCTTTGAAACTGCACAAACAAATCTTGTCCCATTGGAGTTAGTGGAATAATTTGTGTTTGGCTTAGACTCAGTCTGCCACATGCACATGAACTCATACGTGCAGATACTTGTTTGAGTCTATGAGCCAGGTAGATAACTCTGTAGATTCTTATTTGCGTGCAGTCTTGTCCAGCTGGCTCATAGCATTTGCGTAGGCTGTATAGGCAGACATAGTTGCTCTATGTACTCTTACTTTTCCTGTCCTCTTTAGCCAAAAATTCACTCTTGCAGGCATGCTGGACTCTACTACTCTCACAAGATTAAAGCGTGCAGTCACATCATCTGAATTCATGACAGGAGGGAGACAGTAGCCAAATATTTACCCCAAGGGCCCAGCTCTACTCTGAATTGTGTTTAGGGCTAGTTTCAAGGACGAATACTCAGGGCAATTGCACAGGACCTCAGGACTTGCAGGATCTCATTGGAGTAAGGGATAGAGTAGGCCAAACCTGCCAAAATGAGGGCTAAGACAGGACTAGACCATGGCTTGTATCCTGCCCAGGGTCACCTAGAGCACGGCTTGCCTCTTGCTACCCTCCATTTATTGCCCTGAGGTCAAATAGCCTGCAGTATCAGACAGTGATTTAGGTAAGATCTTGCTCCATAAATGTGTTTTGGGCTTTGCTAGCCCACTAAAGCTCAGCTATGCACTAAAATACGACTCAGGAGGCTTTGTTGTGTAACCCATCTCCCAGGGCACTGACATGCCAGAGTTACTTGAAGAGTGCTGCTATCCTAAATGCATGTAAAACGGTATGAAAACAGGAAGTTTTGCAGAGAAGAAAGAGATAATAAAATCTGTGTGTGCAAGGAAAGCCCTTTTGGGGAAAATTGTGAGGATGAGCTGCCAATAGGGTTAAAGAGGAGAAGAACAGCAGGCAAATATTATCACATAATAAGCAGGGGAGAGTATAATGGAAGCAAAACCTGTAAAATTATAACACTCAGAATAGACATTTCTTTATCTTCCTTTTTAAATGGCTAGATTTTATGCACTGTCTCTTTTTGGCTTCTTGTAAACTCCCATGACATCAATTGATGGAGACATAGAGGATTAACTTGCAGACAACCCACTGCAAGTTTCAGCCACTCTGTAACCATTTAAGTAGATAACTGGTTTTATGCAGGGCAGCTGGTGGGGAGAATATGTCACCATTTTCTTTCCTGCTTCCTTTGAGTGGTAAGATGAGAAGCAAGAACACTTCAGACCCTGAGAGCTCAGCTTCCCTTCCCCCTTGTAGTGGGTGTGCCTGGGTCTCCCCAACAAATGCTATAAAGCTAGACAGTGACAGGAAACCAGATGCATCTCCCAGAGTCACAAAAACTAGTCCTAACCTACCCAAGGGTAAAGAGAGAAGAGAATTCAAGCAAATCAATCCCCTCTGATGCACCAGACAGGCAGCTAAGTGCTTTATGTGGCAGCCAGTCCCTTCGATCTATGTGGTATGCATAGTAAGAAAGTATTAGTCCTGTTTGCTTTACTGAGCTTTGCCACTCTGTGAGTGAGACCACCTGCAACAAGTAAAACTCCCAGATTCCATCAGAAATGAAGCATAAGTTCTGGGATATAGTCTGGAGCATGTTTGGAGAGTAGGACAAAGAGTATGGTTCTTAAATGATCTAAAATCCCACTCAACAACCTGAGAAGCTTTCCCCTGGATCATCAGGAGCAAACTCACTTGGTCCCTTCAGTGTCCTGGGGATAAGAGCAGGTTGGCTTGACAGATTTTCGGTTCGTCTCTGGCAGGAGCCCAGCTGTGCCACCACAACAAGGTGGGGTGGGAAACTCTTCCTTGTCAGATCAGAGCTTTGGAGAATTGCTCCTAGGCAAGCCTGCACAGAGGAAGGTGAAGACAGGTAAGGCACAGCACCAGAGGTGTCCCCAGGGAAGAGCAGGGGGTGCAGAAACTGACAGCAAGCCTTGGACTGCTCTAGTCTGGCAGTTACAAACATCTTCAGTGTTACAGCAACAAAAGCAGTCAAAATTGCCTTCTGAGATTCATTTTGTCAGAAAGGAAGGGGTGGTTGCTGTCTCCCAGACCACACCTGCTGACTGGATTCATTGCTGCTAGCCTTGTTCATGTTTCCAGCCCAAGGAAGCAGGGTGAGAAGGGATAAAGACTTGCCTCTAGCTGACATGGGAGGCCAGACTGAACAGCCACCAAGGGGTGCAGCAAAAGGAACTCAAACCAGCTTTCAACCATCTCCACAGCCTCTTTTTCATTTAAAGCAAAAGAATGAAGTAACTTCAACCTCCATTTGTCCAGCCTGCTGCCCTGCTGGCTCATGGTACGACAAGTCCAGAGAGTCTGTAATCTGTTTGCCATATATTTTTTGAAGCAGGAGCATAATTTAATTCCCTTAAGGAGATCAAACCAGGAAACATTTAAGTAGGACTTCCTGCCCAGTGTGAAGTACAAATTCTTTTCATCATGGAAAACTAACTGAGCTTAAACAATAGTAAATGAAACTGGTTATGCAATGAAATTGTAGGAGATCAAAGCTGATTTTGGTTTTTAATTAAGATAACAAAGTACCTGGATTAAGGAAGCTCGTGGTAACCTATCACCTAACTGCTTAAAGAAAGAAAAACACTTCCCCATTAACTTGGTGCAAACACACAAGAAAATGAGGCAGCATAAAAATTTACCTGTACTTACAATCAGGAATTGAAACTGGGAAACATTCTACCTGAATGTATCTACATTAGACACCATTTCTTCAAGAAGGGAGAGGATCTCATAAATCCTACTGAATATTACCCCCTCTCCCATCCATCTCTTCTGCTCATTTCTGCTGCACATCCCTTTAGATACATGTCTTTGTACTGCTAGGTTGTCTGTCTGCACAAAACTCCTACTCTTCCTCTTCCATTCTTGGAGCTGTCTAAAATTCACAGTCTTGTAGGTTGCCAGTCAGAAAGATAAATCAGTGCAGTGCTTAGGTAGTTTTCTGGAAGTAACTTTGTTTATTTACAAAAGAAAGACAAACTCCTGTGTGACACAGCAGGACTCAAGCCACAGGAGACCTACTCTGTTCCCAACTTCCCTTGCTGTTTTAGTCAAACCCATCATCCGAAAGCCCTCACTCTAGACTTTTCCCAGGACCACACACTGTGCTTGCTTAGGTGTCTGTCTTTGTCTGGTTCTGTGCCTGCTCTGCACTTCTCCTCCTGAGCTGCCTGGCTTCATGTCCACACTCACCTCTTCCCAAAATAGTTCTATGCCAAAGCTCACCTTCCCAGAGCCAGCGTGCTCCTGAGGAAAACCAAGGAACTCATGCTTTGGGCAGAAACTTCTGTGCAGGATGGAGATTTTGAACTAATCAATTATTTTGCTGCCTGCTTTCCCAAGCTGACTGGGGGGGGCTTTTTAAAGGAAAAATCTATGAATTTGTGTTAATCTGGAATTCACCTTATTAATAAATAATATAATAAATGCATAAAGCCTTTCAGGAAAGCCCTACAGAGCAGATTGGGGCTGAAGCCAGTAGGTTTCTGTTGAGGCTTGGAATATTTATTGGGTGATGTTAGGAGTGAACATTGGTGTATGGTTATTGGAGATGAAAGGGAGTTTAGCTTGGTTAACACCATAGGGCTGTAAGAGGGTTTTACCTCTTCTGCAAGGTTGCCTGCACCATCCATACACTTCAGTAGTGAGTGTACAGCTTCTCAGAACCATGAAATGATGGTTCATTAAGCTTGCAGGAATGTTATCATTTTCCATAAAATTTGATAGGATTTTCCAGGACCTGTGATGCTTCAGTGTAATGTATTCTTGGCTATCAACAGCCATCCTGGGCCCCAGGAGAACACTCTGGAGAAACTAGAAAAAGTTTTTAAACATGCATTTTGATTTACAGCGAAATCAAGTTCCTCCCACAGTGTGACTGGGGTGGGGAATCAGAACATATTTCTGGGCTTCATTCAATTTCCATGTTCTTCTTCCCAATTACTTTTGAAATCATATTGTTCACCAAGCCTTAACTGCAGTTTAGCCCATACTTATACCACTACGTGGCAGAGATCCACAGGGAGGGGACTGTGTCAGAAAAAACTTCTTCAGAGCTTGGATGCATATATTTTCTCCTTGATTAATTTAGCCTCATTATTTGTTGAAAACCAAGGCCTGTCCCTTGTAAATGAGCTTGCAAATATTTAATGGAGAGACCCAACTGTCACATCCCTAGAGCTTGGTTTGCAACCACATTCCAAGCACTGTTGTTGTATAAAGGTGCTCCTGAGCGTTTGCCTCGCCCATCCTTGGTGCAAGTCCTGAGCCATTACTATTGCAGGACGTGTCTGTGAGGGAAACCAGATTGTCTGCTCCTGTCCTGTCCTGGGAAGAGCTGCTATCTCCCATCTTTTAAATTCCACTCAGTCTTTTTGAGCTAACATGGTGCTTATTCACAGCCTGATCTGTAATCTGCTTCAGTTGGTGGAAGCCTTGCAGTAAGCTTGGGATCTGGTACTTACAGACTCAGCAGCGGCAACTGGTGACTGAAGTCTCCTGTTTAATCCCAGACAGTTGGCAGGGGCAGGCCAACCTTCCCTATGCCTCACTGGTGATCTGTGAACATGTTCTTTCATCTTGAGAGGACAGCTCAATCTATAAAGTTCCTGGAACTGCAGCCCTTGTCCTATGAGCCCCAGTAAATAGTGGCTGCAGTGTTAGCTTAGTCATTAGGGATATTTATCATCTCAGGGTAAGTATGGAGACTTCCCATAATACATTCTCAACCCTCAGTATCCCAGGGTATAGATCCTTTCCTCACATCCTGAAAGTAGTCCTTGGGAAATTAATCTGCAGCACAGCTTAGAAACAGTCTGCAGAACAAGCAGCTTGATGCACTTTCACTGAGGATAACATTTCCCCCTCTTCCTTTCTTGAGCTACAGTGTGGAAAATTACTCATTTCTAGTACTGCACCAACAGGCAGCTTCACTCCAGCCTCTGCACTGTCAAATGATACAATTGCCTGCACCTGGAAAGGGGATGTGTCACTTATCTCATAACCAACAGGGGTTGACTTTGGACCACTGGATGAAGGGTCTATATTTTGCTATAATTTCTTTGAATCTTCTAGGGATTTTTCTTCTGCCCCTTATTAATGAAGTTTTGCATTCTATTGCTGTAAATCATTCACACTGAAAAAAATAACTCAAAATAATAAGACTGATACAAGCTGAAAACATCACAACCAAGTAAGAGAGATGTTTTTAAACATTCCCAAAGCAACATCTTTGTGTTGCTGAATAACAGAGCTTCCAGCAATCTGGGTGTCTTTGTGCAGAGCCTCATGAATAAGCAAATCACAGATCAATACAGGCCACAGTGTGTGTTACTCATTAGCATTTTGGGAGCTGGGAGCACAGAGATGACATCAAATACCAGCCCCCCTTTCCATGAACAGAGCCTACTGATAGGGCAGTGTGTGCTGCCAACAGTGAGTCATTCATCACTCCTTCCTAGTTTCACAACAGCATGATTCAGTTTTTGTAAAGGAAAGTCCTGGCTGCAAACATTACCCTCATTCAGTTGCTGTTAGCCTTTTTACAACATACAGCACAGATTGTGCACCTCATGATACTTGCCAGGACAGAAAACCAGTGGAGGTAGAGCATCCCTTGGTGATCTGGACATCTGTGGAAACCAAGAACAATTTGGAGGGGGACTGTGCTGTGAAACTACTGCCCTTGGCGTGTCTGATTCTTATCCTTTCCACACTGCCTCCAAGTCAGTCCCAGTGGAGATGCCCAGCTATGTGCTGTGCCTGTTAAAGCCTGGGATGAACCTGAAGCCACAGTTTGAAGCCGTAAGATGAGTTTTCTAATTGTCAACCCTACAAATTCAGCCTGAGGAGAGGGAAGAAATTAAGTAGTACTACACACTTCCTGCCTCTTCCATTTCCAGCAGTTGCAATGCTGTGACTGTAGATGGACAGTTTTACTGATAAGGAAGAAAACAGAGTGAACTCACCTTGATTTTCCCTAATTGTATTAGCTTCCTCTTGCCAGCAAGACTAAAAAATAGTTTTCCTCAGTCAGTGTAATGTCAGTCACTCAGATTCTCTCAGAGTACAGATTGCTGACCAAAGAGATGGCTCTATAAGAGACAAAGGTCAGCCTTACATGATCAGCAGAACTGGTGTGGTTTGTTTGGTTGTGCTTAAACTGGCATGAGTTGTAGGAACCCAGAAAGTGGATGCAAGCAGTCTCCCCTTTGCATGGTTTGTTAGGCTGAGGAAGATTTAGGCCCTAATCAGTTTTCTGATCCTCCTTAAGACCATCTATTAGTCTCCTTGCTGTTTCTGTAATTCTCCTGTTGGCTTTCTTATAGCCACCAGTGTCAGGCAGCAAAGCAATTAGGGTAAGCATGGCATTGTTCCACCCAAGCTATGCACAAATCGTAGATTTGATTTGAAAGGTAATCTGAGAGTCAGAGTAAAATGTTTTCTGATAAGTAAGTAACTAGTAAAAATATTTTCTATTTTTCTTATTTCGACCCTTTTTTCAAGCAAGAATAATGAAGAGCTTTCCTTTTTAAAGATATATCCAAAGCATGTATAAATCAGCAAAGTCCCACTAACTTCTATGGTGCTTTGTCAATCTGAAAAAGCTGCAGATAAAGCCTTTAATGTTTCCACATAGCACAGTTATCAGGCTCCTTCTGGGCTTGTATGAGTTAACAGAAAGACCTTTCTAGCAAAGTCATCCATCACTTAGCTATCTACAGTCACCAGCATGCAGGTAAATCACCAGGGTTCTGCTACCAGATGTTAAAAAGGCAGTTGACCTTCTTGCTTATTCCACACATGAAAAGAACTCAGTAAATTATTTGACTTTTAAACAATATTCAACAACTTACTACAGAGCCCACTAACTGGATGAGGTGTTAACCTGGACATCCTGACCAAATTCCAGCTGGGTTAATTATACATTGCTTGAATATTCCCCTCTGTTTCAATTGTGACACTATTTGATGTTATATTTTGCTTTCCACCATAAAGACCAAGCTGGAATCCTGCTGTTGCTGTGTTGCACACCAGAAGTGTGCATACTACTATTGTAGATGAAAGATCTCTGTATGTGGAGTTTTAAAAGCACTCCTAATTGCATTCGTTACGAGCAGAGGAGCTCTAGTGCATGGGTATGATTGGTTTTATGGCTTTTATTGATGCTATTATTGTTTCTGCTGTTTCAGATGCTGTTTACTACTACTGCTTTTTCTTGTTAAGTCCTGAAATACACATTTGGGTTATCATTAAAATCAAAACCTGCATTTATCCAGCATAATGTGGTATTCAAATTTTGTGTTCTGGTTCAGATCCATTTTAAGGCAAAACCACCAATGGCAGTTCCGTATTGAGATTAGAGTCTGAATTTCCCCAATATTATGTGCAGGAATTTCTGGCAGGGCTGTGAATAATGCTTATCTCCATAAGGATTAGATCAGAAACAAATGAAAACATAAAAAAAGGAGAAAGACAGACAGGCTAATAGCTACTGTGCTGGAAAATCTTACTACTACTGCTTAGAGACTTGCCATATAAGATGTAATCAATAAATACTAAGTTGGTTGTGGTTGTTCTTTAGAGGATATTGACAAGTCATTCTATATATGGTTGTCTTGGCCACTAACTTATATGTATAGTTTTCTCTGAGTATCAAACTCATTTCTGTTTGTACCAAGGAGTTCATATTCTTGGCTCACAATAAAAAACATCAAAAGGCAGAAGCAAAACGAGGAGCAAAGTTCCCTTTGCTAAGGGCACATGCTGTAGCTGCAAGGTTGGGCTGTGGACAAGACCTGGAAGAGAAGGAAATTCCAGCTCTAGTGAATTATCAAATAAGCAGACTGTCTTGCTGTTAACATGACACTTGCCAAGGAGAAATAGCTGTGGTCTGCCCATCATACTGCTCAGCTGATTTAAGGGTCTGAAACTATTGAAGATTTTCACCAAGCTTAAGGTACATTCTGCATGCTTCAATATAAAGACAATGTATTTGAAAGAATAATAAGAGTTAAAGTTATTATCAAAATCTGTGCTCTATTCCAAATTTGCAAGAAAGAATTAGAAGGAGCACAAGGCAATATTCTGCCTTGCAGAATGAACTTCTTGTGAATACTCTGTTCATATTCATGAGGAACATCCTACCTATCAATACAACCTGGGCAAGATTTTAACTTCAGAGCACATACTCAACAAATTTATTTCCTATTACTTGGCTAATTATACATAGCAACCCAAAAACTACCTGACAACATGGAGAACTGGCAAAAACTATCAACTGTATTACTTGATTATATTACTTCATTAACAAGGCCATGTTTCTAGACCTATCCTGATCCACACAGGGACCTAAGCGGAGTTAGCTGACTGTTGAAGTTTGTTTGGTCCTTGTCCCCTTGCTAAGAATATGATTCACTGCAGTCCCTGAAGGTGGGAGACCAGCAGGACAGTTTGCCTCAGCCTTTTCATCTAAGAGGACACACAGGATCTTGTTCCTCACAATGTATTTAATATGCCACAGGATTATATTTTATCTTGGGTTTGGATTTTTTTTCTATAAATCAGTGGTAATTCAGGGGCAGGAGAGCTGAATGCCAGATAACTGTCCCCCTCCAAGGGGATGCGAGTCATCATTTCTCCCACATAAACCACCAGCCAGCTATCAGCTTGAAGCATCCTTCAGGGTGTATGAGATTAAACCAGAACATTTGTTGGCACAGAGCCCATGGTTTATTTTTCTTGCACAGTACCTAGCACCAGAAAGCCTTGCTACCATAGCCCTAACAAGAATTCAGAACACTACAGAGTCATATCGTGATGTGGCTGGCACCAACCATATAACCCACATAACCCATCAATCATCATTCTTGCTCCTGTCTCCAGCTCAGTTTATTTCCTAAACTCCAGTAAAAACCTAGCTGTTTCAAAGTGTCTATGGCACATACCTGACAGGAAAGGGTTTACTTTCTACTCCTTGCATTCTACTAAAAGAAAGCGCCCTAGCTCTGTAGGCAAGCCTGTAGCTGTGAAGACAACTTTTTGGATACTCTTCATCCCTGAGGTGGTTCTCCTGGCTATGACATTGAATGTGTCCTTTGCTACAGCGGAAAAAGAGTATGTATTCAGCTGGTAGTGCTGCTCTACCTTCAGCCTTATCTAGTTACATTCTATAAAGTGAGTCATTTGCCACATATTTACATAACATCCCCTCCCTCTCTTCCTACATCTACAGCAGCCTCTCAGCTGCTCTGTAATTTGGCCACAGAGGCACCAGTTTGCTAATCTAGTTTCATGGTCTGATAGACCTGGACAGTGATAAGTTTACTTCCAAAGCAGTTGTGCAAGAGGGAAGACAGCTTTGATCCCTAATGGCAATTCAAGCTAATAGGATTGTTCTTCTTATGCCTCAACCAGATTGTCACAGTATCCTCATGTGATAGTCTACAGTAAATCCCATTCCCAGAAATTTAAGCCTGTGGCCTCTAGATCCAAAGTCATTAACTTTGTGGCAATTAATGGGTTGACAATAAAGTCTCCCTCCATGCAAAATTCAAAACAAAAGGAAGTTGGCAAGATATATAACTTCCCCTTGTGCCCAGTGGACCCTTTATGTAAATACCCTGCACTGCCTGAGCTGTCAGGCAATGGGACATTTGAAAGACCTGCTGCCAAGAGACAAATTTGAGGCATTTTATCTAAATGCCAGGGAGATGACTTAGTAATATCTCTTAATCCGCAAGACAAGAGATCAGGGGATACTGAGAGAGGAGAGGAGCAGGGAGTGGTGCAAGATCATGATCTAAAACCTCCCTGTTACAGAAAGCCTCAAATGCAAAACTTTCCTTCTTGCCTGAAGGAAACAGAAGTGTTCCAAGGAGGCCAGCTCCATCACTCTCCAGGTAGACTGAAAAAGCCCACTTCTTCAGCTCTATGTCCTTCCTTGAGTAAAAAACTCTCTTTCTCCTGTCATATGTGCTTCTTTCACTCTGTGCTTTACAAACAATGAGGGTGGCTGCACACCGAATTGCAAGGCCTTTTGGAGACCATGTGAAGGAAAGGACTCAGGACATCTAATTTCTCAAAGATATTAAACTGCTCAAAACAAAGACTATTGGATGAGATATAACAAAGGCAGGCTAGGAAGGAACATCATGCGAAGGGTCATCAATGTTCATTTTGTGTTATAATCAAGTTATAAAAAAGCACTTATGCTGATCCCTGGACATCTTTGCCAAGTGGACATCTCAGTTCCTCAGGAAGAGGTGACACCCAAAATCCAAATGAGAGCTTTGGCTATGCCATATCCCTAGGCTAGCTCCTGCCAGTCCTCTATCCTGCCTCTTCTGCTATTTTCAAAGATTGGCCTTCCTGGGCCACATAAAAGAAAATGCATTTTCATGTCAGCCTTTTCCTCTAAACATTCAATTACCCTGTCAAATACCAAACACCTCTTCTTTATGGGAAATTCCTCTGGCAGGCTCCACTTCTTCCTCCTGCCAACTGCTCTTTGCTTTGTCCTTTTAAAGTGGGGCTAGAGGCAAGTTTCTGCTCTTACTTGTTAGCAAAGGCAATTATGACCACCTTCTGTGAGTAATTACCCATTTCAAACTGGTTGCTACAAAAACCTAAATTTTACACAATTACTGGCTACCTGGCAACTCTCATGCTGCTGGGATGCACAGCAGAACACTCAGCACAAGCCATATTTCAGGCAGTTAAGTATTGTGTGTATTATCTTTTGTTGTTTCTTAGACAAGGGATGCAACAGCTTAAGGGCTGGAAGAGCTGCCTTTTTCCTCCTCTCTCTACCTCACATGCTTTCAAGAAAACCACATCAGGTCCATGAGCATGTAATATGGCTATGCCAGTGCAGACCTGCACTTGGACCAAAACAGTCCTGTTGCAAAACAAGGTATAACAAACTAACTGGAAGACCACTGGAATACACTTCTCCCAGTACCCTGACCACTGTATTACACTATGCTATGTACATGGACTAACTAGCTTTCTCTGTGCCCCACTATGTTACATGATGGTGGTGCATCCAAAATCCAAGTCAGTTCTCCATTTTTAGGCAAGAAATAGCTTTCTTTAAGAAACACAAAGTATTCACTTGTGAATTTTGCAGTGAGGACTTGCAAGTTCAACCTCTTCTGCATTTTCTGAGGAACAGCACAGCCCAAGAGAGCTGTGGCTTCACATATATCTACAAAGTATCTGCCTTCCAAGAACCCCAAGCTGGTCATGCATCTAACTCACTTACACATGTATCTCAGTGAGATTAGTAATCCTGAAGCACTTCTGGAAATGCCCAACCATGCCTTTACCCAAGAGAGGACTGCATGGTGACTGAGTTCCAAAAAATAAACTGATCTAAAATGTTGGACACTTAATGCCTGTTTCTTGTTCCTCATATAATGCTATGTGATGCCTCCATAAAATGGCAATCATGTATTTATTAAAGATATCAGACCTGATTCTGATCTCAGCCTGCCATGACCTATTATTTGTGTTTGCCTGTGGTGAACACAAAATGCTCTCTACTCAGAAAGCGAATGCCTCCACTGACCCAAGGCAACAGCCCACAGACTCTGTTGAATTTATACATGGTTTCTACTGAGAAGAGTTTAAAGGGAAAGGTCTGAAAACTCAGCCTGAGTTCCTGGTGTAATACAGGGATAATTTCACTGAAATCAATGCATTACATAGATGGGAATCAAATTTAAAATCAGAATTAAGCTGTATGTAAGAATGGTGCTCAAACAGGCAGAAACAACAGCAGCTCCAAACTACCAGTGAGATGAAATGGTGTTCCATTGATTCCACACACCTGCCATATACATCAGCTCTTTGTGGTTAAAAACAACCCTGCAAAAGACAAAGATTGTGACACCAATACAAATGTCCTTCTGGTACAAAAAGTTGTGTACATGTTAGGAAACAAACCAACTACCCTCTGGAGGCAACATTTTCCATGGGCTATGTTATCCAGAAAACAAAGTAAGTCACTCTGTGAGCAGCAAAATAGACATAATCCAGTCTCCTACATGTTAATGCCTTGTGGCCATACTTTTTCACTGTAGTTACCCCTCTGTCAAGTTTTCTTTGACCTTTCCCACCTCCAAAATCCTTCCATTCCTCCTCCACACTCACTCTCCCAAGCTCCTCCACAGGATCTTGGGTGTCCATAACCCCCAACATTTGGACATACATCATCAGAGTGTGTGAACCTGTAGGATTAGTTGCATGCATGATGGAAATCTTTATCAGAACAAAAAAAGAAACAGAAATTGCCCCATGTTCTCTTTTTGGCTTTGGAGAACTAAACTCTCCAGCTTTGACCAGACACATAATATAGAACTATAAATGGATAATTTTGCATTGCCTTCCATTCCCAGAGGATTTTTGAATACTTTTGGGAAAGAGAACCTCCCAAATCACCTGGCCAGTCCCTCAGTGCCATGCTTGGAAAGCAATTCGTCCTCCCTATCCTCTGCTCTTGCTTTTCTGCCTGAGCTTTTGTTACCGACTGTTGCATTTGTTATGCTGCTGTCCTTGAAAAAACATCTAGCTGCAAAAGCCTCCTGCAGTCCTGGATTCCAAGGGTTACAATGACAGTGCTGTCTGAAGCAGTATTTCCTTTTCCACGTTCTGCCTTTGCCAGCTGTTAACTTCATCAAGATCCTACATTGTGAGAGTCTTAAAAAAAAGGAGGGGGGGGGGGCAGCTCTGTTTTCTCTATACAGCCTTTGTGGGAAGGCTGTCAGGCCAGATTCTGCCCTGAAAAATAGCAAATTCAATGGGGTGCTACTACATGGCAGGCAGGGTGGAGAATAAATCAGTCATAATTTTGAAAAACCTCTCCCAGTTCAGGAACAATTCCCAATCACCTCTGGCTCTTTAATATTAGCCTTCCTGATAAACAGAAGGAGTAGAAATCAGCTCCTCTTTTCTGAAATAATCATCATTTGTCTTAAATATCAACAGATCTGGAAAACCTGCATCAGGCCTGAGGTTGCTGGGCTGGATTTCACTGCCCTCCTGAGACAATAGCAGATCTATAGGACACCCTGCACCGTACACGCCTGTGAGATGATTCAACTCACAACTGTCCCTCCTACCCAGGCACAGAAGTGATAGCTTTGACCTTTTGCTCATGGAAGAAATCATAGGAAAGAAAGGTTCTCCACATCTTTGGAATGAACTGCAGTGTCACTTTACTGGGGGATAGAAAGCTCCGGAAAAATTTTGGCTAGGAAGTGAGGAAGGATTGTGCATTAACTGAGATGGCAGGTGATATTTCAGAAAGGCAGGACAGGATTAAGTAAACTGGAAGAGCAACAGGATGCAGACATAAAGAGATCTCTAATGTCATACACACCCTGGCACAATTTTCATGCAGTATATCTTAAAGCTGGAGTGTGCTTCCCATGCACCCTTCCTTTCCTGGAGAACTGGGTCCCCAGGGAGCAACCCCAGCTACAGAAACCTCCATCTTCCTCTACACCTCTGATGTTTCCTAGGGCTCTCCTGTTCAGATGTGCCTCAAAACTAACTTTGCTTCATGAAGGGAGAGCAGACAGAGCCCGTGCAGCTGCAAATATCCCATGAGTTGCATTGAGATCCAAGATCCATTCCGTTTTCCCACTGTAGCATCTAAAGAATTTCAGACTGAAGGTAAGTTCTCCAAAGGTTTTTTCTCTGTTTGAAGGTACTAGAACAACTCTACATGACTTTTTGTGAGATCAGATTTAGGGCAAGGCTGAGCACTTCTGAAAATACTACCCTAAAGCAGTGAAAGCATCATATGAACAGAGCCATTTACTTAATAAATCTAGTGTCATTTAATTATAGTTATTCCTTTTACTGAGAGCACAGCCATCACACAATGAATCCTCAAAGCTGTTAGGGCCCCCAAGCTACCACTATTATGCAGTCTGCTGAGGTGGGGGATGCAAAATTATTAATTCCAGACCTGTGCACCACTAGCTCTCCTGGATTTGATGTGGATCACATGTGAGCACACAATAGTGGTTTTGTTGAATTAACCAGAAAACACATCTAGTTTACATCTAGGTGTGTCTCAAGGGTTGATTGCTCATCATCCTGCCTCCCACTCTCTTTCCTAATGGTTGCTTTGTGGGACATCTGTAGGAAGCTCCCCAAAGAGAGCATCTTTCTGTTTTCCAGTATCTGCAACCACTCCAGGAAGAAAATCAGCAGAATTATGATGTGGTACTAAGATGCCATTTGCACTTTGGCAGAACAACAGTGCACATCTCTCTGTTTTGACACCTTCATTTTCTGGAGAGTTTTTGCCAAGCAGTGGTCCTATAAGAGGCAATACAGTTGTCTGTAAAGGGAATAAGGAGCATGGTTTCCTGATCACCAGGGGCCACACACAGAGACTCAGTCTAAGTGGAACCAGAGGGAGCAGGTACATCTGGTCATGTGTCTAGCTGCCCTTTCTGCTGGCACAGGAGTGGAGGTGTAGGGGTCATGAGGCATCCATGTCCCTTTAAGAGCAATGAAATTCTTGCAGAGGGCCAGGCTCTCATCTCCAGAGTGTTTTGTCTCTCACTTTCTCACTAGCTGGTCTAGCAAGCCCCAATATTTGCTGTTGTCCACATATCTTGCCTGACCAAAGCTGTGCAGATAAGACAGTGTGCCCTAGCTTCTCAGTCTAGATACTTCCAACTCCAATGGATATGATAGGGACCACCATCATATCCATTCCAGAGAACTGATCACTGTACCTCTAGCACCTTCCCTGAACCAGGAGGGCATCTGCTTTCACAAAAGTAGATATGTGGAGTAACATGCTGACTCCCAAATAGCTCTGGGCTAAGCGGGAACAGAACTTGCTTCTGCAGAATAAGGTCTCATCCTCAAATTTGAATAAGTACACATCTTTCTCAAATTGTCTGAGCCTTTTATTTATTATTATTTATAAGCTTATTGTTTATCTGGACAATGGTAAGCTTTTATCAGCCTTTACATTAGGTTATTTCAGACAATACCTAACAATGTCATTTTTCTCACAAAAACACACCTATAACAGAATCACAGAATATTAAGATTTGGAAGGAACCTCTGGGAATCACCTAGTCCAACTCCCATGTCAAAGCAGGTTTGCCTAGATCTGGTTGTACAGGAACACATCCAGGCAGGTTTTGAAAGTTTCTAGAGAAGGAGATATCACAACCTCTCTGGGCAGTCTGTTCCAGTACCCAGTCACCCTCAAAAGAAAAAAGTTTTTCTTTACGATTAGGTAGAACTTCCTGTGTTCCAGTTTGTGCTCATTGCCCCTTGTCCTGTCACTCCCACCAAAGACAATTGAAGTCACACAAAGACATCTGAGTGATCAAATCTGGAAAAATAATTTTAAAAAATCAGCTTTCCTCCTCTGTTATTTCTCCCTATTCTTACCTATCCTCTGCTCACACAACAGTGGGCACAGTTTCCTACTCTCCCATGCACAGTCAACTATTTTATGCTAATATTACTCAGCTGGTTTTGATCCTTGGGTTCAGTCAAGCCTCATCCAACAACAGGCTGAGGACAATGGTATCCTTTGCCACCTTTACATTGCCATAGGTGACTGGAAATGTAGGAGTTCTGGCTGCAGTCTCAGCTGTCTTTCCCATGAAATGGTCAGCCTTAACTCCCAGTCCTGTATCATGACTTTGGATCCAGGCTGCCACACAAGACTGTTAGCTGATGTAACTATGACAAGTCAGTGACAGATGCTACCTGAAGATATGGTTCATGGCTGCTCTAAGAGCAACTTCTGATTTTCAGCATCAGCCCCAGCCTGTGGTCTCACCTCTCAGTGGCAGTGCTAGGCTGGAACTCAAAGAACACAGGAAATAAGAAAGCAGCTCTAAAAATAGCAGGTTCCAGCTAATGCAGTGACACCTGCTAGGGAGAGTTAAGAGCGGATCTGCAGCCTTGTAATGCTGAATTCCCTTGTGCTTTGTTGTTGCCAGTTCCTATCTGAATACGACCATGTTCTGCTGCTCTACTCTCTGCTGCCTTCAGGGGAAAGCCCCTGGAGGGTGGATATCAGATCCTGCCAATACATGTGAGAGGGACCTGGGGATGAGCTGTATGGGTTGTGCAGCCTGCATAGTCTCTGAGTCTTCACAGGGAGCAGGAACTGAAGGGCAGAGGAGGAAGGAAGGTTAGGGAGAGTATAGTGAGGCATTAAATAGCACTTGCTGAATCTCTGCCTGGCAGAGATTCACCTGCCTCTATTTCTAAGCCCCCAGTTCCGGGGGAAGTTTAGATACAAGGAGGCTGGAAGAAGTGCAGCTGAACTGGTGGGTGCAAAATTTTGACCACCCACCAGAGCCTTCTGTGCCTCATGAAGAAGTCAGTGACTCTACAGAGCTCCCATCAGGTGTGAAAACTGGGCTTCATAGAGTCACAGAATGGTAGAGGTTGGAAGGGACCCCTGGAGATCATCTAGGCCAATCCCCCTGCAAAAGCAGGTTCACCTAAAGGAAGATGCACAGAATAGCATCCAAGTAGGTTCAGGTGTGCCAGTTTGCAAGGTTCCCAGAAGATGTGCATGCAATTATGGTGTAAATGACCTGTCTGGGATCCCACATACAATATTCAGGGAACTGCTTGAAAGAGTCCAGCACAGAGCTACAAAGATGATGAAGGGGGTGGTCTAGGGAATCCTGCTGTGGCAGGGGGGTTGGACTAGATGATCTTTCAAGGTTCCTTCCAACTCCTAAAATTCGGTGATTCTGTGATTTAGGGTAAGCTGGACTGAAGAACCCCACCAGTCCTCTGAAACCTTTGGCACAGCCCAGCCCTCACCCCTTGCCCAGGAGGACTTCACTTCTACCTTGGTTTCCTCCAGGCAGCTGGAGATGCTGATGTCCATCCCCTGCACTTCTAATGAATAAGGGAAGAAGCAAAAACACTTATTGCAAGGAAGCACTCACTTGTAGTCTTTATGCTGGTGCTCTGTATGACTGTTGCTAAAGCAAAGAAGAGTAATTCCTTCTGGTGGGAGTTACTGGGTGAAATGCTGTGCATTACACCAGGAGTCATGCCAGACAGCAAAGCTGGAATTAGAAGGGTTCCAGGACAAACTCAGTCTACCACAACGACAGGCAGATGGCTAGTTCAGACAGGTCTCCAGAACATCCTACCCCAGCCTGTGGCCACAAAATGCTCCCCAGGCTCTGTAACAAGCTCGAGACCAACAGCAAAAAAAGAAAAGCCACAGGTTTTGTGTGCCAGAGGAAGACAGCTGTCGCCCCAGTGTCCTCAGTCCCTGTTGTAAAACTCCCTCTTGAGCTTTGGAGGTTGGCCAGGCCTCACATTACAAAGGGAACAGGGTAAAATCCAACATCCAATGGTACCTCCTCATTTGACCTCCAGTGGTATCTCCTCATTTGACCTAAAGGGGCAATTGTAGAGGTCAGCTTGACCCCAGGAGCATGAACAAGATACACAAGACAGGACAACGTAGAGGCTGTCCTGCCAGTAACACAATCTTGTCTTTGGTTTTAGCCACTCTTCTGAGCTTCTGCTAGTGGGGAAAGAAGACCTGGGAGCCAAATTATCCTATAAGATGGGGCAAAAATCTTTCATGGCTTTTTCTTTGCCTTCCTTTCTGGCTTAGGAAGAGCAATTCTCTGAAGGAGGCCTGTTTATTTGCCAAGAAACCGGATAGTTTTGTGCCTCTCTTTATTCTTAAGAAAAGATGATGACCTTTTCATGGGAAGATCCAAGCCTTGCCAAGAAATATGTTTTGGCAGCTCTCCAGAGACTATGACAGAGGCAAACAGACTTTTCTGAAGAATAAAGGAGTAGATGGAGCTGTGTGACCCTGGACTTCAGTTTAGGCTTGGTGAATTCTTCGGATCTGTGAGTCTGTGTTGTAAACAAGGGTGTTTGCTACCCGTCTGACCCCAAAGGAGAAATTAGCAGCATGAGCACCAGAGCACCCAGCTATGCAATGGGGTGTGTCCAAAAGGCATTGCTATATTTTGTACACACTTTCTCATCTGGAGTGATATTAGGTAGCTCAGGCACTCCCACTCCTCGTAGCATGGCTCCAAGCCAGCTGCAAAACCCATGCAGAAACTCTGGTGCTCAGTTATCACTGAACTCCACATTGCTGTGACACCCAGGGAGTTCATATGTAATCTCTGTGTGCTGCACAAGTTGTGAGCACACCTTTACACTGTAGTGCAGGCACAACTTGCTGTCTTGGCCCTAGAGTAAGCCTGGCCTGATGGCATTCATGGAGTGCCTAACCCTGGCAGACTGAGGTTCTGCTGCTCCTTGTCATATTTAGGAGGTGCTGCTCAGAGCAAGATCCTAGTTCAGGGTCCATTTCTGGATGCATGTGTTGCTCAGAGATTTGCATATTGCTCTCCCAAAGAGATCATGAGCTCACATTTAAATGGGGAGAGGCATCTGTTTCCTCATGAGTGCTTGGTTTTGACATTTTCACTCCTGTCAGTATCCAAAGTACAGCTGAGAGAGTAGGTAATCACAATGGACAATGCTTTTTTCTTTAACAAACCATGACCTGGGCCACTTCCTGGAGAAGCATGTGGCTCAGCACACTTTTGCTTCTAGGGATCCCCAGAGATCCCAGAGAGCTGCTGGAAATGTCAGTCATTCCCTGAAATTCAGCCTCCAGGCTTCACCACAGGAAGTGAAGTTATTTTGGTCAGCCCTGCAGCTCCTCATGCATCTTTATCCAGCAATTTCACGTGGAGGTACAGGACAGTTCCCAACTGACTTACTCCCTGCCTTTGACCAAAGAACAAAGGTCAAGCAAATAATACCAGGCAATTGCAGTGAGTGACACATAATCAACAGAATAGGTGCAAGGACTATATCTTCAGAGATCCATTGCCTCTGCTCCTTACCAATTGCCTTCACTCAGCCAATTTTGAAAGCTTTACAAGCCCTCAGCAGTCACAGATAAGTTTCCTAAATTCTGTTTTCTGAATTTTTCTTGTTATCTTTGGACATTTGGGTCTGTGAAATTGCCTATTAACAGTTTACAGAGAGATTTAGCTAATCTCAGAAGAGTACACATGAATGTAATGGCCAGATATAATGGCCTGACAGATCAATAAGGCATATTCCAACTCTGCAAAGTCTAGATTTCCCAAGGAGGGGTGGTGAGATTTTTGTAAGCCAAGTCACTAAAAAGTTATGCATGTATTTGTGCAAGAGGAAAGGAGAGGAGCAAAACAAGGGTGATGTATTCTGCTAGAAAATGGTTTGAAGAGCATGAAGAAGTTCTGTTCTGGATCAAGACATGCTAGGGAGCCTATTGCAAATGCTGCTTCTCTCTAATTTCAGTGGAACTATACTTCTGTAAAGCTGAGGGGCTTTGCAGATCCAGGTTGGGTGGGCACATGAAACTGGACACATATACATAAACCAGTGTTGCAAGCATATTGGCATGCAGATCTCACTGTGGGGAGCTTGTTGCACACACATATAATAGTGTCTGAACCCACTGCAGTCCCTGGGCTGCGTGGTTCTGGCAGTAGCATGTGGAGGTATCTGACAATTCAGATGACTGATGGATACCTGCACCATCTATGTGTATTTCAGCAGAAAAAAAAGAGACCATAACACATTTCCAGCCACATCTTTTGTCCCTCCACTGCCAATTCCAGCAGTGACTGCTCTCAAAGACCATGCCCATTTCTGTAAATAAACTCTAATAAGGCCCCAGCCCCCAGCTGGCGTAACAGAAGACCCTGCAGTGGTGCTAATTTACAGCAGCTGAGAATTTGCCTCAGTGTCTACTAGACCAAGACAAGACTCTATAAAAAGATGGTTTCTTAAGTTCAGCTGTGGTGCAAAAATCTCTGTTTCTATAAGAGAGGACTAACTGAGTGGTTTGCAGGAGCGATGCTCCTGCTAATGTCCCTAGGAGATGGTAACGAAACTAAGTTACAGCCTTCTCCTCCCACTTCTCTCCTGCAGTCCAGGTGCAGCTGATCCTGACATGCTGGTGGTAATTCTGGCAGTAGTTTGGCTCTTATGGGTTTACTCTGGACAACCCCAGAAAAATAACTCTGAGAAATCCTTTCAATGCTCAGAAAGCTCTCCTTCAAGACAACAGAAGGCTCTGTCTTCTTTATATTTTTTATTTTTCTCATCTTCCTCTCTTGTTCCCATCATATTTGCCCAGTAGATTCTGGCCAGAGGTTTAACACAACACTTAGAAGAAGATGTTGGTGCCACTTTGTGACAGAAAATCCTGGCTGCTTCCCTGCCTGTGGAAAGCTTGGTTTGGTCTATCTCTACTTTGACACAAATCACTTGCTCTGCTTCTGCAGAGCCTGTACAGCTTCATTCTTTACCCTCCAAGTGACTCAGTATACACTTAGCAGCAGGGATGAAAGAGGCTTCAGGAAATAGCATGCTGAGATGTGAAGCCTCCCAGGCCTCCAATCAACACCCCTGAAGGGGAAAAGCCTAGGACTAAAGACCAAATTCTAATTATAACAACTGATCTGTAGTCATTCCCAATTACATCAAACTCTTCAAGGAGGATTTAAACAAGTCATAAAATGGGGGCACTATCTTATTATTCCCTTTAGCATTAAAAGTGTGATGTTGTGAAATAATGGCAATATCTAAACAACATGTGAAGGGAACACTTAAGTGGCATGTGAATGACAGAGGAAAACAATATTATGTGATAGACACATCCTTTCTTGCTCCACAGGCATGATTTACTACTGAATTACACTAGGTTTAGGCTACAGTAATGACTCAGATTGCAGTAGGGGAAATTCTTGAATTCAACAAAAACCTGACAAAGTCTGATTGCTGTAATCTGGAAACTGCAAAGTCTGCAATATGAAGTAGAAACTCTGCACTTAAGAACAAGGATCACTTATTATGTTACTAGCAAGCATCATGAGTTGTTCAGGTTGCATCTTTGGATCAAGACTGAGGAACTTTACAGGACACAGGACCAGAAAGCACACCTCAAACATAAACACAGAGTATCCCGAGATGGAAGGAACCCACAAAGATCATTGAGTCCAACTCCTATTTAGGCACAGGACAACCCCAAAGTTACACTATGTGCCTAAGTGCATTGTCCAAGTGCTTCTTAAACTCCATGAGAGCTGGTGCCATGACAGCCTCCCTGGGGAGCCTGTTCCAATGCTCCACCACTCTCTGGGTAAAGAATCTCTTCCTGATAATAATTTCCATGCTCAAAATCAAAATTGCTGGGAAAAGGAATACCATGGCTAAATAATAATAAAATCACACTTGTCCCTTCCAGGCTGAGAGTTTATGAACCTTCTAAAAACTAGTAACACAGAGGTGAAGGGGACATGAGCACAGGCTGAGTTCTGCAGTCCCAATAGCTGTTCTTCCACAAGCCTTCACTAGCACTTTCAAATCTGCATATCTTAATATACAGCTCTTTAGGTTAACTGACAGGGGTGATATCTCCCTCCCTATGGCTTGAGTCCTTCACTGCCTTCATTATACAGTCATTTCCATCTGTGCAAAGTGGGTGGTATTTTACACTTACTTCATTTTCTTTTCAGCCAGGTGTAAATGGCTCCAAGAGGTGCAAAATAGCATGGAGCTGTGGGGAAGTACAAGAAAAATAGCTTGTGAGAAGGTTATTTCTCTCCATAAAATCTGCTTCTTGCCTCTAGCATTGTAACTGGAATATGAGCGAGAAAATCTCATAAGAATATTCTTACTAGTTCAATGTATGTATGTTTGTACAGCACAGCTGAATAGTAATAAATAACACTTGTTACACTTTACCCAAAGAAGCCCTGAAAGTGATTTGTGAAGTGATGCTAAAGAGATTTAGAAAGGCAGAGAATGCAGGCTGAAGAAAATGTCTCACACATGAGTGAAAAACAGAGCACAGGATTGCGATGGAAAATTTGTACTACTCTAACTGCAGTAGCAACAGCAAACTGTAAAGGACAGGACACTTTGCTTTATACACATCAAACCTTTTTGCATTTAACCTCTTCTATCAACTGTCAATTGAAGAGATTAGTCACCTATGCTCACATAATCTTCCCTTTCATGTACTTTTTACCATGCAAAGTATCTCCCAGAGCTGCACAAAATACAACATAGGACTTTGCAGTGAAACTATTTATTTTGGTTTAGCAGTGCAGAATATCTTAGAAGTCAGTTAAAGAACTTATTTTCCATTTCTTAAGTGAGAACAGACAAACTGAGACAACATTTTGTAACAACATGATACTGATCATTTCTCTACCTGCATGCCTGAGCTACTGTGATATCTAGGAGACTATGTTTACATACTGTGACTTCTGCAGCTCCACTCAAATCAGCAGGGTCATTTCAACCACAAAATGCCCAAGCCAGAACCTGTGCTGTCCTATGCCAACATCTGCTCTCTCTCTTCCTGGTACAGGGTGCATGTAGGTGAGAATTCTTCCTTCTGCTTCCCTTTTCCTACTGCCTAAAGAAATGCCTAATGGATCTCCACAGCGTCAAGGTCTCCGAGATGCTTTTAGCTTCATATATGGGCAGATTCTTATACTGCAGTGAAACTCCTAAGGTGTCTTTAAAACATATCATATCTAGACACAAGGTTGCAATTGATAAGAGGTTACCTGGGAGTGAAGGGGCCTGTTATGACAGCTTAATCAAACTAAAAGCTGTCTCTAGCTGTCCTTCCTTCCCAGGAGATCCATAGGGATTAAGGGGTGGATTTGGTATTTTGTCAAGGAATTGCTCCTCAGAGTGAGCTTAGGCAAGGGGATTCTGTGTGCATATAAGCACTGCAAAATATGTAGTGTCAGGCTTCCTGTTCCTGCAGAGATCAACAGGTGGCATGTGTGATGGGTCACACTATGAGTGAGGAGCCTCAACACACCTTCCTGCCCAAAATGGGTGATCAACACAGCTAGGAACACTGCACTCCCCTGAAACCTTGATTTTCATGGGAAATAAATATTAAAACGTTAAGGTACTTACCTATAAAAACAATACAGGACCAGCTGTATCTTTCAGGTCTGCATTGCCTACAGTTTAAGGCCAGAAGACACTATTGGAGAGAACCTTTGGTCTAACACCTTGCATATATTTCACAGGTCATTTAATTTTAACCACTTTTCCCTGCACCAAACTCAAGAGCTTGTGTTGTTCAAAAGACAGTTCAGTCTTGATCTGGAGCCACCAAAACATGTAGAATCCATCACATTCATTAATCATTGTCTCTGTAAAAAAAATGTGAGCCTTCTGTCAGGTGCATTGATTTGGCTTTGATTTGCAACCATTGTTTCACATTTTGCCTTGTTTTGCCATTGTAAGGAAGCCTTAAGGGTCTGCCATTTTAACCCTCTGAAGTTACTTATAAATTTTGATTCAGGCACAATTCCATCTTCTTTCAGACAAGCTAAACTCCAGGTTATACACAAGAGAGAATTCTACGTATTGCTTTTGCATGTTCAGACATAAGGAGTCAGGACTGAAAATAACACTCATTCTGCTTAGAGGACTACAGAAGATATAGGCTACATCAGGGACTGATTACTAATATTCAATTATTTTTGTTATTTAGTTTCAATATTATTTACTATTTTATAATAGTTCAATGTTGAATAGTTTTACCCTGCAGTTCATTATTTTCATTTTTTTTAGCTGAACATTGACTTTCCAAAGTAGTTAAGTCTAGCTCAAAATGCAGGTCTGTCATTTTTGGTTGCACACTATGCTTACATCCAATTATGCATGGGCTAGAACAAACTTGCCAGCCTTGTTGGAGGGTACAAAATAAAGTTGTCAATGACACACATGTGTAATCAGGTGATGCACAAACTATGAGTCTTTTCCTCCTAGGGCTATCAGGGATTCTTAGGGCTGGGGAGGGGGGGGTGTGGGTCATGTCTCCATGGGGGTGTGTTGGGGCACGGCCTGGCAGCCAGGGCCTGGGCAGGAGCAGAGCAGCCAGGGGCACCAGGGTAGGCTCAGCCCTGGGCACTGGGCTCCTCCTGAGGCCTGTGGCCAGGCAGGGTAGGGATATGGGGAGCTGGAACCTGGCTTTGCTGAGGTATCACTGGAGCAGGGGCTGACAGCCCTGGGGACTGACATGGATCCCCATGCTGTGGGCAGAGTGGGGCTGCATAACCCACCTGAAAGACAACTTTATTCTTTTATAACAACAGTTGTTTACAGTAATGTCATGGCACCCCTTCTGATAGATGATCAATAGGTTTAAGAATTTGTTAAATTTGTATATAATAGAATGTATTAATGTAGTTCAGCAAATCAACTTGACATTTGGCTTAGAATCAGGAATGTCATAACATGCAGAATAAATAAAAAAAAAAAAAGAACTGAAAACACTGGCTATATTGTTTAGGTGCCTCAGGGTATGCTGACTAAGCTTACTGACACCCAAAGGGGTTTCTCATGGGGAGTGTGGGGTGTCAGATATAATTATAGCTAACAGATAAGAGGAACTTGGCCTGCTAATCAGAATGAAACATGTGACTCTGTGTATTGGAGAGGTGCCATGAGGAGAGAAAAGATGAAGGAACAAATCTTCATCTTCATTGCATGACTAATAATGACCTGAGGGGAAGAAGAGGATGAAGTAACGACCACCAGGGACCACCAAGAACAGTAACTGCACAAGCGCAAAGGACATTAGACTATCAAATGAGTTGTAGGAAAACATGAATATGTAGATGTGTTCTAATAAATCTACTAAATATGTAGCAAATTGTGCCTATAAAATAATGGTCTGTATTCGTGGGGGGTGTGTGTGTTAGGAGGAGACATCCCACAGACAACTGGCAACATTAAAGGAATGCTTCTTTTAGACACCTTAAACTCTGGTCTCTGAGAGTTTTATCATTTAGCTGACTTTTATGATATCACTGGCAGGAGGGGTACAGCTTCCCCACAGGCAGGATCAGTGGGTGGGGAACCGTCCCTGGGAGCCATGCTGTGATATCAGTGCTGCCGTGGTGTGGCCAGCGGGCTGCGCAGGTCTCACCCACATCTCCCCTGCCTGGCCTGCAGTCTCCAGCAGTGAGCCTGCTTGCTTTTCTTTCTGCAATTGCAGGAGTTTCATTCTTCTGGCCCGCAACTGGTGGAAGCAGTGTGGGTCAGGCCTGAAAGCAGCGTGCCTGCCGAAAGGCTGTCCCGCTCCCTCCGGTTTCAGCTGCTGAAATCAGCCCCAGCTGAGAAGTCCGCCTGGTCCCTGGCTTGCCATGCAGGCCATGTCGGTGCAGCCTCTCTGCATTTCAAGGGGAAGCAATGTAGAGCTGCATTAGGCTGGGTCGGGAGAGCATCACAGATGCTCCTTGGCAACAACCAAACAAGTTTCTTGATTTCCACTGCAGCAAGTTAAAAATGGTTCTCTAGATTCCTGGTAGATAAGAGTGTTTATTCTTAGCTTTGATGACCAAGCCTCAATGGTCAAGATTCTTTAGCCAAGCTTCCCAAAACTGCAGGGAATTTCAGGCTTGAGGGTTTTTCTCAGCATCATCTCCAGTGCTACTCGTTTTCAGCAATTTCTGCTCAGTCAATCCTGTGAGGAGAGGCCAGGGCAGCTACATATTATTTCAGGGATAAATCAACTATCACAACATGTGATGGGCAAGCCCTGAGGACATAGGCTTTGTTATGAAATCAGAAATGAGGTAGGCAAATTTTAGATTAGATTGAAAAAAAACCAGAACAACTCAAATTTCTACAATGCTAAATGATTTGTTCCTTATTTATAAAAGCAGCATTTCTGAAGGCTTACAGATATGATTCTTTTTCAGCATCATTTTGTTTAATTAGGCTTTGAATTAATTAATGTAATTAGTCACTGTGGGGGGTAACTC
Organism: Galbula dea; assembly: GCA_013399015.1. NCBI lineage: Eukaryota > Metazoa > Chordata > Aves > Piciformes > Galbulidae > Galbula > Galbula dea. The sequence continues at coordinate 856,577 of VWZX01012694.1, forward strand.
GAACTGATTTTATAGAACCTTTTGTTGTGCTGGTTCAGGTCTTACAGCTTGATTTAAATGTGGCTGGAGGGGCATATTAACAAGAGTGATTAATGCTGCGTAAATTGATTACAACCTGATTTTACCTTCAAAACCACATTTTTGCTTGCTTTCATCATGAGTAACTGCAGTGACTTCAGACCAAAAGCAGTTTGCCTTATGGTTGAATAGGTGTCATGGCACTGGTAGCCTGTAGCCCTCACCATTGAGGATGGAAAATCCACCCTGGCTCACGCTGTTCAAGAGCCTTGAGCCAAGTTGGGTTTACTGTGAGGAGACAATACTTTGCCCGCAGGTGAAGACAGAAAAATCCAGTAAATCCTCTTTACTAACTGAGTGTGCAGTTTTTATTTGGTTAGCTTTGCTACTTAGGCATCTGCCTGCTGCCCATGTCCTTTTTTCTTCAACTCTGAACAGAGAAAAGGTCTAGCCCTGAAAATTCCCATCTTTAACTTTCCTTATAAATAAAATAAACTTTCCAACATTGGCAAGATGGTGAGTTGTCATGTGCATGTAAGTGGATACACAATGCACATACTTACATGTTAAAAAGAACAGGATAGATCCTGACACAGGAAGCCACAATGAGTAGTAGCTGAGCCTAAAAAGTGTGCCAGCCAATGGACCTATTTCAGAAAGAAGTGACTATCCAAAGTGTCTGGCAGTCAGCATTGATCTTTCAGTTGACATATTTTTCTTTTACTAACAGTACCATCAAAATACAGTAAAAATCTAATTTGAATTGCATGGCCCTGGATGTTGTTAAATAAAGCAGATGTGAAGTTTCTAAACAAGATATGCTTGAGGTTTGGCTTTGAAAAAGAAGGAAGATGTTTCATCATAACCAATGACATTTTTTCAAAGACTTAGCTCTGTATTTCCAAGAAAAACAGTTATTTTCTGATGAAAGGCTGCACAGAAACAAATGTCATGTGGAAAGGAGGAGTTGGATTTCTTGAGGGTTTATTTTCATGAAAAGAAGTATGTGAGGATAGTGAGAGGAAAGAAAAAATCACACTTAGAATTTAACAAAGATGTAGCATGTCTCCATAATGTCTGACACAGAATTACCATAAAAACTGTATTAATTTATGCCCCTGAAATCAGCTTCTGGAGCAAATAAGATTGTCCACCTTTTCCAATAAATTATTTCTATGTCTGCATCTTTCCTGTCTAGTAAATGAGGATGGGTTTTCTTTTTGGTTTCTTTTTGTCCTTTTATGCTTGTTCAAGACAATGGACTTTGCCACCATGTAATTTGAGGACAAAGTAGCAGGAAAACTGCCAGCCTTCTGTGTTGGTAGAGCTTCTGCCCACATGCCTGACACTAACTACCCACAAGAAAGTAAGTGGGGAGTTTGCAAGCCCACCACAGCATGCTGAGGTCTGGATATCTGCCTCTAGCTGTGGGACACCTGCCCAGAGGCTGTCATCCTGCCCGTGCCTTGGAAGAGAATGTGCATGCATGTGTGGGGTGTACCAGCAACCCAGGCACATGAGATGTGTGCCAGCTGGGTCATGGACATCAACGCCACCAGGAAACTCTGCACACTTATTTATATTGGAGGCAAAGGAGGAAGAGCAGAAAGGATCAGCTCCCTGAGCACTTGCCAAGCCATTCAAGAATGCCATGTGCTGTCTGCATTTTCTTTGGATCAATTAGAAGTAGGACTGGATGAATATTATTTGCCAAATACATTATTTAGCAAATGTTGATCTTTTTTACAGAATATGCTACTTGACTAATCATTCCTGCAGCAGCCTACCAGCTCTAGCACCATTTAAATACTATTGTTGAATAATTCATGAGTTGAACAAAGACAAAATGCATTGAATAATTTATTTAGATAAAAATTGCTTCCAGTATTTAGTTAGCTCTAATTAGGCTCTCTTTTCAGCTAGATTACACACATACATGAATATGCTCATCCAAATGTATACATGGGCATAAATGCACAGGCACAGCTAGCCGGAGTTGGGATACACAGCAGATTAGCACCACTTTACTTCAATGATTTCTATGCTTGAGGCAGACTGGTACATATATGATCAGGAAAAAGCCTCATCAATAGAGTGAGAGTGACTCCAGACTCAGAGTCAGAAATTTTGAATCTGAAACTGAACATTCTCTGCAAAATGCAGGGTGACATTCAGTGGGTCAGGAAAAGAGGAGCTGATAACTCATCTAGCAGATGATTTTAGGACAATTTGAGAAGAAAAAGAGGAAAAAGTCTTCCTCAAGGGGATCATGAGTCCCCCATCTTTGACAGAATATATGCAAAGAAGGATGATGTTAAATGTGGTTGTTTCCAAAGATGGGATTTCCTATTTCACACTCAAGTGTGGACAGAAAAGGAGATCAGAAGGGAGAGATGGCAGGTATTTTGTGGCAACAGAATAAAAGACCACTGCATCATGATTTCAGGAGCTCTGGAACAGCACACAGTCCTTAAGTGTGCCCAAGAACATGTTCACAGGCTGCAGAATGGCTTTTTTTTCCCAACCTTCCCAGAGTACTTCCAGTTATTCCCTCTCAACTGCAGCTTTTCTTCTCTTTAGACTAGGTTACACATGAGTTCCTAGAGCAAGGAGAAGCTTCACTGACCACAGTGATTTGCTAGGCAAAGACATCCTGGCATCTTCTGTTGGTTACCTGATTTTTCACAGTTAATTTGGAGGCAGGTATTTCAGGTAAAGTTTCAGCTTTATTTCACAGCCCCTTCAAAGCTACTTTCATGTGGAGCCACGTAACCTTTCGGAGTCTGGTACCTCCAGGTCAGGGTTGAGGGCAGCAGAAAGATTTTACTGACAGTGCAGATGTTTGTACCATACCTAACCACGTGGATAAACAAAGGACTATTAATTTAGTCAAGATAACCTTTGTGATAACCTTACAAATGCTGACATAAACCATATGCACTGCCCAATCCCAGAGAGGCAAAGATAAACCCTACATAAACTCCCAAACTTTCCAAAATTTACATGGTGGCATACCCTGGAGCATTCATAAGAGAGAGGGATCCCACATTCAGGCCTAGATTTTAAATTCCCTGCAGCACAGGGAGTAGAATGTCATCTCCAATAACATGAGGTGTGTAAAGAATTAGAAAAATAGTCAAAGCACACTAGATGGCATCGTGTCCCTCAAAGAAAAAAGCTTTCCTCAAGTGTTGTCTGCATCTTTTATTTAGATATCTGGACAAGATAAATGGGACAGAAATGGAAGCAAATCAAAATGCAATGGCAAAACAGAAACCTCTAATTGGTCATCTTGAAGGACAAAGCTATGTCTTCTGTGGTTAATTTGTTTCCAATTATTTTTTTCCCTTGTTCTATTTTTGTAGAACTCCCAGAGCTGCCCTAATGGTAAGGGAAAAGAATAATGGAGATAATTGGGAACATCCTGAACAACCTAATTCCAGTGTCCCTAGGGTATGACTAGACACCTAAAGGATGTCTCCAGGACAATGTCATCTGGCATGAAAGGATGCAGCAAAGGCACCAGAGTAAGGTCAGTCTGTTTAAAAGCTTGTTGGCACTTTCAGTTAATAAAATTGACTTGGAAAGTATTTCCTTTTATGTCTCACAGGTTTCTCTTTTTGCCCTTTTTATATAATGCATTACTATGAATGTTGTTCATCCACTGTTCAATCATCCTGTCTGTTCATGGTGCATAGATAGCACATCATTTCATATGTAGGACTTAAGAACCTGGGCTTCAGAGAACATTAGTGTTCAGAGGCAGACCTCATTAAAGGAAAGATGACACTGTAGTTAGGCATCTTGCTTAGGAGTTGGCATATTGTAAACATGATGGTTAGGGACACAGTTTAGTGGTGACCTAGCAGTGCTGGGTTAATGATTGGACTTGATGATCTTAAAGATCTCTTCCAACCAAAATGATTTTATGATTCTGTATGAGGCTTTTGCTGCCCCTCCAGCACAGGTAACTTTGCTACACAGGTATGTGAACACAGCAGGACCACACCAGTTCTGGGGCAGCTAGGGGGTGCCAGATGGAGCATCTCACCTCTGAGAGCATGCACAGTGGTGCAAGCAACCACGAGGATGGGGAAATGGGTTGTGAGCATCCCATAAATATCAACTCTTATGTGTCCAGAACTGCTTCATCCCAGAGCCTTCTTGGAAAATTAACAAGATTTCATTTTGCTGGGTGCTTTCAGAAAGAATACACAGACACAGCTGTAAAGTGCCTGGATCCGCTGTGATGGCAGGACACACCAGTGAATAAGAGGAATCTGAGATGACAAATGTTCAGCCCAGACTGTACTCAAAACGTGGTTCTAGCTGTCTCATGAGAGTTTTCAGTTCAGAAAACTGGCACCAATAAATTAATGCAAATAGGATTCATTTTAAATTCTCACCTGAAAAGCAAATCACAGGCTGCTATCACTTTCAGTACCTGAAAGATTTTGCATTAACAAATATGTTCAGCAAATGTAGGGACAGGAAAGACTTTTTCTCCCAGTATTTTCTGCACTTGCTGGCCAATGTCCTCTGATAGCATTGAGCAGGGACAATGATGAGTTAGCTTCAGGGGAAGATATGCCCTCTTGTCACAGATTCCTGACCTTGCCAGGGTCCAGCATAGTGACTGGACCGCTCCTCTGGTAAGTGTTTTTAATACTACATATGTGCATGTGTATTTTAGTACATAACTACGTGGAGAGCCAACTCTGCTCAGAGTTTGACATTTGATTGTTTTGCCATAAAGCAAGAGCTGTAAAAATTTAAGGCTTGGATTCTTTTTTTGTTTAAGGAATTTATTTACAAAACCATCAAAATGAAAGTGACATCAGTGGCAGCAAGCAAATTACCTCTGCCTAATTAGGCCCAAAGAGAGTTTGGGGCCTGAAATGTCCCTTCATGTAGACTCACAGAGAAAAGAAAAGCATACTAGACACATGCACATGGACTTTACTAGTCTTTAAATTTCTTATTTTTCTACTAGTCCCTGAAGTGCAAAAAGTGCTATATTCTTCACTACGTGTTCAGAGTCTCCTAAGACTTGCAGTTGGAGATCTTTATTCATCATTAGGCTTGCAAACAAACTTGCCAGCCACTCTTTGTTGAGCTTGTTCAGTTCCTTTTCTCTCCCCCAACCAGGAACACAGAGTCAGCCTGGTAATTCTGCTGCTCTGAGTCTCCTAGGAAATCCTACTCAACACTGATCAACATCTTGTAAGAAAAGCTGCAAAAATGCCTGGTACCAGCTGCTGCACTGACAAATACACTTTGTTCCTTCAGACTGACAGCCCAAAATTTCATATGGAGCTTGCACATTCTCGCAGCACTGACCTTTAAAAATGTCCAGCACAGGCACAACGCTTCATTACAATGGTATTCACCATAAAACAAAATCAAAACACCCTAACAAATTTGGAGCAAAATCAAAAACCCCTAACAAAGTTGGGAGGTAGCTAAGAATTCACCAGAAAATTGTTTCATATGGGCTAATGAGCAAACAGAAATTTCCATGCCTTCAAGGTTGTAAGCCATAGCATTTTAGATCACTGGGATTGAATAACTGTTTAAGAATAAACTTTCTTAAGATAAAGGTTGAAGGTTCTGTATGTCTTAAAGGATTTGGTTCTCATTAGAGCTTTTTTTTCTTCTTTCTTTTTCTCTTTTTTTCTTTTTTTTTTCCCCTTAAACTGATAAATGGTGATCATTCTCTGAATAACCTCAATGTGTGCCCTAGAAGCACAATATGGGTCTTGGAACCAGCATGGAGGAGCATCAGGCTGACTGCAATAGCTCAGCTAGATCACCCCCAGGCAGGGGGTCAAAGCCCCATGGGTGGGTACCATCAATCTGGCAGGGCTTAGCCCTGCTGGGCTGCCAAGCTGTGCAAGAACATTCCTGTGAATGTTGTCCATCCTCTCTATCCATTCTTAAAGAAAGACATCTAATTTTCATAACAAAAACTTCACAATAAAAGGTGTGCTTTAAAAACGAGGGGAAGGAAAAGTACAACCCTAGCATCTATATGGGATAAGAATATGAGTCCAAAGAGCATGAGGGCATAGAGACAGCACAGTTTATCCTACAGGATTCAAAACAAAGAAAGGGCATGCCAGGCTCCAATGTTTAAAAAAACACTGTGGCTGAATTACAAGAAAAAAATGTTCAACCATAGCATAAAAAATTAAGTTAGGTTAACAGAGAAGCTGTCTCTTTTGAAGATGTAGAATGTGGTGAGATCAAATTTGTCATCAGATGTCAAACTGGTGAAATTTACCTTTCTTGCTAGCAAAAATGGATATTAAATATCATTCCAAGAAGCTTTAGAGAAATGCATAATCCTCTTTCTGTGGAGTTTTATTTCAGAAAGAGGCAATTCTGCACATGATTTGTCTTTTTCTGTGAATAAATTTGTTAAGCCTGAGGAGATGGAGTCCATTATATGGTCCCCTAGTCAGATAACACAATAAGCAGATGTGAGATGTGTTACTGTGCAGTAGAGAGATAGCACAATTGCAGTGAGTCTTCTCAGAAGCATTGGAAATCCAGTAAGAATGGTAAATTTGAATACCTTTTTAATTCACCTTTGGTTAATGATTTCTCTGGCATTTTAAAACAATGGAAAGAGAAGAACCAGAAGCAATGTGAAACAGAGATCTCATTAATTCAAAGCTGAATTCAACCCCAAAATCCTCTTGATGTTGGTGAGTTTGGAGTACTTCCCAAATGTAGGAAATCTCTGGAACCCACAAAATCAGGCTTTGGGATGAACAGCCTGCAGAGCTGATAGAGAAGCAAGATAATACACATGCTTAGTCACTACAGTCTATGAGTTGGAATAACAGCTATGATATTTTGGCTGTTATCCACTATCAGTTTTGCAGGGTACAGGGGCTTCTGGATCTATTTAAACAGAAATCTGTAACCTGTACCTGACCTATCCTCACATTATCCCCAGCCTGCACAGAGAGCAAGCTGCTGCAGTGCAAATTGTTAATTATTGCTTTCTCTTGGGAAGGTCTTCAGGCGTGTTTTCCTGTTCATACTGAAATACACCATGCCTTTACCACTGATCACCAAAGGGTAGAAAAGAGAATTTAATCCCTCTGGAAATAAATGTTCTTCAGCAAATTTAGTTTTTTGTTATGTGCATATGTCCTAATTCACTGAAATTCTTCAGCTTTTCTCTGCAAAATGTTTTTATTCAGTAAAAGTTTATCATCTTTCAGCTCCCTTTCTGTTTGCTGTCCTTGAATTTATTGTTCTATTGGCTGGCAACAAGGTCTGAACTTCCTGTGCAGTCAAACATACACTTTACTTCCAGTTATTAAGGCATAATACTTCCTGAGCTCGACAAGGACACCCTATGCCAAGCTGGAGGGTTGGATCAGGCATCTGTTGGATTTAGCAAGGTTCCTTCAGCAAAAGTGTTACAGGCAAAGTAGGTGTTACAGACAAAGGAGGTAAAACCCACTCTACAGATTATGAAAATTCTTTGGCATATCAGCTTGCACCCTGCAGGGCAAAGAAGCCCTGGGCCAAGTGAGAGGACCAGACAGCCCCCTGTCCTGGCTGTGACCCGGTGGGGTGCAGGACCCTCAGGAAGACATGGAGAACACAAGCAGTCTGTGCAGGTAATGTCTCCAGGCTACAGCCACAATGACCACAGGACTTACTGAGCTGAAGGTTGCATCCACATTATCATGTTTAATAAGTACAGTGTAACATTAATCATGTTGCCCTGTTTCAGTCAGGGTGCTATATGTGGCCCTCACATAGTTAATCCTCTTGTGCTGCTATAGGAAAGGGAACATGTGCTTGACACCAACAGTGCAACCCTCGGGTACAATCAAACATCAGGAACTACTCAAACATTTGTAAGGTTTCCTTTTTATGCACATCTGTTTGTTGACCTTTGGGAGAGAGACTCTTTTGTGGCCAGTTTTCAGTGATAAGAAGCTGCTGCCACAAAAAGCTGCTGTCACAGCTGACGTGATAGCAAAGATAGAGCTGGCAGAGAGAATTGTTGCTGGAAGAGGTTAGTCCTGGTCTGCATGGGGCAATGTGGGGAAGTTTGCTGTCCTGTCACCCTTGTTTTATCTGTTCAGTGGGTAAATAAAGGGCTTCAATTTTTGCAGCTGCAAGCTCAGCAACTTCCTCCATCACATCATTCACTTGAAGATAAAAACAATTGTTGTGTCCCAGATCTCTGGTGCAAGCTGTTATTGATTTATTTATTGGCCTAGGGTTCTGAAACATAGTAGGTCTTTTTTTGCAGATAGGAGGAGACACAATTCCATGGCTTTGAAGGGCTGAGAGCAAAGATGTAGCATGCATAAAGAACACTAATACAGAAACAGAGAGACAGAAAGCAAGCTTGCAACATTAGATTAAGTGGTTGCTTATGATTGTTATCCAAGTCTTGGTTGTTTGAACACAAAGATGTACATGTACACATATGTATTCCTTATGCATGCATGTCTGTAGTGAAGATGTCACGTGTATAACCAACAAAATGGAGGCTCAAAGATTTATCCAATGACAACTAAGAAAAATCCAAGATGTTCTGGTCAAGGTACTAGACCTAGCCATGGCTCTAAATTAGGACAGTGCTCAAAATAGTACAAAGGGATGCAACTCAATCCCTGCAGAAAGCACTTAGGGTGTGAGGGCCAGAACAGGCACCACTCTAAAGAGCAAAAATGTCTCCCATTGCCCCATGAATAGTGTTTGCATGTGAAATTGCAGACCCCTGCTCAGCGAGCAGACTAGGCCTGGTGGAGGTTGCATAGAGTATCAGACAACAGCAGGCACCAACTACTATGTTGCCTCTGATGAAACTCTCACTCTGCAGACGGTATCTTTCTACAGTGGTGAGTTTACCATGACTGGCTCACCTGCATGATCTCAACCAGCTCTTCTACTAAGCCCATTTATAACTCCTTCCATTGATTGTCGTATTTTTATCCCTTCATACAGCCCCTTGGTAGGGAAAGGTGTCCTTCTACCTCTTGCCTTGAAGGAGTCGCTGTGGCAGATGTGAACTTTTCCTAATACTAAAGTATATTGGCAAAGGTTTCTTCTGGCCTTTACTTTGTGTTTGGCCTTTCAAGAAGCCAGATGAGGCTTGTGTGTGCTCTTTGATTTTAAAAAGTAAGAAATAATATTATGTACAAAGAAATAAATATTAAATGTGTGTCCCATTTCTTATCTGGTTTGAGGGTATTTCTAGATAGCCATGACCCTAGAGGCAATCACTGAGAAGGCCACTTGAGTTATGGGCTATAATTTAAGACTTTGAACCACGTAATTGTATCCTTTCTTCCTGAGATTAAAGATAGAAAAAGCAATGCTGCCTCTTTCAAAAGGAATAATGGATGTTTAAAGCCTTTTCTGCCACTTGGGCAGAAAAGCTACACATTTAGTGACTAGACCCTGTAAATGGATGAGAAAAGATGTTGTGCTGCCCCATCAGAATACCACACTCATAACATGGTCACATCTTATGTCTGCCTTGTGGCAGGCAGCAAGCAGGACACTGATGGCCATTTGCAGCAAGTGAACTAAGTGGATGCACATGCGGTAACAATGGCAAATCCTAAGGTAAGAATGCAGCCGTACACACTGTTTGACCCTTTCATTGTGGTTTTCTCAAGTGAAAGCCTTAGAAGGGGATTTGGGGTTTGTGACTTTTGCTGAGAGAAAAAGCACATTTGTCATTCCCACTTAAGACACATTTGTTCTTGCTCCTTCACTGTTCTCCTCCTTCCCACAGGCTGAAGTCACCCAGCAAGCAGTGACTCCCGGTGCCTGACACCAGTGAACACCTTGCAGTGACTCAGCCAGGAGAAGCTCCAACTTGAACTCCAGGGCAGGAGAGTGGGCACTCCTCCAGCACCACCCAGCACTTCTGTCTGTTTTCAGTCAAGCACTCCACTTCCTCCTCTTTTGAAGTAAATCCTTGGTTGCCAGTAAAGTCAGAGGGACCTGTGCCTCAGCCAGGGAAAAGAATTGGCACAGGGCCCACCTGGAACCTTTGCTTTCTGGTTGCACTCCTGGAGCTGCTAAACTGCCACTTGAAATTTTAAACAAAGGTAAATTTAGCTGGCCCTCCAGTAGCTTGGTTTCACGTTGAGGACATCTTGCTGATACTGGCTGACACCCAGCCTGGCCACCACTGGACCCCCGAAACTGCTTCTCATCATCTCTCTCTGTACTTTCACATCCCTCCCACAAGCAGCAGAGCCTGCACTGGCTGCCAAACCCACAGCTCAGGGTCAGCTGGGGCTCAGCCCTCATGCTAGCACACCTGCCTCTTTTCCAGACCTTTTCAAGGATTTAACCTTTCCTCTCTGATCTCATTCCAATATTTTCCTCCAGGCCTTTGTCACCTGGAGTGTAGATTACTGCTGCACCCCTGGCCCCAGCAGCTGTAGCCTTGCCTCCTGTAAGCTCCCTTGGAAAAGTCCTCATCCTGGCTTGTCGATGGGGCTGCCTCATGCACCTTTGGACATCAGACCTCCTCATTTCCAAAGGCCAGTAATGACTTGGCTGTGTCTTGGTTCTCTGGTAATGCTGACCTCCATCTTTGTATTTTCTTCCCTGCCCCACATTCATCACACTCTGTATAAGATGCACACTCAGGACCTCATTTTACAGGGGCAGTCATACAACAGCATAGCTCCCTTTCCCTATCTATACTGTGTCTACTGCACTCACCCCTGGTCCTGGCACAATATTCACAGGCACTATCAATCACTCCTGACTCATCTCAGCAGCATGGAGTTGGTTTCCCTCTGCAGGCAAATGCAGACTGAGGTGCCCAAGGAAGCACTGTTGTCCTGGGCTCCGAGTTTCCCTCTTGCATTTTACCTTGCTGCCTTATATTCTTCTTATCTATTATCCATTTCTGCACTTTGCCCTTATCTCAGCTCCTCCAGCCATCTCCATCTATCCTGTTCATGTAATGGCTATACAATAACATTACTGAAGGATTTGTTTTATTTTGCAGATAACCTGTCTATAGTCTAGCTGAGTCAAATTTAAGCCTGATGATGAGGGCTTGGTGAAAACCTGGGGAAAAAGATCTAGAGGAAGAACAGGGCTCCTGAGTCATGATCAGCAATCTACCATCAGCTTTCAATGTTTCTGAGTCTTCATTGGAGGTTAAATATTTGTTGCATATGTGTCTTTCTTAGATGTTTCTTACAGTGAAAAATAATTTTAAAAACCCAAACACAAACCACAAAACAAAAGCAAAAAAACACCAAAAAACCTGCCCTGAATTAAATAACCTTCCATTTGTCACAAAAGACAGTTCTGGATAACTACTGGATCTGCTTACATTTGTTTTTCTCTAGCACAATATTTTCACTACCTTCCTCTCTTCTCTAGACAATGCACAATGAAATACAGGCAAAAAGATCTATTTTTTTTGGTTGTGAAACACTTTTGATGAATGAAAGGAAGCTCAAGAGCATTTCAGACTGTCTTTTACAGTTTCTGTAGCTATAACTAAACTGTGTTTCAAATATAAATCCGAGTTGAGTGATAAGGGAGATTTTGAGAAAGGTGGCTGTGACCGTGCAAACATCCTCTGCCTGCTCCTCTCACTGAAAGGGTAAATTTTAACTCAGCCAGACCCAATTGTGATGAAAATGAGGAGTGTCAGGACTGCCCAGACTAAAGGAGCTGCCCAGCTTGCTCCTCTAGCAGCAACTTAGAGTGTGACTGTCCCATTAAAACAAAGCACAGCACTGCCTGGAAATATATGACCAGAAGCTGAACCTGGAGAGATGTCAGCAGATGAAATGGCAAGAGGAGATGGGGCTGATTGACTTAGCTCTGGGATACCAGTAAACCAAAGGAAATGTCAGTAAACGTAAAAATGTCACTCAAGTAATAGTAAATGACATTGCTGCTCCATTTTTCATCAGATATCCCAAACACTCAGTGGAATGATAGGAGGAAGAATTTTTAACCCACCAGGGGCAGGTGGACACCTCTGAAACAACAGCATGGGAAGTCTGCACAGAAATACCTAGGACAAGAGTGCAGAGCCCACAAGAAAACCCTGGAAACACCAGGCTTACCTTCATTTGCAACGATGAGAGAGCAGAAAAGTTGGTTTTGTTTTCTTGCCTTTTAGATCTTATTGATCCTCTTTCCAAAATCACACCCTGAGTCTTGTCTGCTGCACATGGTGAAAGCTACACTGTGGAAATGCCAAAAGTGCCCCTGTGAAAGCCTTATTCTGAAATTATGTCCTTGCACCTTTTTACCAATGAGAGCCATTCATGCCCACCAAGATGCCAGGCCACCTGGGAGTATTGAGAACCTGCTGCTTCTGCTGGAGTTCACTCACAGGAGGTCTGAGACAGTGACAGTGACACTGACAAGGCAGTGTGTTGTGGCACAGCTGCTCCCCATCTCCTGACCTGCAGCACACACTGCATTCAGCTGGCACTCATGTGGGAGCACAAATCTTCTGAACAAGCCCGTTTTGCTAAAGGGAAGCCTCCCTGCACTGTGGATGCTCAACACTTTAAAAGAAAATAAACAACCAAAAAACAAATGCACAGCTGGAAAAGTACATACACAGACATGTACTTTTTTCCTCAGCCAAAGCCTATGGTTGTTTCAGGTCCAATAGATGAGACACTTTGTTTGGTTTTGTTTGGAAAGAGCTTGAGGACCAGAATAGTGAGGTACAACTAACATGCACCTATTGGAAATGTCCACACCTCTGGCTACATGTCGGTGCAAAGATTCAGAGCTAATATCCTGTCAGTAAGCACAGAGACAGCTTGCACCTCTGAGGGATATTCTTAGACAGCAAGGAGTTTATGTGCTGTTCACACTTGAAAGGACTTTCTTTGCAACCACAGATACAAGCATGTATGCATATGAAAGGTTGAGAAGTTGCTGTATGATTATTCATACAGAAAGACACAACAACAAAAGACACTAGGCCAGCATGCCCTGAAATTTGTCAGCCAAATGCAGACAGTGCTTTTTCTTCCTTTGCTTCTCCTCCCCACACATCTTGCACTGCATGATTTATTTATTAAGAATATTTTGTTTTATTCAGCTTAGTATAAACACAGAGTGCTGAGAAAGGGAAAGGCAACATATGAATATTTTCTGGCTGCAGGTCTCTGTTGCATCTACAATTTGCTATTAGCACAAATGCTGTGTGAGCGAAGATAAAGTTCTGTCAGAGAAAAAGCATCACCCCTGTGTACTGGAAGGTACATTTAAATCAATACTAATAGCTTCTTCAGAAAGAGTTTACAAGGTAAATGTTCCTGAGAATTGCATAGCAGATGGATGTTCTGACTCACAGGAGAAAGCTATAGGATTCGTGACTCCCAGCTACTTACTGATACCACTTGGATGAGTCAAGCAGAATTTTCTTATTTACTGAGCTAGACAAAGACATCAATTCCAACGTTTTCAATGCTCATAATTTAATTCTGAACCTTATAATATTCTTTTTTCCTCTTGAAGCCCTTTCACTTGGAGTCCCTTAAGTATATTAGAATCAAGGCTCTCATTTCTTGCAAGAACGAAATTTGTAGTTCTCATATTCTATGTGGGAAATATTTAAAATATGGCCAAAAGGCTAAACAAACTCCCAAAACTACAAAACCCAAACAAATATGCACAACAAACCTAGTAAAACTCAACAAATACCTTCTGAAGCTATATACACATCTTTTTTTCTACATGAAGCAACTGATGGAACTCTTATCTATATATAATAGTCACTCTGGTTCAGCATGCAAAAACTATTTGAATTTCTTGAAAAGGTGACTCCAGAACTTTGCTTCAGCTTGCTGTCCTATCAAAAATCTATGCACAATTTGAGATTTTATCTCCTGCACCTCCCCTCCAACCTGCTGTGATTTCTCTGATGCTGGCCTATGACAGCCTGGTTCTTTCCCTTGCTGCTCTGGTGTTGCTCCCACTGTTGTCTCCTAGCCAGCTAAGCTGACAGTCATGTCTGGGGATGGTCCTCCCCAAGAGAGAGACGGCTGAAAGAGGAGTGCCAGGCCTGGGGGAACAAGAGGCTAGGGCAAAATGCCAAGGGGCCCAAATTCCTTCCAGACATTCAACACTAGCACTCAGATTGCCATCTTTTTAAAAGTCCTGCTAAGGGCTAGTGTCAAAAGGATGGAGCCAGGATCTTCTCAATGTCATCCAATGTTAGGACAAGAGGCAATGGGAGCAAGCTGGAGCATAGGAGGTTTAGTGTAAACATAAGGAAAAGCTTTCTCACAGTGAGGGTGACAGAACACTGGAACAGGCTGCCCAGAGATGTTGTGGAGTCTCCTTCTCTGGAGACATTCAAAACCCACCTGGACTCATTCCTGTGTGACCTCATCTAGGTAATCCTGCTCTGACAGGGCAGTTGGACTAGATGATCTTTCAAGGTCCTTTCCAACCCCTAACATTCTGTGATTCTATAATATTATTTATCCTTTAGCTACTACCTGTCTAACAGCTGTCCAATGCAAATGACTGTCCCCCAGGAAAAAAAATATACCAGTGTATTACTCAGTTACTGTTAATGAGCCTTGAATAATCTAAATTGTCAGGATAACTAGACCACTCTCATCTTTGGACTTGTACCACAGCATCCTGCCTCTACAACACAGAAATAGAGTCTTGTTCTGAGTTATCCCCAGGCTGCCCAGTTTATTCTGGAAAGACATCAATAGTGCAGCACAAGAAGAAACATTGTGACTCCCATGTAGATAGTACTATGTCCCTAAATTATGGTCACTGGGACCACATTAGTAAACAAAATAGATCAATGACTGCTCTCTGACACTGAGGATGTGGCCCAACACAGTCTTCATCTGCCTGGCTAAACACTTCTTTCCAGGAAAATGGGGTAGCTGCCTCCAGCCTGCCTGTTGGGAATGACCTGGGACATCCATATCCTAAGTAATATCTTGGGTGAATCCATAAGTCTAAGCAAACTATTCACATCAGCACTCAAATTATGTCTCCTTTTTTTTAACAGACCTCTTGAATCTAATTCATAAATGTGTAAACCAACACTATAAAGCATGAATACAGTAAACAATGAATAAAGCCCTGTTCTCCTGTTGCAGAAGCAAGTTTCTCTTCTTTAGGCATCTAGGAAAAAATCTTTTTCTTCTCCAATTTTTAGTTTTGCAATTAATAAAATCATTAGTATTATTCCAATGCAATTCACAGAACTCTTTCAGATGGATGATGACTGGTTGAATGTGTATCCACTCTAACATCTTGGCCTCACGTTCCTTTATATGCCTGCAAAAGCTTCCTTCCCACTATATCACTTAGTATCATTTGCCAAACGTGCCATGTTGCCTTCAGGCACATGATTAATGCCAATGAGATTCCATTAAAGCTTACAAGGCTCACAGCTCCCTGTTCTCCCTGGAGAGTTAGCAACAACAACGAGCAATGCCTAAATGATGCTGTTCTTCATCTTCCAGTCACCAGGGACTTCCAGCCTGTTTCTCATTTCCGAGTATTAATCTTTATTTCTTTTTCTGAGTAATGACGTTTCTCTGCAGTAAATATTTTTATCAGCTGGCTTCATCCACAAGACAATGAGTGTTCATTTCTGCTGTTCTGTTGAAAGGATTCTGCTTGGAGTGCCACTTCCACTTCCCTTTTTCCAATCTGCTTATTTTCTTATTTGCATATTGTTTTCCATTTTTTTGTGGTCTGAGTTTTCTCTGCTGCAAATGCCAACCCCCAGCTTCTTTGCTGGGGCAAAGGGCTTCCTTTCAAAATTATGTAAGGTATTCTGCATGTCTTTGTGTACAACACTAGTCCCAAGTCCCTTTGTGGCTAGTCAGGGCTAGAATCAGCTAGAACATTAGTTTTCAACACAGAGAGGAACAATAGCAAGACTAAATTTATATCAACACATGGGCTAAATCCAAATACTTTTACGCAGGCAGAACTCCCAAGGGGCAAGTCCTCATTTACATGTAAACTTCTTTATACCAGCCTGGGAATGGAAAGAAACCCTATAGTGCCTACAGATATTTAAGGGCCATTTCCAGTGCCAGAACATTGGAAATTCTTCATTGAAAGATCAGCTTCCAGCTCTCATGTGTTTGGCCTGACTCTGAAGTTATGTTTTTTATCCACTGTGGCTTTTATTACTGGACACTACAGTATCAATCAAGGCACTTCACAAGCCAGGCATTTCATTGTCTGCTCAAAGGTAGCCATTTGCAATGATGTGCTTATTAGACTTTAAAGATATTGCTATTACATCCACATGCTTATTAGAAAACTCTTGCTGATATGGCCAGAAGTGATTTTTATAAAGGCTTCTAATAAAATCTCCTAGCAGCAGCTTCCTGGGGAGCCTTGTATACACACTGGAGAATAATAGGGAGTCAGGCACTTAAATCTTTGGTGGCACAGATCTGGCGGAATAAATACAAATTCAGTATGTTTTGTACTGTCAGCAAGATCTGACATGATGCATGACACTAGAAGTGTAGTCAAGTCTAATTGCATTAGGATGTTAGTTGAGCATGTGCAGGTTGTGAGGCAAACAGGTAGCATTGTTTCACCGGATTCATGAATTTTAAAGGAGTGAGGAAAACCACTGTTTTTCACAACACCATTCACTGTCCATCCCTGGAGGGAGAAAACAAGATGTGATGAGCCAAGAGTCTGATCTGGGGTGGCAGATCCATCTTTACCATGGGAAAAACAGACACTTCACTATGAAATGACATCATCTTTAATAGCGTGGGATCTGTCACCAGCAGTTGTAAACAGAGCCTGATTTACAAGCTAAGCAGCCTTCTTAGACAGCAAGATTTGATTCAAATTTGCAATGCTAGACTTTTGTAGAAGAGATCTTAAAGTACTCTGGCTTTATGTAACTCCTTTTTTTAAAGTTAGTGGGCAAATAATCTCTCTAGAATCAACAAATCTGACCTTCTCACCAGGCGACTTCTACTTTAACAAAAGCTACTCAGGAAAGTCTCCCTGATGCAGAAGTATTTAAAATGAAGGATCACATGCAGGTAGGAGGCGGTTCTGCAGAACCTAAGGCTCCTGCTCATTTCATGCTATATCATATGTAGGACTTTAGCATGACCCCGGAACATATTGTGAGCAATTTTGGACCCTGAGCACAGGCTTGAGTTCCAGCAGTTGAAGTCCATGCCATGGATTCCAGCCTTACACCTACCTAGGTCTGGGGATGTGGCTTCTGTGTTCACAGCCCTCATGACACAGCCTGTCTCCCACAGTAGGGCTTTGCCTGTCATGTTGTGCTGATGTGATCTGCCAACCTCTGATCTCCCTCCTGTACAGTTATGAAGGGGGAGAACAACAGAGGTGTTGCCTTACAATTGCAAAGGCTGTCCCACAAATCATCCTACGAGCCATGCTGAAAAACACCCTACAAGCCTCTCTGCTCCTTAGAGGCCACTGAGAGCAATGGCCCTTTGTACCAGAGATGGCTGATGTGTCCCCCACTGTGACGTCTGACACAGTGCTATCTCACAGAGAGCATAAGTTGGTGATCAAGACAAATGTGTTACAGTATCTCTCTGCAAATGTGGTTGTATGTAGATATGAAGAAATTGTCATCATAAGACAAGTTTCCCATTGTATCAATCCTTTCTGGTACTGGAGACTTCCAACTGAGCAATCATAACAGACAAAGAGTGGTTTCATTTGTCTTAGCTTAAGTGCCTCCAAATTTGACATATGATAAAACAGCATAGGCCTTCTCATACTAAAATAGCTTATATTGCTAGACTGCTATAAGGATTACACCTGAAATTATAGCAAACACATTTATGTACCTGTACTTTACTTCCAAAAAAGATAGTATCATTTCAAAGGGAGACTCAAAATCAGCTCCTGTAAATTTTAAAGACTATTCCTGTGAAGTAGTTTATTAAATCCTAAGAATAAACTGGAGGCAGATGACCCTTTACAGAAGAGTGTTACTGATGATCTTTACCCTATAGGAGGAAAAGAGTGGAAAGCTTAAGCAGTGCTAGTGTTGCAGTTGAATTTTGAAACACTGCCACCTCATGTCAGTTTATCAAGGAGGCACAATCCAGGCCAGCCTCCCACTGCCCTTGATAGAGATTCATCTGGTGTTTGTCTGGCATCATGTGGCATGGCAGCCTCACTCCCAGAAGTATTGTTGTCTGCATTATTAATGGGGGGTTTTAATTGAGAATCATTAATAATGTCCACACCACTCTACAAATCCAGGGCCAGTGCATGCTGTCCTCTTGCAGGTTAAGCATCCAAAAAACATGAGCTATAAAGCCAGACACTGGCATTTCCTATTTCGTGCTGGTATCTGTGTTGCACCAGATACATTGGCATCTCTTGAGGTGTGAGGCACCAGGGGATCATTCTTCCTTCTTTCTGACTCTGCAGAAAGGCTTTAGGAGAAAGCAGGATGTGGACAGGCAGTCCCAGGGTGCTGAGGCCACTGCTCCAAAAGAGAGCTGCCCCTGCAACTGTCTCCATTTTCAGACCCTGCAATAGGACTTATTTTATTGTTCTATTTTCTGCAACTTCTGAGCAAGAGCTATAGCTTCTCTCTTCTCAGAGAGACAACTGGTGAAAAACTTCTGATGTGATTATTTGTTTTAATATAGAACAGAGTTAAAATGGGTGCTGTGGTTTTGTAGTCAATAAAAATGCTTCTGTGTATAACACTTCAATTATCCAACTCTTCTTCAGAGGGACTTTGTTTTGTACCTGACCTGTGTACCTGACTTGGCTGAAGAGCAGGACTGAGACTCTTTGTGCCTCTATTGCTGGCTAAAACTTTAGCAAAAAGCAGCCAAACTCCTTAGGAATAGAAGAGCTTGGGGACCTGCACCCACCAGGCCTGGGAGCTGGGTCCATCCAGACTGCAGTAATGGGACCATCAGCCCTACTAACAAACTCGGGGCTGAGGTTCCCCTAGCAGAAAGATCTGGAGAATGGCCTCAGGTGCCCTCTTTATATCTGATCCTGCCTGTATATAAATCTTTTTTGGACAGTTACTTTTCAGCCTGTGTAGCTTTCTGGGCCAGCTCACAAGAGTTACAGTGTTGTCCTCAGGACCTGCCTTGAGCATGGAGAAAGCTATACAGTTGTGCACTATCTGCTGCAGTGTTTGTGTATGCATGAGCTGAATTAAGCAGGTTTATGGACAGGGCTAGAGCTCCCCCAGCATCCTCTCCTGCCATGCCTCCAGTTGGTCTGTAACTGCTGTATGTTTTATTTACACACACAAGGGCAGCAATCAGGCTTTAATTTTGGAGTGTAAGGTGCTCAGTTCAGCAGAAACACACGTTTAACTTCATGCTCTTAACTCTAGTGAAAATGTCAGTTTATGCTTACTTTAGGAGGCATAATTTTCTTTTCACCTTCAATGGTCACCTGCTCATTCCCTTCTTTCAGCCTCTGTGAGACAGCCAGGCACCTACAAAGCCTGCAAACACATTGCACAAGGAGAGCACTGAGCCTTGAAGTGCTCCTCTGGCTCCTGTGGGACTCAGCAGGAAAGACTCCTGATGCTGGCCGCTCGTTCCCCCACTCTCTGGGTACTGCCCTGGCGCCAGCCAGCTATCGGTAAGAGGCTTGTAGGACACGGAAGGGGAATCCAAAGTGAAACAGACAAGTGTCAGTAAATAAACCCTGAAGGAGCCATAAGATGGCACATGAGGAATACACAGCACATTGCAGAGCAAGAAGATTAGGGACCTAATTTCAAAAACCTCAGTCCCTGACCCAGGCCTAGCAGCCCCAGCTAGCCAACAAGTTCAGACTCAACGTACATGTAAATAGGCTTGAAAGTTTTGTCAACAGTCTGGAGGTGTGGGTTCAGAGCAAATCAGCAACTCAGTGCTGAATAGAGAGGTGTTTAAAATCTTCCTTAAGTTAAGGAGACATCTACATGCTTCCCAGAATAGGTGTCAGGGACAGCCTCATCTCCTGGCTGAGTTTTCCAGTCACCTCTCACTTTGTCAGAGGGTCCTCATGGGTGAAACTCCCCATTCTCACTTGGATGGAGATTGTTGCATGGAAAAGTAGGTAGAGCTGAAGGTGGCAGTCCAGTCCCACACCAGCTTAAAAAGTGAGGGAACCACATCCTCTAGTAGCAAATGTTCCAAAACTAGAGACAAGAATTTTTGCCATGGAAAACCAAAAAATAATCTGCCCATCTGCCCATGTAGAAAGTCTTTGCCAAACTCTAATCTGTTAGTAGCTGCCTTAGGTCATGTAGCACAGTGATTTAGATTTCTCATTACCCTATCAAATGTAGCAGTTTTCATTATCTATCTAAATGGTTAATCCTTCTTGACATTCTTCCTCTATTGTGGGACAGATCCTGACCAGTTGTAGCTGCCTTGGGCCATTCTGATCATCTCCAGTACCCAGAAATCTGGATTATCCTGCTATATGTGTAATTTCCGTGCTAGGCTTTCTTGTGCCCACTGTACAGCTTTCAGGGATGTCTGCTAAAAATAAATTTGCTTGATACAGTCATTTTCTGCTGTCTTTATGACAGAAGATTGTCAGAGAAAGCAGAACCAAAATGAAGACCTAACTTCCAAAATGGTGGTTTGCAGATATCCATGCTTGAAATCACATGGCTGCATATATAGGTGTAGATAATACCTTTGTCAGAACAAACAGGTTTCCCAGTTGCAATGAGACAAGCAGGTATATGGAAGTTCCTTTTGCACTGTGGGAACATCTGGTAGTTGGTGGATTAAATAAGCCAGAAATTGAGCTGGGAGGAGAGGAAGGAGACAAAGATAGGAAGAAAGAAAAGCTAGCAATTAGGTCCAGAGACCTGTCACTGTGCAAGCTGAAGGGGGAGGATAGGGAGAGAAACACTGGATTGTCAGGAAGGAGGGAAAACAGAAGCCAAGGCAAAGAGGGAAGAACAACAAACAAAGATGAGTTAAAGTACTCTTTGAATCTGCATACCAGTTTCGAGTTTAAAAAAGCACACATCAGACCAGGACTTCTCTATCAACTCATCACACCCCTGTCCTATTTTCTGAAGGCATTAGAAAAATTATGATCCCCACTTCAAGGTAAGACAAGTCCTGGCACCCCAGGGGCTCCCCAAAACAAGCATATACACATGCATACACAGGCAAACCACAAGTACACACATATACACAGCTTGACAGGAATATGTTCAGAATTGCATTTAGTATCTCAAGAACCCTAGGGATTGCAAACTGGACTGCAAAAATAAATCTGTGCAGCCTTCACTTGTATTGGAAATCTATGCCCATCAGCCACTAGGCAGCCATCTCACCTTGCCACTGAATACCAAGCAGGAGTGCTCCATATACGCTTGCCCAATTGCAGTTCTGCTCACTTTCAGTTTGGGAGAAGCAGCAAACACCATCAGAATGACAAGCTGACAGCTATAGTATTGCAACAATATGCTGCAGGAGGAGGGAAAGGAGAGAAAGAAAGGGTATTTCCGAAAGAGATCAAGATGTGATGCTGACTTTATCACGTCCCAGAGAGAGGGATGAAGCCATGCAACTTATTTCATTTTAAAACCTTAAGTTCGTTCAGATTTCCATTCCCAAAGGTAAGCAGCCAATTTCCTTTCTCCATGAATAACTCAGCCTTGCTGTGTATTTACTATTTCATAGGTCATCTTCACCTTAGTTTGTAACTGTTTATTTTGAACAACATCTCCTCAACATTCTGGAAAATAACTTTCTCTTTCCTGTTACAAAACTTTTGCAAATTTCTTCAGTTTGTAGGTCAAAGCTATTGGAGCAAGTCCAGGAGAAGTGGGGGTTTTTCAGTCTGTGGCTGTGTATCAATCAGCAGGTCAACAACAGTTTCTGGATCAAATGTTAGCACTGCTTGGGAAAATGTTCCTAGGTTACTGAGCATTTCAACACAGGAAGGAGGAAGCAAGAAGTGACTCAAATCGAATCCAGGATTTCTTGTTTTCAGTAAGAGAAAACCAAATCACTTCACAACTTTGCCAAAACCCATGATTGAAGGCACATGGAAACACATGTCATAGCTTAATGTAGCTGTCTCTGAAGTCCATGAAGATATCGTTGCAAGGTTTTTGTGGTTTTTGGCTCAGACTCAAAAGCACATGACGTACTGATCAGAAGAAGGATTGTGCAGAACTCAGTAGAGATATGAAACCCTATCAGGGCAGGCTGATAAGCTAGAGATCAAGCTAAACTGGGTGTGAATGTCTACAAAATGTGGGTTGGAGGGAAGTTTCTTATTCCTAGATAAAGGCTCCAAAAATTTTGGAGCCAAATTACCTCAAAATCTGGGAGACATTGGGTTTGAGATTCTGCCTCACATTCATCCTAAGTATAAATAGAGAGAGTACTGAGAGAAGGGGTCCTTTCATAATCTAATAATTTAAATAATAAAGTTACCGGTGCTGAGCACAAGCTAAAGCAGACTAGAAATCTGAACCAGATCCCAAACTTCCAAGCTTGAAATTAAATTTCTCCCCTGCTAAGTTCTAGCATGTAACTCTTCTGAGTATGAAATAAGCCACACTAAATGAGCCAAGCAAATCAAAAGGAGACAGACACTCTTGTCATACCAGGCTGGTGCTGACGGGATGAAAAGCTGCTTGCATAAGACAAGATTGCTTTCTACTCCCTGCAACTACTAAAATAAAGGCCTAACAATACTAGAATTTTAGATAAAAACAGAGGTATCATTTGCAAAGCTGTACTAGAAGGGTATCTCTTTCTCTCTTCTTATGCTGGTACTAAGACAGCCTTATAGAAACCTTACAGAACTTGTTGGAAGCTCCATCTGTGACTGAGACCAAAGTGCTTTCTCTCCACCCAGTTCATAGAAGTTCAGATAAGGATCTACTGTTTCTATCTTTAAGCCTAGAGCTGACTGGTATCAGTCTTGTTAAATGTGCAACATGCTCGAGAACTTGTACAGGGCAGAATTTTGCCAAAGGGCAAAATCTGTCCAAGGGTGTAAAAGCTCCAAACATCCAGGATGGAGGAAAGCAGGCCTTGCAGAGAGGTACCCCTGAAAGCAGCAATAAAAAGGTAATCTTCCTTCCTTCCATAAAATAAAGCAACAAATGGTATCTGCAGTGCTGAAAGAGCTTGCTGTTTGCTGAGGCTGAGATATAGCCATTGGCTGTTTATCTAATGCAGATAAATAAGCAGATATCAGAGTAAAGGTCAATGAAGTATTTGCCCTATCCCTAAATTACACAAGAGCGTGTAACCATGCAGATCATAGCTCAGCGTACCTACCCTGGCTTGTGTTTTAGCTTGTTACTTTCATCTGAGAAGTGAACATTCCTGCTTTTGACAGGTAAAGGAATAGGGAACAAAGTTCAGAAGGCACTGCACAGGGGGAGAGCTCCTTAACGTTGTCATGGGAAAAGGGCTGCTGGCCAAAACAACAACTGTGTCAGCAGCACATGTACATATTCAGAAAGTACACTTTATGAATCCATAGTTTTCTTGTCAGAGAATGTCAGAAAACAAACACAGGAAACCCCTCCACATAGTTTACCCAAGTATGTGGCCTTCCATAGTCTAGGAGGAGAAAGGGAGTGGGGAGGGAGGAGTTTTACATGACTAAAAGAGGGGTTTTTTACAGTGTGAAGCCATACTAAGTATGGATAAATAAGAGCCATGGGAGAACATGAGGAAATCCCTTTGAAGCAGTCAGAGGTCATACCCTCTTTCCTTGGACACGAATCTAAATGAAGAGTGTGCACTGGCGACCTGAGTGCAGATGTGGTACTCTGGCTATGTACTGGCCAGGATGAACATGGCTGGACACAAATGCCAGTGCATCACTTGCACCTCTCTGAGAGAGTCTTCCTGGGCTCCTGTGGTACATGGGTTTTTTCTTCCTCACACCGCAGTGGCATCTTCTTAGGGAACTACTATATTGAACAGGATATGGAAAAAGTTATTCTCACTTTTTATTTGACAACTTCCATAGTGGTCTGAGGCCCCAGTTATGGGTGAAGAGCTCTACTGTACAAAACATCACACCACATGGAACAAACACCCTTCCTGGCTTTCAGCTTCACTTTCTGCCCCTGAGGAAGAGTTACTCCCAGGGGATACTCTGCAGCCCCATGCTCCCCTTCCTCAAGGTGAGAGGCTTCAGGTGGGCTCAGGACTCCAACATAAGTTCCGCTCCAGAAGATGCATCTGGAAGCCCATCTTCTGGCTTTGCCTCATGTTTGTTCAACATCTCTGATTTTCCAGGCCTTCTGCAAAAAACAAAAGTAGCTTCCTCATGCCCCTGGGATGACATGCAGTGAATTTCCTTCTACAACTGGCTCTGTGCCCTGTATTACATCACTCAAAGGTGGGATAATACAAGGCTGGGTCTACCTTCATGTGTTGTCAAGACCTTTCTGACAGTAATATTTTCCAAGCCTCCTCCTTTCATCTTCAGGAACTGCAAGCCTTGGAACACCAGATGCTCAGCTATGTAATTCAGGCATAAGACTTGTGCCATGAATCAAAAACAATGCAGGAAAGGATCTTGACTGTCAATACCATGAATGAGGGAAAGTTGAAACCTGTGGCTCAAGCCCCTCAAGTATTTATGCTCTGATATAACTGAAACCTCCCAGGAGATCCCAGGTCAAGATAGAAGAAATAGACAATTTATGACATTCCTAAGGTATTCATGTCCTCCCACAGCACATAGCTGCTGTTAACATTAGCTGTGAATTTTACTCAGACAAATTACTTTTCCTGCAAGATAGTATGATGATTCTTGTTTCTTTGCATGAGAAAGAAGAATACACATAACAAGAGAAAAGTCAGATAAGAGGCAGTGGGGAAGAGAAAAAAACTTCATTAAAAATTATTATGTATCCACAGCAGCAAGTTAACAAGGAATAATAACTTCTAGGGTGAAAATGGTGAAAAATGGTGGCAGCTCAACAGATATGGTTGTTCAAAGAAACAAAATTTACAAGACGCTCCAGAACCCTTTAAAAATCCTCATCTTCTAAGGACCAATATTCTTTTCCTCTAAGACAGAATATGAGATATCATAGAATCATAGAATTGTCAGAGTTGGAAGGGACCTTAAAGATCATCTAGGTCCAACCCCCCCTGCCTGGCAAGGACACCTTCCACTAGATCAGGTTGCCCAGAGCCCCATCCAGACTGGCCTTAAAAGCTTCCAGGGATGGGGCTTCCACAGCTTCTCTGGGCAACCTGTTCCACTGTCTCACCACCCTAACACTGAAGAACTTCCTCCTAATGTCTAATCTAAATCTATCCTCCTCTAGTTTGCATCCACTTCCCCTGGTTCTGTCACTACCTGACATCCTAAAGAGTCCCTCACCAGCTTTCTTGTAGGCCCCCTGCAGATATTGGAAGGCCACAATCAGGTCTTCTCGGAGCCTTCTCTTCTCCAGACTGAACAACCCCAACTCTCTCAGTCTGTCCTCGTAGGAGAGGTGCTCCAGTCCTCTGACTATTCTTGTGGTCCTTCTCTGGACTAGCTCCAGCACTTCCATATCCTTCTTGTATTAGGGGCTCCAGAACTGGATGCCATATTCCAGGTGGGGTCTCAGGAGAGCAGAGCAGAGGGGATGAATCACCTCCCTTGACCTGCTGGCCATGCTTCTCTTGAGGCAGCCGAGGACGCAGTTTTTAAGGAATTTACATTTAATAAGAGGACAATGTAACAACATTTTTGTTCTTAATAAATGTAATGTTATTAGAGGGTTTTCATTAGGAGCAGTTGAGGAACTTAAGGGATGATGCTGCCGATTCCTGATTCCAAACATAGTGCCCAGATGCCTGAAACTCCTAGAAGCCCAGTTTA
This sequence comes from Galbula dea, assembly GCA_013399015.1. Lineage (NCBI taxonomy): Eukaryota > Metazoa > Chordata > Aves > Piciformes > Galbulidae > Galbula > Galbula dea. Next base: position 882,455 of record VWZX01012694.1, read on the forward strand.
AATGACCTGTTTTCTATGGGCCTTATTTTTTGGAAGGATGGATCAAATTAATCATATTGTTAAAACAATGGTAAGGAAACCTGTGACTGCAGGCACAGGGCATTGGTCCAGGGAGAATTAGATAATTAATTGCAGTTGTTATAAACTGACTTGGGCACACCTGCTAAACTGGGGAAGCCAAAGCAGTTTTTTGGGGGTTTTTTGTGTTGGGTTTTTTGGGGGTTTTTTTTGTTTTGGTTTGGTTTTTTTTTTTGTGTGTGGGAGAATGCTTGGGAAGGTAAGGATATTGTAACATTACTAGTTTATGTAGTTTTAAGTATGAACTGTCCACAAATGATTGAATTTCACTGAGCTGTTAATACCTGAGACTTATGTGTATCTAATTAGGGCTATTAAAAGTAAGAATGTTGTGAATGTTTCCAATGTTTATTAATTGAAATAGTATCAGTTGGAGAATGCCTCCCCAGAATCTGCCTCAACCAGCTCCTACCAGCTATGATTTACAGCCATTTGGCTTTGTGGTGTGGAAATTTAAAGACTGAATTGCTGCTGCAAGCTTACATTTTAATAGTGAAATTAGGCTATAATTCTACACAATTTGTTAGGAATGAAATAAAGAAATATTTTTCTTTTCATAATGATGTTGTTTTAGAGTTTTGTAAGGATTTGCAAGTTGAAGCCCAAAGGATTTATGTGATGATTACTTGAAGCACACAGTGGGCAGCCTCTCTAAGTTTATTAATTTCATAGAAACATAGAACTGTTTGGGTTGGAAGAGACCTTTAAAGATCATCTAGACCATCCTGCTGGTTCAATGGTTACCACGAAGAAAAAAGTCACAAAGGGGAAAAAAACCCCAAATGGTTCACAAATCCTGAAAGCATTTTTTCAGCATAAGCTGGGTCAGGAGCAGGGCTTAGTATGTTTTGTCAAATAAGAAGAACATGTATTAAGAGTCTTTAAATTGTGAAATACTTGAAACAGCCTGAAACAGGACAAGATGCTCATCATGGTGTGATGAGAGGCATGTTTCATTTTAACCCTATGAAAGGTTTGAGCCAAACCATCAACACAACCAGTAGCTGCTCTCTGAATAAAATTCTCATTTTAGCTCAGTTTTGAGCTATAGGATTTGCTTATTTTAAAAGATTTCTAGATAGTAGAACCTGTTGTAAATGTTTACAGTTAAGAAGAAGCTTTCCTGAAATGCAGATGAAAAGCATTGGGCAAAGTTTTATGTATAAAATGCATCAGCCACAGAAGACAAACTTTCAAGGGATTCAGTTTGTAATACATCACCTGACTAATGAAAGGCAATTAGAATAATTATTCAGCCAAATCTAAATGGATAGGGAAATCATTTACTCACTTGACAACAGCTAGCATGCTAAAGTTTTACAACTTAAGAATGAAAGATCACTTTCTAATTTTATTATTTATTTAAATATTTTTAAAATAACTATATTCACACAATTCTATTACCTGCTGTGGTGTTGCAACACATAACTTAAGAACTATTTGTGGCAACCCTCACACTTTATCCAAACCCAGTTCTTGCTGTTGGGACTGGAAGATAGGGTTGTTCTGGAGTTTCTACCTGCATGTGTGTGCATCAAGAGATGTTAGTATTTATGCACAACTGGGCATTTCTGGTCATTGTGAAACCAGTATCTATAAGACTGAGGATTAATTCAATGGGCCCCTTTTAAGTGTATAGCAGGAAGATACAAACATTACTATTCAACTTCACTTTGTCTGTAGGTGTGCTGGCTTTAGAGTGACAACTGAGGTAAGCAGTGCAAGCTAAGAGAAAAGTAATGATCACAAAAATTAGTTAGAAAAATTGTAGGCAATTGTGTGTGATGCACCCAAAAAAACTGGCAAAGAAAATCACTCAGGTAAAGGTATAATTAACATATGAGTATTTATTTTTTAAAATACAACAAAGCCCAACAGTAAGGTTCAGCAACTGCTGTAAGTTTGCAATTAAAACTTTAGTCAGTCCAGAGTGTATCATGGCTGCATCAGTTATGATTTAAATTGATATATTAACAACTGATTGAATGTAAATACTTTTAGTAACAGAAATTCATAGTGACATGCCCCTAACAAATCTGATTACTGTTACAGGACCAAAGTTGTTACCAACAAGACTAAACACTAAAGATGTATTAAAATTTCCTTCCAAGGAATGGCTGCCTATCAGTGTGGAAACTTGATACCAGCCCAGCCAGGAGGGTCTCTCCTAACCCTAAGGGAATACCCTAATTTTGCAGAAATACAGGTTGGGGATATGTAGAGGTGAGATGTTAACCTAATGCCAATGAATTTCACTGTAGGCATGCAAGTGTGGTACTCAGAAAGATTATAGGAGATCTTTTTCCTGGTTAAGAAGGAAAATTAAAATGTGCTGGGTTTATAAGCTTACTGTATAAGATATACTGTATCTTTTACCTTACTATATCTTACAGTGATAATTTTTATTTTGTGGAAGCCATTTGTAGAGCAACAAGATATGAATTGCCTAAACTAAAAGCTAATTAGAAAGAGAGAATATAAAATTGAGAGAGCAGAGCCTAAATAGCATATTTAGGAGGAGGGCTCTTTTAGCCCTCCTAAGGGTGGCACTTCTAGACTACTACCTACTTCTAGACTGCCTGGCTGTCCTGGAGGAGCCCAGGTAAACAACTGCTTTGCTGATAGCAATTAAGAAAATTACCTCTATATCTCAGTTTTAAAGGATCCCTGAGGTTTCTCGAATAATCTGTAAATGATAGGTCAGAAACGAAGCAGGCAAAGGCAAGAGGTGTTAATAGGCTGGGTTTTAATCTGAGTCTAATCCAGTGCTCTCTTTGCTAATGTCTCCAGCACAGAAAGCTTCAGTCTCCTGCCTCTGGGATATGAGTGGTTTGTGTCTGGAATTTTTTAAGTATCTACAAACTATTTATTCAGACTTGGGGACTTTTCCCACAGTTATGGATCATAAGCATCATTTGACTTACCCTACTAGAAGAAGATCACAATTGGAGCCTCAAACACAAGAGTCTTTTAATATAGTTTTAGCGTTGACAGGCTGCAGGCAAATCTCACAAAATCTCCTTTTACATTATCAGATAGAATTACATTTTTGTCACTACTAAAAAAATATCTTAAGCCCTTGTGCAGAGGAAAGGCACCCAAACACACACAAGGTGCAGAAGTTGAAAGGATAACACAGTGTAAAGCATCCTGGCCTGTGGAGTTTTCTCCCATGAGAAACAAGAGCAGCCTTGCACTAGGTACCCTCAGAACACAAGGCAGATGATCTCTTTGAATATATGCAGCAGAAAGCACCTAGAAGATCAACCAAAACAACCTTGAATGAATCCTCAAAGAAGAGAGTGAAATCAGTCTTTTTCTGTCTTAGTGTGAATTTCCTTGACATACAAGTTTGCTGTAACCTTTGCTGTAAAAGATGCATGATGAAATACAGAGTTAGGCATGCTGGATCAGTTGTAGCTTCTGCACAACCAACTCTCGCTACAGCTTCAGGAAGTAAATCCACTGGATTTATACTTGTACAGGATTTTCATTAAGTCTTGTGCTGTTTACATTGGCTTTATATTTAAGAACCTTATGCAGTCCTAAATCTGATTTCTGGAACTTAGAGCAGGATTGTGTGTCTCAGTCACAAGTCTGTGTTCTAGACACTGTCAATGAGTAAGGCACGTGTCCCAAACTTCTGTCATTTTCATTTTCCTGTGCCTCGCTTGACATGCTGGAATAAGTATTTAGGCCCCTTCACTCTATGTACATGATTCTTGCAAAATTAAATCACTAACTGGTCTTGAAACCTATGGCTTGTAGTCTGATTTCCTTTAATTTTTCTTTTTTCTATTCTGTGCATTTCTTTTTAAAATATGGGGCTTCTATATATCTTTGTACTAGTGAAAGTATACTAATATGTTTCCCTTGACAAAACATCTAAAGGTATTATATAAGGTTCTGCAAGACAAAAAGAGATGGTACTTCATCCCATATCAGGGCAAATTTATACTTCTGTGTTATAACATAAAGCTATCCCAAAATGAGCTTATCCCAGCTTCCAGCAACTCTTCATCAATACCAGGTTGCACAGTGTGGCTTCCCTGCTGCTGGCTAAGGGAGCATCACAAAAGACAAAAGCAGATAGCTATCATACAGCATGCTGGACTCTAGCAATCACCACCTCCAGTACAGTAGTGTAGCTTCATGGGATTCATATTTATTCTTTGAAAAGTTCACCATGGAGAAAGATAAAGGAGTTCAATCACAGTACCAATGTACCTTTGTAGTCATCTTTTTTGACAACTCATCTCACTCTGGGCTAACAGCTGAGGGATAAGACCATGATTTTAGAAATATCCAACATATACATTTTCATGCTTAATGACCTTAATGGATAACCATGGTCATAGGTTGAATGCAGCCTTTGTAGAGGCTGAAGACGATAGTGTTGGGATTATGCCAGCTGTTTTCAGATGAAGCCAGCTGGCCAATGACACTGCATCCAAGGATGTCATGGAAATCTCAGAGATTTCTCAGAGCATCAGTCACCTATCTTCATATTTCTTTTGAGTTGTTGGAGCCAAATGCATTGCTGCTTCAAATCGAGCTGAAGCCTGCAACTTCCACTTGCACTGGGTTGCTTTTCGTATTCAGCACACAAGGAAAATGAAAGTGCAGTAGAATGCGTTATTCCCCTTTTTGCCTTAGTCTCTCGGGTGGGACAGTGTACCACACAGCCATAACCGTCAGAGAAAACTCACAGTAGTAGTGTTAGGCTACTGTACTGCCTTTCACATACGGCCTAGTAGTGCCACCTTCAGACCAAACTAAAACATGCTCTCCGTCCTATCTCTAAACCCAAGCCACGGCCCGTTCCCACCTTTAGCTGCGCTCCAGTCCCGATCAGAAGCACTCAGCTCAAAGCACGGCCAGACTTTAGATCCGAACTGAGCTTTGTTTCCCTACAACACGGCAAAGGAAAACAGAAGGATCTGGTCACCTGGAATGCTAGGTCATTAAAAACCGTGTCTAAATCTGCAAAGTCCCAAGTCCAGTTATTTTGCTTTGAAAGAAAGAGCTTTCACAGAATACCCCATCTCGAGTCTGACTCTTCTGGGTCCTCTTCTACTTCTAAGGTGTCAGGTACTAACATTATGGTATACTGGCTAGTAAAAAACAGTCAAAAATGAGATTAGTATTTTTGGAGAAACCTTAACATAACCTTCTGAGCAGCAATTTTGCAATCACAGCCAATTATAGGCAAAATAATTTTGGTGAAACTAATCTGAGGGACAAATGATAGCATTTAAAAGCCTGATCTGCAGGTACAAGTTGACATAATATGTCTGGTTTTACATAAGCCAGAAGTTTCTAGTAGATGTAAATGACAGAAACCATAAATCAGAAGATGAATTACACATCTGGGTTTTGTTGGTTTGGGTTTTTTCATCCTCATACTCAAGATGGACGGTGCTGAGGTTCATTCTATTTATTTATTATTACTCAGAACGAATTCTTTTATTAACATCCAGGACTCTATATTCTCAAATTACTGAGGTGTCAGCTACATATTTTCTAACCTAGTTCAATCTTTCTTAATTATTCTGAATTTTACCTTTTTCTAATTTCCTCTCTGAAGCAGAAATACTGAAACACTGAATCCTATCTCTCTCATGTTCTCTTGTCTTTTCATTATTATTCTTCCAACTTCCATCTTCCTCTGCAGTATTACTAATTCCTTGTATAGAAAGCCTAACAGTTTTAATGTAAATTTTTGGAACATGCATGTAAACTAATTGGGAGTGGTTGGAGGCAGAGGAGTGTGGCATTAGCACAATGACATATTTATCAAATATAACATACACACAGGGGAGCTCCATATAGGCAAGTTCATCCTGCAAGATAAACATAATAAAAAACAAGTTCTGACAAGACTAATTTGTCTCTTGGCCTAAAGTACTCTTTTTACAGTGCAAAATATCTAAATCTTAGATCTCCATGTTCTCCTATTGATATAAAATGACATATTTTTAGTAACTTACATGTTTACTTCTGTATTAACCAATCTTCAGGGATTTTTTGTGTACTTTTGGTTGGTTGGTTGGTTTGGGCTTGGTTTTCTTTAGTAAATAAAACCAAAACTAATCCATCAGGGATTCAGTGACATTAGACCAAAGTAAGCCTCAAAACACACTATTTTGGGTGACAGCTTCAAGCCACAGAGCTCTTGTCTGTGGCGTATTGGGATCCATACAGCTCACATGAAGACCCCTCAGCTTCCTCCAGCATTCTGGAGAGCAGATAAACCAGAGAAATGTTCATATGTGACATTTTAGACCTCGCTATCCTCTGTGCATCAGGGCTGTGATAACTTTGAGAAGCTGTGTACATAACCTTTAATTACTGTTAGTATTATGAACTCATTAACTAGTTAGTTCTTAGAAAACTGTAGGAAGTTTCTTTGTTTGTAGGTATTCACAAGATCAAGAATAATCAGCAGATTCTCTGAGGGGTTTTCAGTGCTGGCTCAACATGTATTGTTTCACCAATTAGAGATAGGAACTTAAAAGCTGACCTTTGACCAGCAAAGACTTGGTAAAGAGGTGGCTGTGACAGGCAGAGGAAGTTTTTCCTACAGCATAGGACATGATAAAGAAGTGGAAAGAATGGGAAGTTGTGAGCAACAAGATTAAAAGCCAGAAATAACAGAAGGTGACGTTTTAAAAGGACTGGCAGAAAGGAGAACATGAGGCACACATAGGAAGAAATGTCTGGAAAGGAAAAAAGATGGACAGGCTGTTCTGGTGGAGTTTTAGTCCCACTTGCTGCCAGACTATCCAGGATCAGAGGAGAGTTAATGAGACATCAAATAAAAGATAATATAAATGAGGTGCTATTGTACCCAGGAAGTTCATTCAACAATTCGACTTTCCTTGTAGTTTCTCTTGGAGGTAAGAAAAACAATGGTGAAAGCAGGAGCTCTGCAAAATTTCCCAAAATCCCTGTCAGTTAGCACCTAAATACCATATCCCTCAAAAAGTTTTACAGCAAAAGATCAGCCTCTAGGTGAAATGGCAATTTCACCCAAATGCTGGCAATTGTGGGCTTGGGCATATGGATGGTATCAGTACCTAAAGGGGGCCTACAGGAAATACGGGGAAAATCTTTTTAGCAGGGTTTGTTACAACAGGACAAGGGGTAAATGGTTTAAAACTAAGAGTATATTTAGATACAAGAAAGTATATCTAGATACAAGAAAGAAATTTTTTTTATGCTGAGAGTGGTAAGACACTGGAACAGGTTTCTCTGAGAGGTGGTAGAATCCCCATCCCTGGAAACATTCAAGGTCAGGCAGAACAGGGCTCTGAGCAAGCTGATCTCCTTTAAGTTGTCTCTGCTCACTGCAGGGGGTTGAGCTAGATTGCCTTTAAATGTCCCTTCCAACCCAAATCTTGATTCTATGATTTCAGGACTAAAACTGGACATGTTGCATCCAGAAGGAACTGTCACAGAGAGGCTCTGCACTGGGTTAAAAAGGTTTGTGTGCTCACTAGCAGTAAAGTCAACTGGAAGCAACTCAAGTTCGAGGTGCCAGAACTGAGGGACTGCTCACCAGTTTGACCCGAGGGCAGCCAGACAGGTCTACCCCACTCCCCGCAGCAGCCTCCCCAGCTGCTACCTTTTTGAGTAAGAGTGGAGAGGAACTTTGCCGTCATACAAACACCATCAACTTCCGACCCCGACATCTGAGCGTCACGGGGTACGTTTGACGGAGGGAGGTTTTCGTTGAAGACGGACAGACTGGCACAGCTGCCGCCACCAAGCCACGGTTTACGAGTGGGGTGCCCGTAGACCGCCCCTGCACCCCCATAGCACCACCACTTCGCCCGTGAGCCCCGTTTCGGCCAGCTACAACCGGGGCTCCCGGTGGCCGGGGAGCGCGTGCGCGCGCAGCCGCGGCTATAACGGGCGGGGCTGAGCCGGGCCGGGGTGTCGGTTGCTCCTCCGTTTCCCCTCCCCTCTCCGCCCCGCTCCGCCCGCGAGCCTCCGCCGGGTAGCACTGTTCCTGGACAGGGGAGGAGGACGAAGAATAAGGAGGGGAGGAAAAGGGTGGAGCTCAGCGTTCCTGAGATGTCGCAGACTGCCATGTCCGAGACATACGGTAGGAACCGAGAGTGGGGTGGTGGGATCCTCCTCTTCCTCCTCCCCTCTGGGGGAGCGGGCCCGGACAGTCACCTCGTAAGGAGCTAGGGAGGAAGGCGAGGAGGGAGGGGCGGAGCAAGGTCTGAGCCAGGTCTGAGCCGGTGTGGTGAAAGGAATGCAGCTGTCGCCGGTGGCGGCTCTCCGGGCTCGGGCCGGTCACCCCCGGCTCTTGTGCGTGTTTCTTTTTTACCTCTTCTTGTGAGCACCGCAGGGCCCTGCCCTGCCCCACCCGTTGGTGCCCGGGCTGACACGACAGTGAGCGTTCAAAATTGTCTTTCATGGTGTGGTGGTATCGACTCTACACGTAAATGGGGTCTAGGAGAGTGACATAGGCACTGCTTGTTAAGGTTAAGTGAATCCTGAAGGAAAGTTGCAGTGCGTGTCCTCTGGTTTTTATTATTGGAGATTGTGGGCTTTTAGGATTTCGGTCCTCTTGTCTTAGATGTGCAGACACCAAAAAGAACTGATTGTGAGAGTGAATTAACGGGAAAAGATCAGAGAATATGTTTATAAGTCCTGATGTTGGCATGGATGTCTAACTACTGCTGGTAGAAAAACATCGGAAGGAGTAAGTCGGGGTGCAGGCACCGACAGGGTGTGTCAGTGTCTTACAGGGAAGCATCAAAGAGAAGTGAGCAGTCGAAATGGTAAGCAGAGCTAGTTTTGCTGGCTCGCTAGGTGGGAAATGGAAAGCAGCTGAATAGTGTTCATTTCTCTTTGTTGTAACTTTGCTTGAAACAACTCTGTTTGCTTGAACCAACTGTTTGCTTAAATCAATTTAGTTTCTCTCTCTGTAACATACAAGTCTGTAATATTTTGCATTAGAAGAGTGCTGTCAGACGTAAGCATAGTCAAAGTCCGTTTGATAGGTTGTTAGAGAGTAAGATCAGAATTGAATACTGTGATAAACCCTTTCTCTTGTCATTTTTTAGCTTTGTCTGTTGCAGCAGCTTGTCTCCAGTAGCTGTTTACACTTCTGAGCTGGACTTGCATCCTCTTGCTTTTTGAGCAGAGTCATGAAAATGAGGAATAATGTGGATAATTAAAGCAAAATTGGATGCAACAAGTCTGCCAACTGTGAGGGAAGCTGGCACAGCCATCAGGAGTTCTTCCTAGTAGGCTAACTGACCTGATTGTTTCTCCTGTGTGTCAGTTTATTTTCAATACTCTAGTCCCACATGCTTAAGATGTTTTGTCCTGCTGGTCGGTGCTTTGGTGCACAGCAGATGTACACAAATAAGCAGCAAAAGGAGGCAAGAGTGTGTTGCAGACCCTTGAAGTGCAAATATTAGGATATTAATAATCATAGAATAATAGAATCATAGAATGTTAGGGGTTGGAAGAGACCTGGAAAGATCATCAAGTCCAACTCCCCTGCCAAAGCAGGACACCTTAGATAAGGTCACACAGGAACGAGTCCAGGCAGGCCTTGAATGTCTCCAGAGTAGGAGACTCCACAATCTCCCTGGGCAGCCTGTTCCAAGACCATAATTCTTTTTTCCATACTTTCCTGAAACATATAAAATTTATATGTAGAAACCAGAGAGATCTGCTTTGTAGGATCTAGATTTGAGTTTGAACTCTAGATCCTTCATGCTCTAAACTCTTGTGATGGAGAACTGGGATTGCTTTGGTGGTGCTTTATAGTGGGATGGGTCATCTCTAAGTGAATGGTTTGGTAGACAACCAGACATGACAGCGATAATTTCAGCAGTGCTTTTCTTTCTATGCTGTAATAGTAAGCAAGCTAAAGAGATGATTGTATCCTAAACAAGTACATCTTGACATTTTTTGCATTGTTCCAGTGATGAAAAATAGCAATTGTAAGCCCACTGTGGCTATTGAGCCTTTCCTCATAGAAAACAAGCCCTTGAAACTGAAGGTTTGCAGCTGTGGCTTGTTGCTTATATTTGTTTAATTCTTGTTTGGTGTGTTTCTCTTTTAAGTTTCAATGTTTGTTGAATACACAAGCTACAAAAGTTTTGAGCTGGAGTACTTTAGAGTGCCAAGGTTTTGAGTAGGTAGAAGATTAATAGCTAAATTGTAACAAAAAATGTAACAACAGCTGTACCATCTGTGTCTGTAACAGTCATCACTATATAATTTTGTAGACAGTGTCCTGTGTACATGTGCAGCAGCCCAATTGACAGTTGAAAGTTAACAGTATGATGTGATAAAATTGTGGATCTTCTGTGCTGGATGAACTGTCTGGGATGTAATGTGCTCACTGTCCTAACAATGAGTGGTTTGTTTCTTGACCAGCTGTTAACAGTGATCAAGGATGATAGAAGTATTAGGGCAGTTGGCCCCGGTGAGTGAGATACTGGTCACCGTATCACCTCAGTGCTAGGATCCTTGTAGCTTCTGTCCTTATAGATACTTACTCATTAATTGGTTTAGTTTTTTTCTTATCACCTGGTTATGTAACCTCAAGCTTTTGATCCCATGCAGATAGGCTCAGGAAAGTGGTTGGTGATTTGTTAGTTGATGTTTTGTTTTGCTTTTCAAAGTCATTTTACTGTCTGATTTCTATATGGCTTTAAGTTTACTGTGAGGTTTACACTTCTCTTCCTTTTGAAAGGGTGGGAGTTTATTTCAGTATTTTTCTCTATCCAGGAGCCTTTCCTCTGATATATCCTTTCTGCCTATCATACTTCATTATCCATGTCAGTAATTTTCATGCATCTTCCTCTTTGCTTTTTTTTTTTTGTTTCTTTCTTTTCCCCCTCTCTGAATTCTTATCTCTGTGTCAAATTCTGTCTGCTTTGAAGCTTTTCTTCCTAATCTCCCAGTTATTTCTGTCCCTTACTGTGATTCTTGTCTCTTCCCTATTTTCAAACCAAGGTTTGTAGACTCTCATGGTCTTGGCACTAAATTCTTTGTTTGCAAGCCACATTTTCCCTCTTGTAGATCTGTTTAATCAGCTGTATATCTTCTCTTCTTAGTTTTCAAATGTGTTTATCCTCCTCCTATGTGATAATTTTCCTTTACAAAGTGCCAAAACAATAATGAATACAAGAAAACTCCATTAATTTTGAGACTGAATTTAGAAAGAACATTTTACTGCTGCTTTTGGGAGAAGAGGGTTAGTCTTTAAAAAGTTTCTCTTGTAACATTGGAAACAAATCTCATTTTCATAGGAAAATTATTGTAGCTTGAGTCTTCCTTTCTGTAGGTAGTTACCATTGAACAACACATGCATGCTTTCTCCTGCTTTGTCACAGTGCAAAATGTTAGGAGTTTTGTTTTATGGTAATTATAGACTGACATAAAAATAGATTACCCTTAATAGGTAAATAAATCCAAAGCAAGCTTTGGATTTTAAATAGTTTAAAGCTAGAAGAATGATTGTATTACTTTTTAAGTAAATGTGGTAGGTAAGATTCCAGTCAAAACTTTTCAATCCATACTTCCCCTGTGTTTTCTCCACCAGAATCTACTACTCTGTCTGGTCACATAAGTTTATCAATCTCTGACATGGACAGAAAACTATACATTCTCTGACTATTTAAAAATAGTCCTTCTTGGTCTGGACAATTTGATTACTCCTTTTCTCCCCATCCCTCTCCACTTATGTGATGATCTCTGCATTTATAACTCTGGTCATAAGTTTATTTCAAATCTGATTTTATTGCTTTAGAGGGCATAGATCTTTGCTTCTAAGGAAGATGATCTTCCCTCTTTCAGGCATTTATGATGAAGATTAGGAGCCAAGTTTCTCTCTTCTACCTGTTTAGTTTGTTAACTCTTGTCACTCCTCTTTTTCCCTCGTTTAGAGGCAGGATGTGGCAGTAGGAATGCTTCAGAGAGCTCTTTCCTTCTGCAAAATAGATGATTTCTGCCTACTAGAAGACTATTTTCATGGCACAAATGAGAGAGTTTCCAAAGGGTCTGCATTTCTTTATAAGTTCTTTATCAAAGAGTTGGATAAAGACCAAAATAAGCTTGAGGATATAATTTGATCTTTTTTTTTTCTTCCTCTTATATACTAGCAAGCATTCAGGAAACAATTTAATTTTCATGACATTTTAAAGGCTAAGCTACTGTAGCTCAGAAGCTCTTCAGTTTCTTCTACTGGAGCAAACTTCAGTCACAGGAGGAGACTGGATGTCTGGGGGTGGTTTCTACATCAACCATCTGTTTCTGCTGGTACTTGAGTCAAAGCCCACAATTGTCTCCCCTCTGCTTTCTCCTCAGCTAATCTCCTTAAACAGCCATGCTTTGCTACCTTTCATGTCTCTATGCTTTCTCTAGTGCATGTCTTGTAACATTACTTCCTTTTTGGCACAGAGTTCAGTTTTTGTTCTCAATCTTTTCTGTATAATGATGATCTTATTTACAGGCAGAGTACTTTAACTTTTCTAGACCTTTTCAGTAGCCAGCATGGCAGCAAGCATTTGTAACATCTGAATGATGTTGCTTTTCAGCTTTCCCATGAAGGAGGAACAACAGCATTCAAAAGAAAACTTCTCTAGACTGACAGCCTTGGCAGCTAACTGTAATGTTGGAGCTCAGAGCTGCTTTATCAATCAGGGACAAAAAAACCAACCAAACAAACAAAAAAACCCCACCAAAAACAAAACCCAGAAAGCTATGAACTGACTTAACTCTCTGGGAAGAGTGGGAAGAGGACACCAAAAAGAAAAAAAAAACTAGAGCAACTAAGTGGTAGTGTAAACTGTACAATAATAGTTGCATTTGCTGAAATTGCTAAGAATGAACATAGTAAAGTTTTTCCCAAGTGCGAGTACACAGTGATGTTACAGTTGGTCTAAAGAAGCTATTTGTCCAATCTCATGCAGTTTCATTGTTACTGAACTGTGCTAAACTTTTAGACACATCTGTACAGTTCAATGAGAAGATATTTAATGTCCTAAATAAAGCAATAAAAAAAGTTATAAGAAGATCATTGATGTGGTTCCTGTTATCATACAGAATGACATTATAAGAAAGAAGTTTGAGAATAACAAGATGAGAAATGTCCTCCCTGTTCTTCCCTGGTATTATATTACTCACTAATATGCAAGGCTGTGAACTTTAACAACTTGTTAAATGTGGAAATTTGTAACTTTTCATATAGGCAAATTGCTTTTCTTGTCCTTCCTTGCAGTTGATTAAATGTGCAAACTAATCCATATTTCCCAAAAGGTATTATGCAGTGCTTGCGGATAAACTGTTAACATCAGTCTAAAAAACTTTTGCTTTCTGAAGAATTTACATAGAATTGGAGTTTAAATTGACACAAACTTACATTTGTGAATGTAACTTCAAAGTTGTCATTTACAAGTCTACATGTGTTGGGAACATTGTTGCCTTCTGTGGTGCAGGAAAGTTTTAACTTTACTTTCATACTGTAAACAAGTGAGTTGTAGCTGCAGTTTCAAGTCTCACCTTAGAAAACCTGTTTGCTGTTTTACCAGAGGGTAATATATTTTTTGTCTACTAAGTAAGCAGGTATTGAATCAGCAACTGAGTGAAGGAAAAAGTTGTCTGGCACAATAAAATCCTGATATAAATTGGGAATCTGTTACAAAATGCTGCTAGAATGTTACCAGTTTCAAGACATGAATATGAAATCCCCAAATATCACCCTTTATGTTTCAGGGCATAATATAAAGTATCTTAAAGCACTGCAGGAAAAATATTGCAGGGATAGAGTTTTGGTTTTATTCTTTTCCTGGGTTAGTTTGACAGTAGCTGTTCTGCTACTGTCAATAATAGGAGTCTTCCATGGAAGAAAAAAGGAGGTAGCTTTGAATTTTGTGGTTGTTTTTAACAAGAAAATCCAACAAACAGCATTCAGCAGATAAACAGAAGAACCAGTTTTAACTGAATTTCAGATTTTTTTCTTTAAACTGCAGAGACCAGAAACAGATATTTTTTAATTTTGGCTATATCTCAGAACATCTCACATTTTGAGGAACTCTCTGAAAGTGGTAAAAACAGTGAGATTATACACACCCACAGTAGTTTAAATATACAAAAAGGTGCACAAGTCAGCTAACTGGTTACATTGGTCCATAACAAGAGAAGCTTGGCTTTCTTTTAGAGGTTAATTTTTTCTTAATCAAACACCTTGGGGCTATTTGTGATGCCTGCATTTCATACTAACTGTGAAAAGTTGATAGAATGAAGCATTCTTAGCTACAGTGTATTTTGCATTTGAGGTGACATGAAAGGTCCTTCCTTACAGGAGGTAACACACAGTTTTCACAACCTGGAGCAAAATCCTTTTTGTAACCGTATTTTTAATCCAGAAAACATGAGCAGCTGGGTGGGGGCGTGAGATGAGAGGAGTTTGGAACAGAATGTCTGAGCTGTAAATGGTCACATTTGTTAGCAAGAAAAAGCAGTCTCTTTTCGAGAGGGGTAGAATATGGAATCTATATGAAGCCTGTTACAACATTTGAAACAAGAAAAATCATGCAAAGGTCAAATGTAAAAAGGAAAAATTCTTAGGAAAACACTACCTCATTTTAAATAGGAAAAAAATGTGGAGGGGAGATGAAGTCAAAGGATGGTGGACAGAGCCACAATGATGAAGGGGCTGGAGCATCTTCCTTATGAGGAAAGGCTGAGGGAGCTGGGTCTCTTTAGCTTGGAGAAGAGGAGACTAACGGGTGACCTCATTTATGCTTTTAAATATCTGAAGGATGTGTGTCGGGAGGATGGGGTCAGGCTCTTCTCAGTGAAGCCCAGTGACAGGACAAGGGGCAATGGTTGTAAGCTGAAGCACAAGAGGTTCTGTTTGAATACAAGAACAATTTTTTTTCCACAGTTCAGGTGCCAGAGCACTGGCACAGACTGCCCAGAGAGGCTGTGGAGTCTCCTTCTCTGGAGATATTCAAAACCCATCTGGACGTGCTTCTGTGTGAGCTGGTCTAGGGAATCCTGCTGTGGCAGGGGGGTTGGACTAGATGATCTTTCGAGGTCTCTTCCAACTCCTAACATTCTGTGATTCTGTGATTCCTAGGGCTGAGAGCCCTCTGTTTTGTTATTGACTTTTCAATGGTGGGATTTTTTTTTTTTACCATGTGAGAAAAATGCTTTTACTGTTGAATGGAATGAGCATGTAGATTTTTGTGCATGTTAAATTCAGTTTGTAAAACTTAAAATCTCAAATGGGGTTTTGATAGAGTAATGTATCAGTGCTTTGACTTAGTCTTGTGTGTGTGTGTGTGTGTGTTCTGCCATCCCCTGGGCCAATGTCTGTGTAACTGTTTTGACAGCACTGAACACTGTTAATGAAATGAACATTAAGAGGTTTTTTTGCTGGTATTGCAAACTTAATCCTTTTCATTGTGTGATTGTTTGATGCCTTCTTGAGACCTGCTATGTTTATAAGAGAAACTGTAAAATAAAGTTGTAGCAATGACTGAAAAAGCTGCTGCTGGTAGAAAAATAAATAGCAAATCTTGCAGGAACTGCAAAGGTTGTCTTGATGGCTATGTATTAGGGGAAGCAATTGGAAACCTTCTCATCATGGTTTATCAGTCTATATGTTTGAGAGTGGTAAGACAAGGAAGCTTTCTTCAGTCTTTAGCCGAACTGAAAGCAAATGAGGGAGATAGTATGAGAGCATTGTATATATCTGTTCAAACACTACAAATGGACTATAAATCCTGAATACATGTATTACTAATGAACACTGCTGTAAATGGCTCATAAATAGGTGAAGGGCCAGAAGTACTTGTATCTAAATTTACCATATGGAGGAAATGTAAAAGCAGGCATCCCAGAATAAAAATTAGTCCTTGCCTGTAAATTTTGTAGCAAAATATTGTAGTTGTTCTGGCTTTACAAGTATTAAAATGCAGTATAAGTATTAAGCAGTTAATGTAGGGAAGTTCAAATTACTGTGAATAACATTTTTTTTAATTACAAAAAGAAAGAAAAACCACAAAAAAAAAAAAAAAAGAGCAAAGATTTTAAGAAACCACATCATTATATAGGCATGTACACTGACTATAGTTAATAACTTACAAACCCTTAAAACAGTTTGCTGGACTACAAGCCAACCATACACCTGTAGTTCAGCCTATTTTAACTGAATTTAAATTCAGTCAGTTGCATGGGGTTTTTTCATTCTTGTATCTCCACAAACAAATAGCATTCTTAGCTCTTACTTTGTAACATCACTATTGAAAACACTGGGTTATTCTTCAGATTTATTGTTATTTTGCTAGTCTTGTAATCTGTTCCCTTCTCTGCTTTGTGAAGTAACAACTACTAGAGAATAGCTGCCTTGTGTACTTGGTCTTGTGACAAAAATGTGTGTACTAAAATTTAGTTCTTTTTTTTTTTCTTTCAATCTTCAGATTTCCTATTTAAGTTCTTGGTCATAGGAAATGCTGGAACTGGGAAATCCTGTTTACTACACCAGTTTATTGAAAAGAAATGTAAGTAAATGTGAGCATAGTAAGAGTTCTCCATTGCTTTGTGTCACAGATGAAGGGTCTGCTTACCTGAGTATGTGGAAGTTCCCACCATTCTCTTACTTGTACAGATGAGGATTTTGAGTGAGAATTGTGTCCAGAACCATGCTGTACATCTTTGTTGCCTACAGATTGCCTATTATCAAAAGCTTGGTATTGAGCAGTATTCTCTATTACTCTCCAATAGATATAAGAGAATGTTGATGAAAATACAGTCTTTCTGTAAGAATTACATTCTGCAGCTGTAAGCTTCCCTAGACATATAGGAGAGACTTTTGGAAAAATACTGAGCAGATGAAACAAAAGTTGAATTGTGTGAGTAGACTTAGAAAGCCTGTAGTCTCTTTCTAAATAAATAGACACTCAACTGCTCTTTAAGGACTGTGTTCAATGATAAATACTAGTAGAGACTCCATTATAACTGCTATTTAGAGATGAACAGATGATACAAAAGAAAATTTTCTGTTGGGTAGTGCGTTTAGCATCAAGATTAAACAAAAATATTATGCATTTAGAAAACTTACTAATTCTAAGGTGGCTGTTATCTTTCTCAACCAAATGGTAGTTCATCATATCTCTTGAGGAATAGGATAATAATGTGTAATTATTATTAAAGAACATGGTATTATTCTATGATTGAACTGTGACCTTGCTTCTAGTAAGGGCAGTTCTGCATTGCAGAGAATCTGTGATACCAACAGGGTACACAGAGCAACTATCTTAACATTGTGCTTTAAAGAAGTAGCTCTTGCTTATTCATGGGCAAGTCTGGTTTTGTGTTCTGCTTTTCCATGAACTTCAATTTTAAATTGCATCCAACTATTAGAAACCACAGTTGGAAAAAGTGTCCAGACATTATCTTGCCATTTATTAATCTGATCTGGGAATGATTTAGGGCAAGCCTCTCTCAAAGTAATTTTACATTGAATAAACTGTTCAAAAACTGTAAGAATGTTGATTTCTGCATGGTGGCAGTAGACTTAGAGAGGCACTGAATTTGATGGGTCAGGAAGAAGCCTGTAATTTAAACACAAAGGTGTTTTGATTTTACCTAATTTGGATTACATAAAAACTATTTACTCACTCGAAATATTTTCCAAGTAAGTCTGGTTTTATTTCTTTTTTTTTGTAGTCAAAGATGACTCAAATCATACTATAGGAGTGGAATTTGGTTCAAAGATCATAAATGTTGGTGGTAAATATGTAAAATTGCAGATATGGGATACTGCAGGACAAGAGAGATTCAGGTACCTTTCTCAATGTTTTTGTGTCCGTTATTGAATTGTTGCTGTGGATGTTGGGCATTATTTATGCCTGCTTATAAGCAGGCATATTCTGAGATTCTGAGGAGCTTGGATGCTTTGTATTTTCAGAGGCTTGTGCAAATTCTGCTCTTTCAAGTGTTCACAGACTTGCAGTTCCTTTTTTCCCTGTTGTTTTTTATAATCTATCTAATTCTTATTTTAAGACTGGTCACAGCTCTGTGTCATTAGCAGGTTCGTTTTTCTTCCTCTACTTTTTGAAAGATGCTTTGCTTTACTTTCCTTGCCTGCTTCTCTTCAATTTAAGGAGTCTTAAATTGTTCAGTTACAGCTACTTTACTCTTTCTCAGTGCTGAGAGTTCAAACATAAGTTAATTATGCTGTTTTCATATCACAGAGACCACCATCAACTCCCAGTTCTGTATCAGGCCATATTATATGATGACACATAAAGCTTCAGCAGCATATAGTTCATAATGGACTTTGAGAATCCCTGTACAGCTACCTTTAGTGAAAGTGCTTCATCAGAAGTCTAGTTGTAAATAGTCTACTGCTGCATAACGTTGTCTAAACCCCATATTTTATTTTAAATATGTCAAAGGAATTCTGTTTCATGATCCAGATTGCATTATATTAAACCAGATTTGAAACAAGGAAGATATTACAGAAATGTGTGTCTGTAATTCTGTTTCAGGTCTGTAACAAGGAGTTACTATAGAGGAGCTGCAGGTGCTTTGCTTGTCTATGACATAACTAGGTAACTCTTTTTCTTATAAACTACCAGATGCAGTGAATGAATAATGATTCCTCCCCAAGTGCCTAATCTTCTCACTGAGAATGGATAGAAAGAAAAGAAAATAAGCATAAGAAGTACATCTGACTTAGTGCGTGCTTGAGTTTTGGAACTAGCTTTCATGAGATATTGTAAATGTCAAAAAAGTCAACAGTCTCAAAGGATTTTACAAGTACATGGGAACTGGCTCACCAGTAGCTGTTCTAATCATGGTGGACCACACACAACTACTGGCTCAGGGAGCATAAGTGCCCAAGTGTAGTAAATTCTTAAAATCCCACCTGAAACTTACGAGTCAGCTGAATTCCAATTCACTCTGTCATCCCAAAATTTCATACAGAAAAGGCTGAAACTAGTTTAAAGCTTAAAATTTTAGCTTTTCACATTAAGAAGGTATTTTATAATTATATGTATTTATTTATTTATTGTGGTTGATTCAGTTGTGCTTTCTAAATCTGGAAACTTTTAAACTGTTTCATGAAGGAATTTGATCCTCTTCCCAGTCCATAGCTGGCACATTGAGAGGTGTATGTGACTTGCCTGACTAGCAGCAATTTGTTGTTTGCCACAACTACAGATTTGCCTTCTGAATTGTAGTTGAGTGATGTGTTCCTGAGCAGTCAGTGTGTCCCAACAAAGGGTGTCCCTTCCTCCACAGCCGGGAAACCTACAATGCACTCACGAACTGGCTGACGGACGCGCGAATGCTAGCGAGCCAAAATATCGTCATCATTCTGTGTGGAAACAAGAAGGATCTCGATGCAGATCGTGAAGTTACTTTCTTAGAAGCATCCCGCTTTGCACAAGAAAATGGTAAGTCTAGAATCTTCAGGGAGCATTCAGGGGGGTGTAGTACTTTCTTTTTGCAGTTAGGAAGTGCTTTGCCCACTGTATGTTGTCAAATGTCTACAAAAAAACCCAGTTCTACCAGTACATAAGAGACAGAGAGGGGACAGTGCCTGCGGTGGAAACTACATTTAAGTCTCATTACCAGTGATAGCTTCTATGAAGATATTCAAAACCCGTCTGGATGCACTTCTGCGTGACCTGGTCTAGGGAATCCTGCTGTGGCAGGGGGGGTGGACTAGATGATCTTTCGAGGTCCCTTCCAACTCCTAACATTCTGTGATTCTATGTGGAGATATGTTACCTAGAGAATTTAATACAATTCAGGTATTAACCTGGATAAAAAGAGCATAATGTCATAGTTTTTGGGATACTATAAATTC
Organism: Galbula dea; assembly: GCA_013399015.1. Lineage (NCBI taxonomy): Eukaryota > Metazoa > Chordata > Aves > Piciformes > Galbulidae > Galbula > Galbula dea. The sequence continues at coordinate 902,403 of VWZX01012694.1, forward strand.
AGTAGATCATAGACAAGGTTGGATGGGGTGTGCTGCTGTTGGAAGCAATGAGAGTTACTCGTAGCGAAAATGAGTTCGGTGCATGGCATGGATCCAGAGGACTATTACCTGGTGTCTAGTATTCAGAATTTCCAGTCTGAGGATGCATTTCTCTGGCAACTAAAGCCAATCTCAGTCTAGCCTTCTGTGCTGTAGTCCTGCCATCAGTAAAAGCTGGATTTGCTTTTATAGATCAATTATAAATAGTCTTTTCTACCAACTGTGGCTAGTAACTACCCTTTTGCATGTAACTTTCTATTAATGGAAAACTATGTGATGTTCTTTGGTTTCATGTGCTGTTTTGCAGCCACAGCAGAAATTACTATCCTTGGATTCCACCCTTCTAAGGTTGATGTATAAATTTCAGAGGAAGTTTGGTGTGATTTTGCTGCCAAAAGCTTCATTTTTCCAGACCATACTGTTTGACAAAAGTTCTCATGAAGACAATTTTTATTGTTTCTAGCTTTCATGATTTGAGTTACTATATCAGATATTCCAGACTTGGTTTAAGATTGTTTTTCTGGTGTCAAATACAGAGCTGATGTTCTTGGAAACAAGTGCACTAACAGGGGAAAATGTTGAAGAGGCCTTTGTACAGTGTGCAAGAAAAATACTCAATAAAATTGAATCAGGTAAATTGAGATTTATATTCTTTTCTTTTCTTTTTTTTTTTCCCCTGAAAACTAAAAGTGCACATGGAAATGCCACAATTCAAAGTTCTCTGATAGAATTAACCTAAAGAATCAAAATTCTGTTGTGGTAGAATAACCTGTTTGGTTTCTAGGTGCTTCCCATACATGTCAACAGGAATGGATGTTAATCCAGATCTGTATATCTAAAAGGGGGTGGTGTCAATTATAGATGTTTTCACAGTATTTGCCTTATCAGTTATCTAAGTGTAGGCTGTGGGTTTCTGTGCTCCTACAAACATCAAGCCTAACATTAGACAGGCTTAGCAATGGAGAAGAAAAACTTGTTATTAGGGCAGACATAACTTTTAATTCTGCTTCTCATAGGTAGCAGGAAATACAGTAGAGAGAATTTAAACAGTAATACTGAAAATTTCAGGGATGTTTCCTGGCAACTGTGTTTCTCTGAAGGGACCTTCCTGGCTCTCTCTTGAAACCATTTTTGCTTTTGCAGCTATAGAAATACACCAGAAGCTTCTCAGTGCAAGTGGGCAGGTCTCTATTGGAGACAGGCTCATAAGTATTAGGTGTCATTACAGCTAATTTGCATTCTAGTTTTCCTGTCTCATATTCTAGCTGTCTGATATCTTCAAAGTTTTAAGTATTGGTCATATTGAAAACTCTGTCTCAGACTCTTAATTACGTATTTTCAATGCCACACACAAAGTTTTTAGATGAAAAGAATATGGTATTTTCATTATCAGTCTGAGGTTACTGCATCAAATCAATCCCAAAAAGTAGCTTTCATTTTAAACAAACAAACAAAAAAACCCCACAAAACCTCCAAACCAAACAAATAAAAAATTACAGAAGAAAGTGATATGGGTTTGGAATTGCCTAAAAGTAAACAAAATTGCAATAGATCTCTCCATAACTAGAGCAGAACATCATTATGCATTTTTTTTAATCTGATGTTGTCAGTTAAATTGGAATGTATTATTTGCACATGACCCATCTTCTTATGATGCTTTTGTTTCTCATCAGGAGAACTGGATCCAGAAAGAATGGGTTCAGGTATTCAGTATGGAGATGCTGCCTTGAGACAGCTGAGATCACCACGTAGAGCACAAGCACAAAGTGCTCAAGAATGTGGATGTTAAAGAAACAAAAGGCAAAATCCCAAATACTTGCTTCAGATACAGAAGGTAAGGTTACAACAATCTCAGGGGGTTGGGTAAATTACCATAGTTCATAAATGTGCTGTGTCAAGTGCTTGTCTTTTTCACAGTTAGCCTGTGGAGTAACACACAGTAGAATGGATTATCTTTTATGTTTGTGGGGTTTTTTTCTACTCTCTGTCCTCCAAAGCAAGACTAATGCTCTTACTGAATTATTTCTAGGTCTTTGCTTACTCTGAGTAATGCTGTGAAAAACATTTTGAAATTCTATATTCCTTAAACCTATTATAGCCCTAACAGTTACCTAATGCATTGTAGAGAAGGTGAATAATTTCTGTTGTATCATGGACAAATAGTACTAGAAATGAGAATTCACAAAATGCATGGTGCAGTATCTTGTCCAGAGCTATTATATGGGGTTTTGTTCTGAAAACATGGTCTGTCTTTGAAGACTAAGACTTGAAAATTAAAGAAAATACTGGATTTCAAATTTCCACTGCCTTTTTTTTCCTACCTAGAAGCAGCCTGAAGTCATTCTGGTTCATGTCTGTTATGAAATAACACAGAAACAAAAGAATAGTAGTATTTGCTGCTTCAGCAGTGTTGTCATCTAAAGTACCTCTTCTAGGGCTGTTGGAGCCTCTGGATTGGGTGTGCAGTCTTGTAAAGGTCCTACAAAAGCATTCTGCAGAGAAAGTGAGGAACAGATTTTTCCCTTTAGCTGTGGTATAAGAAGAGACTTATAAGTCACATCACCTGCTCCTAAGAGCAGCTTGGTGGTTAGTCTTTCTTATAAACAACTGCCCATAAGATACCTCTCAATATTCACAGATTTCACTTATCTCCTTGCAGTTTGCAAGTGGCTCTTAGGACAGTCCTTTCTCCCTGTGTAGTTGACTATTCTGATAGAATTAATCCTTATTTCTCTAATATTAGGGCAGGGATATCAAAATAAGCAAGCACTGTAGGCATAGTTACTACATCATTTTTACTGCATTCATTTTTTTATCAGTCTGAGCGGTGCCTAGCAGCAGGAACTTTACAGCATATTAAATAAGGCAGTACACCTTCTACATTCATATCTTGTTCTATATTCTGGGAGCTTAGCTCCCAATTAAAGCTCAGAGTTTTAAATAATGGATAGAAATCTTTGAACTGCTTTCCTCCTTTTTCCTCCTGTAAAATGCCATCCTTCAACCAAGAGACTGCTGGGAAAAGCTATTCAGTTCAGTTTGGGTACAGCTCTAGAGCAGTGAATATTTATTGATTTTTATTTGGGGAGTTTTCAGCTGGATCAGATGTAACTGATGGAGTTGTTCTGTATTTTACAGCTGTCCTTGCCAGTGGGTTTTGAAGAAACAGAAAAGCTTGAAGGCTATGCATATTTTTTAAAAACATCTAGCCACTATCTGCCAACAGACAGATAGGCTCCACTGCTGACAGGAAGGTGTACCACGTGGTGCAGGGCAGGAGTGTTCACATGACACACAAGTGAAAAGTGAAATGCAAAGTAAACTTGGTAACTTGGTGGACTATTAAGACTGGTACTTGTATGTAAACATTTTCTGTTACCTATTTTTGTTCCCTCATCTTTAGTTTAAAGCATTGCTATATACTGTAAATAATTTAACAGTAAATTCACAAAGCATGGTATATTTCTGTATGCTGATAGAATGTTGCACTACAAGCAGTTTAATAGTTTATTTTTTTACCATATAAACAAATTTAACTGAGGTAGGCTTGGTCATGGTTGTTTGTTGCACAATAGTTTATATATATATATATATATGACCTAAATTATGAAACCACTGGCACTGTCAGTGAGGGGTTGTTTTATTTTTTTTCTTACTTAATTTGCCACCTTCTTACAAATTGTTGAAGTGACTGATACTCAGCTTAGGGTTAGAACCCACAGTGATGTTTACTGATATGGAAAAGTAATTTTTATTGATGCTCACTTACTCTCTTTTATCACAGTTCCTAACTTCTCAAGCTTTTTTATCAAACTTCAAAAGTTTAGAAAAAATACTTTTAAGTTTCTCAAGTGCCCATTGACTGTCTTGGATCTTCTTCTTGGTCCTTATGTTTTGCATAGGACTGGTATCATGACAGTGGAATGTATATGTGAACAGAACTGTGCATCTTCTGTAAGTGGTGTAATTCTAGGGCAGAGGCATGGGCTTATAGAGAATTACTACAGTAGTTCTCCTAACCTCTTATCACAAACAGAGCAATCAGCTGTGGAAATACCTCTGTTGAAGCATACCTGGTGAGATACAAACAACCCAAATAGGTGGTTCTAGAGTATCCTGAATGCCTAAAGTATCCTAGAATGAAAATACTAGTTTATTTTTCAAAAACATACATGAAGTACAATTAAGAACTTGAATTTTAAAATTAGTCTTTAAACTTAGAAACCTTGTCTTGCTGGAGCTCTGCCTTTGAACTTCATGTGAATACACTGTGTGTCATGCTGTCCACAATGCCTCCAGGGGACTCATGTGATGGAAGGAAAAAAACAAGTGTACTACTTATGTTTTTCTTCCTATGAAGCTCATCAAGGGGAATTTTTGCTTTGGTACCTTTTTGTTTGTTTGTTTTTAATGTTAAAACACGCAAGTCAGAGTTTCTTCACTGCCCTCTTTTTATTGTGAGGAAGAGGCATAAGGCAAGAGATTAGGAATCCTGTCCTCATTCCTCAGCTGGAGACAGAAGAGGAAGAGACTTGCAGAGGGTCCAAGAGGGAGGATCAAACCATAAGGTATTGCATATCATTTTTACAGTACCATGACAATTGATCAGGTAAGAGACCTGTGGCTTTTGTTTTGCCAAATAAGGAGCTACAAATCTAACCTGGTGTTTCTGGAGGTAGCTGAACTCAACCCATTCAGCGAGGTAGTTTCACTTGCACTGATGGAAATCACTAGTGATGTTTTTAGTTAGCTGTGTAATTAGAAATGGGATATCCCCTTGGAAACATAAAATAGCACAAAATAAAATTTGAGCAGAACACAGAATTAAAATTCCCAGGTGAAACATGCTTTTTAAATTCTCTCTATATGAATCCTTTCTGCTTAAGGGTTACTTGTCAAACGCATGTTTAAAAACTGAACCAGAAAACTGATGTTGTAATTTAGAGGGCAGTTAAAGCACAAGAGTAAAGCAAGAATTGTGTTTAAAACTATTCCCTTTGTGCTGACATTTTTAGTTCAAATAGATGCTTACCTCAAAACTGCACACCTTAGGTCTTCTCTGAATTAAAAAAAGTCACTTTTGCTTTGTACCTCAAAAGTCAAAAAGGAGTGTGGCCAGCAGGTTGAGGGAGGTGATTCTCCTCCTCTATTCTGCTCTCCTGAGACCCCACCTGGAATATGGCATCCAGTTCTGGAGCCCCCATTACAAGAGGGATATGGAAGTGCTGGAGCAAGTCCAGAGAAGGGCCATGAGAATGATCAGAGGACTGGAGCACCTCTCCTATGAGGACAGACTGAGAGAGTTGGGGTTGTTCAGTCTGGAGAAGAGAAGGCTCCGAGGAGACCTTATTGTGGCCTTCCAGTGTCTGAAGGGGGCCTACAAGAAAGCTGGTGAATGACTTTTTTAGGAGGTCAGGTAGTGATAAAACCAGGGGAAATGGGTGTAAGCTAGAGGAGGGTAGATTTAGATTGGATATTAGGAGGAAGTTCTTCACTGTTAGGGTGGTTAGACAGTGGAACAGGTTGCCCAGAGAGGTTGTGGAAGCCTCATCCCTGGAAGCTTTTAAGGCCAGGCTGGATGGGGCTCTGGGCAACCTGATCTAGTGGAAGGTGTCCCTGCCAGGCAGGGGGTTTGGAACTAGATGATCTTTAAGGTCCCTTCCAACTCCAGTGATTCTATGATAAGCCTAAGTTTCATTTTTGAAAAGGCTGTTGAGTCTAAAGACTTTTATCTCTCTCCCCTACGTATCCTGTTATATCTAGGATTGGATTTGTTACATACCTGATAATTATTTGCAAGGAGTATTCTCTTCCTTGTAAGAGCATGAAGTATTTTTGAAGATGCTTAACTGTGCATTTACAAGAACATCAAAGAACTCCAAGGAAACTTACCTGTCTTAAATCCTCACTCAGTGTATTTTGGCTTCCAGTACTCAGATTGGAAGTAATTACCAAAAGCAAGTCCTCTGAAGTAGACATTGGATGTAGTTGTCTCCCCCAGTCCAAATGGATGTGTTGCCATTTGGCCACATCTGCCAGACTTGAGGAGGGTGTTGGCTTCAAAACCCCAAACCAGTTGTGGAACACTAGGAAAAGATGACATATTGGAGAATCTGTTCCCCCCATGTTACCACAACCTAAGTTTCTTGGTACACTGACAAAGGTGAAAACTGAACACTTAGTTATCAGCTGGGGCACAGCACAAGTAAAGCTGAAGGCCTCCTCTCACTGTGGCAATGGCTGAAGTAGTGTTGCTCAAAACTCCTTTCCATTATTACAGCAGCAGTTGAAAGGAGCAGAGGACTTGCTTAATTATTTTAAATTCTTTAATTGTTTTTAAATAGATATTTTAGGGGTTTTGCAGGGATTTTACTTCTTCCTGTCCTTTCCCCTTTATATACAAGAGTGCATTCTTTTTGATACTTGGTTCTTGCAATCATTTTGGTCAAAGTATCTGTGGTTAAAAAGCAATAAGCACAGTTTTATTCTTTCTGAAATGGTCTTAAGCTGTCCCCTTCCCTTCTGGAAGGAAAGAATAGTGTCCTTATGAGTTCAACTTGTTTATACCTTTTAACATATACTGTATACACATTAACAAAGTTAATGTGCATGTTTTATAGTACTGCAACCTTTTGTGCAGCATCTCACTGACATTTTAAAAAACTTTATAAAATGGCAACTCCTGAAAGAAATAGTATTGGAAGCAATAGTGCTCAACAGTGCAAGCTATATTTTTTACTGTTTCTCCTCTGAGGGTTGTTTTTATTTCTAAAAATAAAACATCAGGCCAATAAGAGCCCTGGAGTAGTTTTTAAGCTTCAGCATTATAGCTTACAGCAAACCAAGCTTAGCTCACCTAAACAGTAAGTGATAAATAGGTTACATGATGTAGGGTTTACGTGCAAAATTCTTACTTTATCAAAGCAAGATAGCTTGGAGTTTTATATGAAATAGCAGGGATCTGTACCCTAGGATTTATTGAATATGGAGCTTTAGCTGTCAGATCATTAAAACAACCCTAAATGTCTTCTAAAGCCTATGCCTTGCCTTTCACTGAGTCTGGTGGCCTACAGTATTGCATTTAATGCTTGTATCTAGCACCAAATAAAGAATCTTTGATTTTTCTAGGTGTCTTACAGCAAATTCTGTTGTACAAGTTGTACCTTAGATCGTCTTGGAAAAAAACACTTTAAATACACTGCATCATCAGTGTGTGGCTGGAGGAGCAACAGCAGTTGCTAATGGAGCTGTAGTACTTCAGTGTGTTTCCCAGGGGCACTCTCTGGTGGCAGCCTTGCCTATGGCAGGGGAGGGCACAACCCTCCTGCTGCCACCCACTGTTAAGAGATGAACAAGACATCATTTCCTTTCTGTGTCCTACGGCTACAAAGGTGCACTTAGCCTCCTTGTCCTCCTGCACTAACGACCAGGTATGAGGTGGATCTGCCTAGGTCTCTTGGACAATTTGCCTTCAGAAGTTCGCAACTGAAGTCACATTTATTTATTTAACCTCTAGAATTCAACTAGGTAACTTATGGCTCAAAAGTACACAGCTCCTTTAAGTCTTTTAAAAAACAAATGCTATCAAAAAACCCAATCCCTGATTACTGTGCAGCTCCCTCATTTGCATGCTATTCTACGTATGCTGAAAGAATTAACACTATAAAAATCTCAAGAAATACACAGTAAAGACCAAGTGTCTTTCATTTACTACAGATCCAGCAGCACACAGACCATAAGTGTAGCCATCCTTTAATAGCTTTTTTCCCCCCTATGTCACCCCCTTCTTCTAAAGCTCTAAAATAAGATTCCAGAAGGCTTCAGCATGCCTAACATTTCTGACAGCTATTATGTTTCAGGCTCTATTTTCTCGCAGAAAAAGCCTGTCAGATTAGGAAAGGGTATTAAGAATCTGTGGGAGAGTTACAAGAATATAGGAGACAAGCTTCAGCTCTCAGCTGAACTTTTAACTGTAATCTAACCCTTCACCTAACACCAGTCTTTACAGAATCCTGTCACTTCCCAGGAGAGAATATCTTGGTCAGAAGCAGCCAGAGTTGCACACAGACTAAAACACCAGAAAACCTGCAACCCCAAAACACACAGTCCAAGCAGTCAAGGCACTTTGTGTCATTCATTTTATTCATGTGTACAAGTTGACACTACACTATTAAATATAGACAATACAGAAGCATTAAAACCAAATACTGTTTATAAATTTTTTAAAACACATATTGCTTCAAGCTTAGATGGTATTTCCTTATTGTTTTTAAAGTGAATTCAGTGCTAACAATAGCTGAGGCAGCTTCCCATTCACTTGTATCCCTCATTTTATAGAGGCTACAGTCAAGGTGTTGAGTCAGGCTCCATATATGGCTTTGCTGCTGAGTGCACTAACTGAGCTGGAAAATAAACCAGAATACATCTAGGTTACAAAACACAAAGCCCTCAGATTGCTAAGCTTTTGGTCCCTATTACAGTAAAAAAAGAAAAAGCCAGAGACACCTTTATAATTCAGTGGTACTTCATTATACCATAAAAAAAGAGCAGATACATTTCCCTAGATGTAAAAATCCTATTAAATGGCATTTGCTACCTGGATAAAATTCTTCCCCAGAATTCAGGTCTGTCCCTCAGTTTAAGTTTGGCTAAGTTTAGGTATCACCTTGAATACCTCAGCTTCTAGTGAAAAAGTCTGTAGTTCCTAGTTGCAAAGATGAGACAGCAGTGACTGAGCAGGCATGCTACTGTACTTTGCAGGGACATTCTTACACAGCTTTCAGTGTCACATTTTACATTGTAAACACTAGGCTTCACAACACTATAGTTAAGTTGCAGCATTACACATTGTAGAAATCTTGTTTCACTTAGCTAAGTACTTTCAGAAACAAAAGAATAAACATTTATTTTAATAAAGGCTTTGGACAACTACTGTGTTCTTACAATGTTCTGCTTCTGAAACAGGAGTGAGAAGTGGTCATCTGCTAACTGAACTCAAGAGTCCATGCAAGACAGTTCAGAGCTTCCTTAATTGACAGGGTGACATTCCCTAGGTTTTCTATTTTTTATTGAGTCCAATTTCATGCAAAACAGCTACCTCCTGTGAGAACCTATGGAATATAGTTGAAGTTTTTACACTGGAGAAGTTCTGCTTTCCAAGTCTATTGGCTTTTCATTTGTTACCAAAATACTAAAGCTTTACAGACTTCAGCCTGGCACATGCCAAGTATTTTGCATATGCAACTTGCAGTTATCAGAACAACACTATTTCACATAGTCTGAGCAAACTTACTAGCCTTTTGTTAGCCAAATGATGCCCAAATGCAGGAATGCTACCTGATTTGCAGAATAATTTACCGCTCATTTCAGGCATTACATTACTTAAACAAGACAGTACCAAACATAGCACTGTGGGTTATTTTTAGCTACAGACCATCTGAGAAAAGCATGACAGTTACTCACATGACCTGATTAGTGCCACTGCTGTCTTCTAGCAAATTGTTTTGGTGGTGAACAGCTCTTGACCAGACAATAAGAACTAGATCATTTCCCCAGTACACAGCAGTCTTAATGCTCTTGAGGCTCATCATGCTCTGTAGAAGACCTGAACAGGCTTGTTTGGGATTCTTTAAAGTTTGGTACCCAGTATCCAAGGCATAAGATATTTAAGCCTTCTATAATTATTGGAAAGACCAATATCTAATGGGAGATCCATCTTATCCAAAAATGGGTGCTTAAGGCAGGAACAGTCATCATGGCTCCACCGTTCTTAGTGGGAAGAGAATCTGTCTTTCAAAGCATGGCAAGGTAAGTCCTGCCCTACAATCAAGGAAACTGTTTAATGTGACAAAATGGCACAGTCCATCTGCTGTAGTTACATAAAGCCTACAAAGCCTGTGGGACACAGGAACAGGCAGAGTTTTTATTGAGTAAGGCTGTTAAACACTCCTGAGTTAGTGCTTTGATACTGTTCAAAGCTAGGGTGGATTTCTGAATTGAAACAGCATCTGAAGCAACTTAAGCATATTTACAGCAGCTATTTGAAAAGGAAAAGAGCATGAAAAAAATCATATGGAATGAAGGCATCCTCTGGAATAGTTTGCCTCAGTTTTGGGCACTGTTCTAAAGTTTTAGTAAATTCTAGCCTGCAGTTTCCTTAAAAGCTGGAGTAAAGTTAATTTTGCTGGGTGTAAAACATTTACTCATACTTTGCATTTCCAAACTTAAAAGCTGTAAGATCTCTAGCTGTCAGCCTGAACAAGAGTTGTCTGTAATTTGATATCTTTATGCTTAAAAGACAGGTTAAAATCAGATTATAATTTCATGAATTCTAGGACATCCTAGCAATATTAAAATTGAGAGTAATGAAACCTTTACTGATGTAATTAACACTAGGAGGCAGCAGTGCTTGATCCCTTTGCATGATTACTTGCTTTCAATAACACAATCAAACTTTTCAGTAACCATGTAACTATGTTGCCATAGTAATTCTAAAGTCCTGCTCAGAGATTGTGGAACAAAACTAAGACTAGTGCAACTTTCTGCTGCAGAAGTGCAAGTGTGCTTCCTCTAAGAAGGTGTCCAGTCTGTAAAACACAAGCTTCAAAACAATTAAACTGAGATAACCAACATCCGTAACAACACAAAACACATCTGAACGAAACTTTGAAGCTCACAGCTACAGCAATAATCTGCCTACTAAAGTTTAGTTATCAAACTGAAGAAACAAATTTACAATAGCCTGAGGGAAGAAGCCACTGAGGATCTCACAAACAATGACTGTCTTACTATCTAGAGAGTGGACCCACAAAGTGAGAGAAATCAAACTCCATTCTACGTTCTTGCTTACTAAAGGATGCACCTCTCCTACCCCATCCTCTCCCCCCCCCACTTCTAGTGGGAAGTTCTCTACCAGTTTTGAGGCAGAAAGCTTCTCAGGACTTTATCCACAAGTTTTATCAACATGAATTTAAAGTTTAAAACCTTTCAGAGTATACTTGTACAATACCAAATGGAATGGATACTGCACTCTCAGGCCTGCTAAGCATAATAGATATTAAGTGTTAAAAATAGACTTCATTAGACAGGAGCCAGCCCCTTCCTTCAATAAATGCATTTCCATAAGCACAGAGTGTGTCCACAATCCTGTAGTAGTACAACTTGATACTGGTAGAACAAGCAACTGCTTACTGAGCAGCAACTATCAGATAATGATTGTCTGTATTGGTTATTTGGTGCAACTGGCATCACAACAGCAAAATTCCTATAGCTGTTTCTTGCCCTGAAAATTGGTACTTTATTCTAATGACCTTAGAAACAGCAATAAAAGTTAACATCAGCAGATTCACTAATCAACATTTCTTGAACGTTTGCACATACAGACAGTACTTGGTATTTGCCTGCCTAATGCATCTACATTTATTAGTGCTGTTTATCAAACCCACTGGCTTTCCTGTTACCTGTCTTAATATACTTATTTTGGTAGAAATATTAAATCAAATAGGACTACAAATGTAAAGGCACCTCCATCACACCTTTAAAGTCTTTCCCCAATGCCACCTCCCCATGACTTGGACTTTTAAAATAAGGGACAACAGATTATTTATAATCAAGATCAAAAAAGTGTTTGCTTTGACTCCCTGTGTGCTAAGGCTACCCCCTTCCAACCCCAAAACAAGTCAACTGAAGCATTAGAAAAGTTCCCAAAAGGGGAATAGTTTAAAAGTTTGGATAGCTATATCTAAAAGCCTCTTCAAATGTTATGGCTCCAACAATACACCTTACTGTGAGGTAGGTAGCCAAGATAAAAACATTGTAACAAATATTTTAACAGCTGGAATCTCCCTATAAAAACCTTGCATATAAGTAGTTTGGTTCCTTGCACCAGTGTCCTGATAATGCTTTACTTTTGAAGATGCCTAAGGGAATCCACCTTCACCGAGCTCTTGCTGAGTAGCATCTCATGTACTCTGTCATCCAAGGGTTATCTGGTGGGGAGGGCTTCACTCCCCAAGCTTTCTCTGCTTCTGCTGATCGTACTCGCCTCTGAGAAAGCTTCCTTTTGTCCACTTGTCTCCTGTTCTTTGCTCGGAGAGCAGATTCGTGAATCTAAAAGACCAGAGTTAGTATTACAGCAGGAAAAGAGTCTAGAACACCCCCAGGAAAGCTGAGGATCACTCTGTATTTGTCCCAACCCCCATCCTGAAGACACAGGTTTTGTTAGCAAGATTATTTTCTTCTGCTGTTTGTATCACTAAATAGTACAGGTTGCTTTTATACAAAATGCCCCAGATTCTGTTATGCATTATCTCTCACTTCACACTACTAAGTGGTTCCAAATCTTGAATATGTTTTCCAGTCTTACTCTGGCATATTCTAAAAACCTTGCTTCTCCAATTTCTACTATTTAAAATTCTTGAACATCCTTCAGTATGCCCAATCATCCCTTAAAAGCTAAGCTAAGGCCCGACCCCAGAGACTCCTTACTAGAGTCTGAAAAAAACCCAGTTTTGACAACATGCTGCAGGCACACCTACCTATATTTTTATATTAATATCTTGCTATATTTCCCCAAATACAATCTTAAAATCAAGCTTCTGTTTGCTTGCTTCCATCTCCAGATTTAGAACTGTCTCCCATCTCAGTTAGGGGAAGTTACACCTTTCAAGCATTCAACAAAAGTGACCTAGCCAGGCAGTAAGCAGTCAGCTCCCACAAAGAAACATCCTTAGAATTGTGTAGTGCTTTGTCACTAAGTGTTTCAGAAGTGTCATGCCCAGTCACTCCAAACTCAAGACTTGATTTTAGAGGTTCTCTAACTGTTTTTAACACAAGAAATGTTAGAAGTCTTCAAAAGTACAAATATCTCCTCTCAAGTCAGGCATGAGCCTCTGTTAGGCTTCAGTATAAAGCACCAGTCAACAGTTTCCACCACTGACCAAAGCTTATCAATCCAATAACACTATCCTTTATCAGGAAGGGTAGCTTCTTTCAAGAGCTGCAAGGCCCAAATTCCTCATTTCCCTCAAAGAGTTGAGCTGTCCAGGAAAGATTATGCTTCATACCCCTTCCTAAACAGCCTGTCAGAAGTCAGCTCTATTTTACACATCAAGAACGCCACCCACCATAATCCTCATACTAGAGGATGGATGACAGATTCAGAGTCTACATTAGTAGTAAGATAAAGACAAGACACTGTCAGATCTCTGGACTGCCAGATCTCAGTCACAGTCCAATGATACTGAATAGGGGTCCACATTCAAATTTTTAAGGCAAAAAATGACATCAGAGTATTCTGCACACTGAGTCCTATACAAGGCTGAATCCAAAAAATAGTTGGAATAGTAAATTCATTCTACACACAGGCATACATTAATGACTTTGTTGTTGTTTTACCAGCCCAGGAGAGTTATGGAAAAGAAAGATCTGTTTTAACACTCCAACCTTAGCTTTTCTTTCTAAGGAAACAGACCCTGCTCCTGCATAATCTTGGTGCTGTCCATGACCATATGAATTTTATTTGTGCTACTTTGTTGATGTTTACATCAACCCTGCAATCCATCAGCCATCTGATAGACCACTCTGCTCTCAGCAAGAAGTTTCCTGCTGGCAACCCACTGAACCAACCTGCTAGGCAGATATTTAGCAGCAAAGCACTCATACCTTCTCCGTGAGGCTCCCGTTTCTGGGAAGTGCCCCAGCAAAAGTCACTCACAGCACAAGCACTACCCCAGTGTTTATATACCTGCCTGCTATAGGCTGCCTGGTGCTAACTGCCTGCTGCTTTTCTCTTGTTTTGAAGTTCAGAATGCAGAAATACATTTAAAACAGCCAGTTTTGCTGGTTGCACTGTCACAGCCAGAAACAAAAGATAACCAGCTTTAAGCAGAACTTGCAAGTAGTAGTCAAACATGGGAAGTTTCAAAACAGATTAACAGTTAAGAGCTATTTGATTTGGACATGTTGAACATCTTCAAGTTTACTGCTAGATATTCATTTTTAGAATTTATTACTAGAATCTTCATGCTCTCAAAGACATCCCTGAGAATTTCTAACTAGATATTAGACATTTATCTAATCCAGGCACTAAGTAGCCACTACCCTGTAACAAAACAGAAGCTTTCACTTACTTCGTTTGCTGAAGCAGAAGCACAGACATTGTGAGTTTTCTGGCTTCCAGTATCTGTCTGTCTTTCTCCCCACCCATACAGAGCAAATGGATGTTTATTCTCCTTTGGGGCATCTGTCTTTTGAGGACTTTTGGCTGATCTTCGACCATTACGACTGGACAAGGCACTTGGACGTCGTCCTGTACGGCTGGGTTTGTCTGCTTCCTTTACAGAAGTCTGTTCTGCAGTCTTTTCTTGCTCCTCCTGCTGCTGCTTTTCTTGATCTTCTTTCTCTTTCTCTAAAGGAAAAAAAGTTATGCTTTAAGCTCCCAGTGACAACATTAATGTCTGATTTGCACAGCCTCTCTCTAGATCATGCAGCTGTTCTTAAGCTGGAAATGGAAGAAGCCTTTACTTCTTTAGCAACAGATGCATACTTTGCATAAGTGCCTTCATCCTTCAGTGATTACAGCATTCCCAAACCCTACACATCAGCTTTCACACACTTAAATATGCTTTTCACTAGCAAGGCTATAGATAACCAATAGCTTCAGGCTGCTGCTTTAAAGGCTGTTTACTGTAATCTTCTGTGTTTGCTATTTCATCCTTCCATCTTTCAGACAGCAAACAGATGGGCTGCTGACTGCCATGGAGATGCTGCCAGCCAGTCAGAGATGAAGACTGATAAGAGCATGTGCAATATTAAATCCCTCACAATATAAGCTTCCACTGATAGACAAGTGATTCATTTTCAAGCTCCCTGATTATACATACATCTTGATCATGCTTTTCTGTTTGTGGAGGAGAGGGGAGCAGCATGCAACGACTTAAAGTGATAGATATCAGCATTGGTATCTGTCCTGTGAAGCATGTTTACATTCAAAGTACCACTCTCTACAGGCAATAGTCTTCAAGGGTCATTTCCCCTACATATGTTTTTTAAACCTCCCATAACAAGGGTCCAGTATTTGTCCTCCTGATATTGGGTATGTAGAGTAGGGTTTGTGAGAGAGAATTTGAAGTCTGTATCATTAGTTTTCAGAGGCAGATCAACACTGAAGGCTGAATCAGTATTGTGTTTAGTTTATAGTTACATGTACTTCACAGACAACACCAAGTTGTGCTGGAGTGTTGATCTACTTGAGGGTATAGAGGGCTCTACAGAGGGATCTGCACTGACTGGATCAATGGGCCAAGACCAATAACCTGAGGTTCAACAAAGCCAAGTGCCAGGTCCTGCACTTTGGCCACAGCAAACACCATACATGTTACCGGCTTGGGGCAGAGTGGCTGGAAAGCAGCTCAGCAGAAAAGGACCTGGGGTGTTGGTCAACAACCAGCTGAACAAGAGCCAGCAGTGTGCCCAGGTGGCCAAAAAGGCCAACAGCATCCTGGCTTGTATCAGAAAGTGTGGCCAGCAGGACTAGGGAAATGATTGTCCCCCTGTACTGAGCACTGGTGAGGCCACACCTTGAACAGTGTTCAGTTTTGGGCCACTCACTGCAAGAAAAGACATTGATATGCTGGAGCATGACTAAGAATGGCAAAGCAGCTGCTGAAGGGTCTAGAGAGCAGCAGAGGAAACTGGGGTTGTATAGTCTGCAGAAAAGGAGGCTCAGGGGAGCCCTTCTCTACAGCTACCCGAAAGGAGGTTGTAGGAAGGTGGGGGTCAGTCTCTCCTCTCAACTAAGAGATAGAACAAGAGCAAATTGCCTGAAGCTGCACCAGGGGAGGTTCAGATTGGACACTAGGAAAAATTTCTTCACCAAAAGCATTGTCAAGCACTGTAACAGGCTTCCCTGGGAAGTGGCTGAGTATTTAATGTGGAGGTATTTAAAAGATGTGTAGACATGGTGCTTTGGGACATGGCTTAGTGGTAGGCCTGGCAGTGCTAGGTTAACAGTTGGACTTGATGATCTTGGAGTTCTTTTACAACCGTAATGATTCTGATTCTATAATAATCCTAATCAAATACACTACTTACAGTACAGTAGTGAAATATGACTTTGGAAAAAAGTAAATACACAGAACCCTGCTTTAATTCTCCATCTTGCAAATCTTCAACAGTAACATTGGCTATTTGGGGGTGTATACTAGACATTGCACACAGCCACTAAACACTGTGGGCTAAGCAGACATTGTGATCTCAAGTCTGACTTTGAGGCCAACCATGCCTTGTGTAAAGGGCAACTAAAGCCTTATTAACCTAACAGGACGCCAATCCACTAGTGACTTCCTTCAAGTGTCCATTTTTAAGCATTAGATGCCATCTTCTGCTAGAGACAGTGAGACATTCAAACTGCTGAAATAAACATGTTGAACTTAAAAGCTTCCTGCCACACCATCTATTTCTTGTTGTGGTAGGGACCAGCTGCTAGCTACCTGTTCCAAGTCTCAGCACTTTCACCACCAGCATACACTGGTATGTACAGAGGCAATTCCTTCACTAGCATAGGACTTCATCTAGTTTAATGCTTGCTTACATATTGAGAGGTTGACCACAAACTAGAACAAATTTTACCTAAGTGTCTTTATTAAAAGAAGGGCTTGCCAATCCTATGACAAAATAGCAATTGTTCTTGCTGACTTATGTTTTAGGTAGTCAAGCAAGTACCTGCCCAATCTGACACTGTTTTGATTTCATTTCTGCATCCATCCAGCTGATGAAATGGAAGTTACCTGCCTGGCATACTGGTTAATTATCCAGTTAAGCATCCATTTACTCTTGCATTCACTTTGCACTTGTAGGGTAAAGACAGAGTTGCCACATGCCCCCAAAATCCCCATAAGGCAGGCTTCATGCTCTCTTGCTAGCTGTTAGTCTTACCAACATGTTTTCTACTTGCTGCCAACCAGTACAGAGGGCCTGGTGCTGGGTCCTGTTCAGGGTAGCCTATACACATAGGCCTTCCAAGCTGTGCAGGTGCAACATTCAGCTACAGGTGACACTGCAGTACAGCTGAGTATTTGGTCAAGAGTAGCCAGCAGTGTTAAAGTACTTGGAACTCTATTTGTTAAGAATTCAATTGAGTGTTCCCACAAAACAACCAAGAAGAGTAATCAAGGCCAAAGGAGCAACAGAGCAAGAACAAAAAAAGACCAGATCAATTTCACATATCTAAATGAATATATTTAAGTGCACAAAGTCTCAGTTATTCTAGCCAAGGCTGGATAAAAAGCAAGCAGCAGTGACCTCAATGAGGTAAAAGATCTGCTTTGCATAGTGTCCTGGGGTCTGGGACACAGCTTCACCTTTAACAAGGTAGCTCATTCATTACAGCTACAACAGGCAGCATAGAGCTATCCTCTTGCAAAATATTATTCATGTATCTCTCTACACAGCCCACCCCAATAAAGGACTGGCTTGGCCCCTTTCCATGTAAGGGAGGCTATTATCAGAAGGAAGCACTGTTTTGATAAGTAAAACACTGACAGCAGACACATGGCTGTAAATTCTGAAATAGGAATGATTTTATTTTGGGAAGCTGTTCCACCCTCCATTCATGAGAAAATAGCATCTTCCTTTACTACAAAGGAGAATGGAGCAACACAGTTAATAAGCAGCAGAGGTGGCATTTAGAGATTGAAAAAAATACAGGAAAGTGGGAATGCTGCAATTGCATGTATAGTCCAGCCTTAAGAGAGCACTTTATGGCAACAGCCATGCCTGAGGATGCTGCAGACTAGGATATAGTTCCAGCTGGTGCAGAAATGATTGAGCCAGCTTGTCCCAAAATAGCAGTAAAAGCATATGGTAAGTGGCACAGAGAGTCCTGCACACAGTCTAACAGTAAATGCTGTATTTTAGAGTGTACTCTAGCATCTTATGAGCACCTGCTATTAGAGGAGGTATTTCAATGAGTTCCCCCTACAGTGCATTTATACAGAACTGTTGGTGAAAGTACAAGACATATTGAACAGTTATTTAAGCCTTTTATTTAAAACTCCAGTTTATATCCAAGCCATTGTCAGGCACCCCTTTTCACAGGAAGGTCAAAAAGCAGCAGTTGATAGGAGGGAAGGAGTCAGAGCCAGCTGCTAAGGGAGCCCAACCACCAGCAAAACTTACCCATCTCCTTCCCATGCAGCATGCCAGCTTCAGCAGAGAAGAAACTGAATTGACTGGCTGCAGCATTACAGGGATTAGACAGGAGAGAGAAAAAGCTAGGAACATTTAAAACTGCATCATAGATGCTAAACAGAGCACACTGGACAGGAGGGGATTAAGTGCTTAGCAGGCAGAACACGGCTGCCAGGCCCACCCAATACAGCGGATGAAGGCTCCAGCCCAGGAGTCACTTAACCCTACTGCATTGCCCAGCTTGCAAAACAGCTCCCCTCCCAAGCTGGAAAAGATCAGATGGAGTGTCTCTCCCTTCCACAGTACTGCTTGCTCTGTGGGGCAGACAGGAATCCCATTTCAAAGTCTCTACAGACTAACTAGAGGTATCAACAACCTTCTGATTAGACCCACAAGTCCTGCAGATCAACACTATTATCTATACAGAGATGTTTGCTCCTTACAGCACTACCTCAGGTTCAGGAGGAATGCTTTGTGCTTAAATAGCCATGGGCAGAACTCAGTTTCCTGCTTTAGTAAACACCTCTCCAAACAGGGCAGCTCTTCAAGGTCTCTTGAAGGCAGCACATAGTCATTTGTGAGCATGAGCTGCCTACAGCTGGGTAAAAAGCAGTGACTACAGCTGAAACAGATTGCAACATCCTTGCTTCAAGACAGATATTGTATGAGGCAGTATTGGAATTACCAGCAACGTAGCAGTTCAAAGTTAATGAGACTCACACAAGTTTCATCTGTAGCAGAGTTCAGAAAGCAATGACTGACTTGGCTTGATAGCAAAGCTTGTTTCCAACCAAAAAGCC
The DNA here is from genome assembly GCA_013399015.1 of Galbula dea. Classification (NCBI taxonomy): domain Eukaryota; kingdom Metazoa; phylum Chordata; class Aves; order Piciformes; family Galbulidae; genus Galbula; species Galbula dea. Next base: position 921,431 of record VWZX01012694.1, read on the forward strand.
TGGAGCACCTTTGAATCAGTACTATAAACCCTTAAACTGACACTGTTGTCACCTCCTCCCACCACAAGCCACTCCTTCCCACGTTCTTGAGCCAGCAAATACACCTGCAGCATCATGGCAGACAAGATCAGGGAACAAGTCTGAAACTGGATCTTCTGCTGAGTTGCACTAATCCATATCAGTCACTTTCCAATCACTGTGTGGCAACTGCTTTGACACCAGCTTGTCACTGCTGTCATTTAAGACCTCTGCACCAAAATGCTGAAGGCAAAATGGCAATAAGGACTGAAAGATGCCTTCATCCTGCATGCATGTGCAGCAGGATCATTTCACAAGCAACAGGTCTGACAGCAGTGCTGCTGCCAGGAGCTCCTGTCTCTCACTCACCAGCCTACCGGGTTCTGTTGACAGTTCTGTTGACACAGAGAATATGTCAGCTAGAGTAGTTGACTTAGGTCAAGATTTGCTTGGATTATGTTTAAAGCACATCTATGCCTGGGCATGTTCTACAGAACTGTTCCACAAACAGCTGCTGCAAGTGAAGGGCCAGAAGGAATTAACCCAAAGGTGCCACCAAACATGCCTTAGTATCACTCAGCTATAGCTTAAGCATGAGATACAGTGACAAAACCACTTTTGTCCTATGTTCTATCTCAGGTGTTCACATTGGTAGTACTTTAGACCAACACCACTAAACTTTAAAGTCAAGCTGCATACACCAGCTTTCTCTAACATGTATCAGAAGCATTTACTAACTGCTTTACAAACACACAGGCTCATCTTAGTGAGGGAAGGTAGCAACAGTGGCCACATACACCACTATGAATTGGCTTTACCTCAGATAATATGCACCATTGGTACTTGCCAAGCATACTTGGCCAATCAGCCAGAAATCAGGTTCCCCACAGAACAGAGGGAAGCAGCAGTAGTCAGGTAACACCCAGGATGCTGTAGCATGTAGGTGGATGTCAGATTCAGAAGACAAAAGGTGTTTTCAACATGAGCATTCAGCTACCCCCACAGCACTTCAGTGTAACTAAGTTCTTCCAGAAAAAAAGCAGTTGAATAATGGAATATTCTTGGAGTGGTAGCTTCTGTGTTATCTCTTCCACATGTTCTAATTAGCCAGCCACTAAGAAAAAAAAAGGAAAGACATCTTTATAATTGTCCAATACTGAATAAGTCATGTAATATATTAGTGTGTGCACTAATACACAATAAATTCCACTTAATCCAGCTGCCTAAGCAGAGTTGTTCTCTGTCCTTTTGCTAAGGACTTGCAAAGTTCTTAAACACTGGCATAACTTTAAAAAAAGCCACTTGGCAAAGAAATGCCTATTAGGTGCAGATTTATTCTCCCATTTTAAGTGTAAAATAGCAAGGACCTAATAGAACATTAGAATTCCCTTACAGCAGCCATAGCAAAGTTGCATTAGCTAAATAGTCACAACTGCCCAAACCCCATACATTGACAGGCCACTGTCACTCCACAGTCCCTTTGCCACTGGGATAAAGTAAGCAAGGGCACAACTATGCATGCACTGGATAGGTGCACACAGCCACTAAGCACAAAAAATACCTGCATGAGCAGCACATCCACAGCTACCAAGCTTTTACACATTGCCAGAACTGACCCAACCAGAATCAGGGTACCAAGTAACTCTACCCACATCTCCTCCAAAGAGGAGTCAGATCAGTCCAAGCCTGAACAGAATGTCTTAGCCAGCAGCCTCTAACCTTAGCAACCACCAGTCCTATGTATATTGTAGGAGGCTACCCACCTACTCCACCCTGATTGCTCAATGGGCAGATAAATGAAGTTTGGGTCCCTAGCACAAGTGCCCAAGATTGGCACATTTTCAAACTGCATCAGAAAAGGTGGAAGTGCCAAGTTCTGAGTACAGCTTCAACAGCTTCCACCCTCCTCTTACTGAAAGCCAAGCCTTTAGATTTCCCATCAAAACATATCACTTTTCTATGCAACCATTTCCTACTCTTTTGCAAGTCCTTAGCACCTCTCACCAAGATGCTGCACACTTGCTTCTTTCACACATACTCCCCAGTCTAACTTCCTCAAGACCTGCTTGAGGAAAGCAAGATTATACCCCCTAATACTTTGTTACACACTGGTTAACTAAGGTGTTTCCATCACAGCACAGCTTTAGGGAGGTGGAGTACATTACCCTGGCAGCCAGCAGCTGTGTGCACTCCCATATTGGGGCTAGGTGTCATAGGCCCACCCAGCCACAAGGACTACAGCTCACTGCAAAACCTCACATGTATACTCTGAAACACCAGGCCTCTTGAACAGATGACAGTATAGCTAAAGCTTTTATATAACATGGTATGCTTAAGGACAATTAATGCAGTTTAGCCTTGAATATCAGAATACCAGATCATTCTGGTAAGATCAAGCCCCAAGAGACACTGAAACAGATTAAGTAGTTTTCCCACTCCAAACAAGCACAACTAACCCCAGGAAAAATAAAAGGCAGGCAGCATGAGACTTAGCTGAACAATTCTCAAGGATTTTCTTTGCTACTGTACAACAGATATATAGCCAATTCAAAATACATTGTGAAACACCCATCAATGGCCACCTGATCAAGTTTTCTTTCATCATAGGTAAGAAAATCTATGGGATAAAAAAAAAATACCAACTTGGGAAGCTTGACAGCATTGTTACCTGTCTACCCACTCTGCATAGTTAGTTCTTGAGACCTCAAAAGGCAAGTTATGCTACAGGACAGCAAAATATTATCAGCTCTGCACCTCCTTAGGCCCTACAGAGTTTTCTGCACTCAGCTACAAACCCAAAACCAAATCTCAGGTACTGTAAAAACCAAGCATTCAGCTTAGACTGATTACACATGCAGATCCAGGAAAGCAATCATGTTAAGTGCCAATCACTGGCACAGAGTCCAACTTGCCACTGTTTTTGCCAGAGAACCAGCTTACATAATGGCAGAGATGCTCTGCTCCCATGGCAACAGTTTACATAAGTGGCTGTGACTCAGGATGAGTTACCACCGCTCTGCTCTTTCAAGAGGCGCCTCCGATGCCGCAGCTACTGCTTCTCCACAGGCCTAGCAAGGATCCGATGAACAGCACGTTACTGCCTTCATTCGGGAAGGGAAGGCACTTGGGAACGTCTCTGGGGTACCAAATAAAGAGATGGTTCACTTCCGAGCCCTCGCTAGCCTGGCTTTCCTGTACACCCCGTTCGGAGGGTACCGAGCGGGAATCCTCGACCCCCTCCTCATCTGCCTGACACGAACCGCTCTCCTCAGCACTAGCCCTGCAGCACCAACCTCCTCCCTCAGGCACCTCCCGAGCTGGGTCCCTGTGAACACCCCCGTCCCGAGGGCCAGTAAAACGAGTCAGGCGGCGGCCGGAGGTCCCCGCACGGTCTAGGTACCGTCGCGGAGCGGCACCCCACGCCGCAGGAAGGCCCTCATCCAAAGATGGATAAGGCCATCTCTGCCGACCCTCGCAGAGGAGGGACAGGACCCGCCTGGCCCCCGACTGTGGGCAAGCACGGCCACGCCGGAGAGGAGCTGGGACTCGGACCGCAGGCTCGCAGCCCCGAGCTCACCGGAGACATCCCCAAACGCAGCGCCGCCATTACCTACCGGGGCTCGCCCGCTCCGCCTCACTCGGCACTGGCACTGGCGCCGCCGCCTCTTCCTCCGGCGCGGCCGCGGGGCTACCGGCGCCTGGCGGCGATGGGGACCCGGCGGTGCTACTGCCGCCGCCGCTGCCGCTGTCCTGCTCCCAGCCGTCCCACAGCCAGGGCCGGTGCGCCTGCTCCAGGAGGCGGCGGCTGAGCCGGTAGCGCAGCAGTTCTAGGTAACAGGCGCCGCACGACTCCCACTTGGGCTCCTTGAACCGCTTCATGTACTCAGTCTTCACGCGCCGCGCTGGCACCACCATGACTGAGCCAAAAGCCGCAAATAGCAAACACCACCAAAAAAAACCCACCAGGGACCGTGGCCGCCACCCCCTCCCGCTGCAACGTTTAAACCCAAACAGCGGCGCCCGGCACCGCCCCCGCCCGCCACGAGCCAATAGCGGCGCGACGCCGGCACCTCCCCTTACCCAGTCGTCACTACCGTGTGGCGTCACGGCGCGCAAGCAGCTCAGGCGGGGGCCGATGAGGGTTAGGAGTGGGGAGAGGGATGCTCTCAGCACCGGCGGGAGCGGGGAGAGATGGAGTCAGGCACAGAACGGTTTGAGTTGGAAGGGGTCCTTAAAGTCCAGCCCGCTGCAGTTGAGCAGAGACGTCTTCAACTGGATCAGGTTGCTCAGAGCCCTGTCCAAGCTGACCTTGAATGTTTCCACGAATGGGGCATCTACCACTTTGCCGGGAAACCTGTGCCAGTGCTTCACCACCCTCGTCACAAGAAAACGCCTTCCTTATATCTACACTAAATCTGGCCTCTCTAAGTTTAAAACCTTTACCCTGTGTCCTTTCGCAGCAGGCCCTGCTAAAAGGTTGAGACATGTCGTTATAGGCCACAAAGGCCAGGCTCCTACAGGAGAGAAACCAGACAAAGCAGAGATCAGTTTCTCACAAGAAAGAAGTTAGATAGCCTGAGAGAGAAAGTGGGAGTCGGCTAGCAGGAGCTTTGCAACTGCACACAAAGGCCTTGACACCCTACACAGCATGCTATCCTCCCCACAGCTCACAGCGTCAGTCTTGTCATATTCACATGTCTTTGCAGTGCACTGATTTTTTCACATTTATGGTAGTTGTTTTTACCTATTAAGTGTTACTTGTTAACTGGTCAGTATCCTTTGTATATGAAAGTGTCACTTGCTAATTCATCAGTATACTTAGTGTATGAAGGTGTTACTGATTTGTCAGTGCCCTTTCTGTATGAAGGTAATTGGTCATTATCCTTTCTGTAAAAGTATAAATTCTAACTTATGGAATAATAAAATGATTCTGATTGCTACCACCAACCGGGGGCCGTGCCCTAACATACCATGAAAAGTCCTTCCCCATCTTTCTTCTACACCCTTTAAGCTGCAATAAGGTCTCCCAGAAGCCTTTTCTTCTTCAGGCTGAACAACCTCAACTCTCTCAAGCCTTTCCTCACAGGAGTGATGTTTCAGAACTCTGATAATTTTTGTGGCCCTCCTCTGTGCCCTCTCCAACAGGTCCACGTCTTTCTTCTGCTGAGGGCTCCAGAGCCGGGCTCCAGGTGGGGTCTCAATAAGGTGAATGAAATTAAAAGATAAAGTGAAAATAAAATAAAATAAACCAAAGCACCAATGCACTGCCAAACCCCTCTCCTATATTTTGGGAGCAGCACACAATGCCAGGCATGGGGCTTACATGGAGCAGGACCCTGCCCACTGCCCCAGCACCCAGGGTGCGGCAGCCCTCCTTCACCGGCACTGTCACCCCTGCCCTCTCCCTGCCCCAAGGGGATCCATGGCTGTGCCAGAACAGGGTGAGGGCACCTGCAAAACTGACCACCCTCCAGCAACCACCTGCTTCAGGAGCCCTAGGCCCCACCACAGGGATGCTGAAACCCCGGTGTTTCCCTGACACCAGCCAAGGTGGCAAACCCATCCCAGCTCCCTGCTGAGAAGGCGGAGTAACACAGCCCAGGAGGTGCAGCGTGCAGCAGAATTAATGCATTCACAATAACAATTCCTTTTCTGTGCAATGCCATGGCAGGGGTATTTGCTGATTCAATCTCTGCTTCTGCAAGACAAAAAGATGCAGGGGAGGCAAAGGCACCTGCAACAAAGGGCCTTCTCCATTTTTCATTAATCTGCTTTTAAAATCCATCTCCAGTGAAGTCTGGAGTAGGATTTGCCTAATCCAGCCCTGTGTTAGGTGGCCACAGTCATTTGGGAGATGAAGGAAATGCAGAAAATGATGTGGCTCTGCAGCTGGCCACCCTCCTGCATGCCCACCGCCAAAACACTGCTGCACTGCTACGGCCATGCACCGATTCTCCACCAAACAGCTGCACCCCACAGCCTCTGAGCGATCTCCAGATATTTCCTTTCCTTTCTCACACTCCGCATTTAAGGCATCGCACCTGAATCCTTCCCCTGTGGGATATGACTATTCTGGGAAGGTTTGCTGCTGCACGTTGCTGCCACACCATGCACATTTCACAGCACCCCTCCAAGAGCAGACAGCGCGATCCTCCTCGTCCTGCTCCAGACCTCTGGCCGACAGATTTCAAACACACCAACCACTCTGGGTAGCTGCAAAGCTTGCTTTCCCTCTGCCGCACGCAGCAGGGCTCTGCACAGTAGCTCTTTGGCTGTCTCTCCAGCCACTGCTCGAACACACGGGGGCACTGATGGATTTCCAGAAACAGGTTCTAGGAAACTACTCTTCGTTTTTTATTCCGCACCTTTGTTTTGCCTTGCCTTGTGCCTCCCCTAAGTGGCAGAAATGAAAAAATGTAAGCTGACACGGATACCCAGGTTGAACAACGCTGACTGGTGGCTTTAATATGAGGCGATTATACCCTGTTATATACCTCTGCCTGTGCAGCACATTGATAAAGCTAATGTAATCAAACTGACTTAGCTTAGTCAATGCTCAGACTGAGGGAAATATAGCTCTCAGTTTTTATATGGACCAGTTGGAATTATCGAGATGTTTAGGTTGAAAAAGACCTCTAAGACCATCAAGTTCAACCATCAACCCAACTCCACCGTGCCCACTAAACCATGTCACCAAGTGCCACATATACACTTTTTTTTAACACCTACAGGGATGATGACTCTACCACTTCCCTGGAAAGCTTGTTCCAAAGTTTAATCACTCTTTCATTGAAGAAACTTTTCCTAATATCCAAGCTGAACCTTCCCTGGTGCAACTTGAGATCATTTCCTCTTGTCCTATTGGTAGTCACCTGGGAGAAGAAACCATCCCCCACCTCACTACAATCTCCTTTCAGGTAGTTGTAGAGAGGTAGAAGGTGTCCCCTTAGTCTCCCCTTCTCCAGGTTAAACAACTCTAGTTTCCTCAGTTTTTTCTCATAAGACTTGTTCTTTAAACCCCTGAGAGGCTTTGCAACCCCGTGGTGCCCTGAGGTGAGTGAGAGGGGCACAGATGTTTTTTGACCTTTGCAGAAGCACTGGGATATTCCCTTCCAACACCCACAGCTCTCTAACAGCTTAGGCTCTAAGACAGGCACAGCTGACATGCAGACATGGTCACACAACAGTTTCAAAACTGAGTAAGGAGCTCCTTCTTGGTGTGTCTTCTTGCCATGCTGTGTCAATAATAGTGCCCTGTCCAAGGCAGATGCAGGAGCCTTGCCTATGTGCTTCACTGGAAGAAAACCAGACAGATGCAGGAGTTTTCCCCTTCTCAGTGCTATCCTGGGGATTACATTTGGGTGCTGCCTCACTCATTCATTATACTCACTGAGGGCTCTGGTGGCAGATGGGTTGTTCCTGCTGCCTTCTCCCTTTACGCTTACCAATACCACACTGTGGTCCAGCCATGCCCTCAGCACCATCTGCTCTAACAGAAGGCAGTTGTTAAAATAACAAGGGACAATTGGTATAAAAACACATGTAACCGAAGATGGCACTAGAGAAGGATGCTGGAGCAGCCCTGGCTAGAGAGTAGAGCAGATTACTCCCCAATTAACCAGGACTCTGTTTTCTTACTCTGATATTCTGCTTAATATATACAAACAGATGACATTAGTGGATTTCATATAATGGGCAAGACCTGGGCTTTGCAGCAATCACTTTCCTTCTAGAAAATGTTATTTTGTACCAAATGTCATTTTGAGCCAACCTTCACAGTTTTAGCTTCACAGCTGAGGTTATGAAAAGGCTGTTGTTGTTCCCAGATATCACATTAGAGCAACAATTGTTTATGCCTTTTCCTTCCCAAGGAACTGTCCCCAGGTTAAAAAATGTCATGGTTTAACTGCAGCCAGAAACTAAGCATCACACAACAGCTGCTCACTCATTTCTCATTCCTCCCATTGGCATGGAGAGGAGAATTGGAAAAAAGTAAAACTCATGTTTTGAAGTAAGAATGATTTAGTAGTTAAATTAAAATTAAATATAATAACATAGTAATGAAAAGAAATATGACAAAAAGAGAAATAAAATCCAAGAAAAGACAAGTGATGCACAATGCAATTTCTCATCACTTGCTGACTGATGCTCGAGTAGCGATCCACCCCTCCTGGTAAATTCCCTCCAGTTCATATACTGGCCATGACGTTCTGTGGTATGGAATATCCCTTTAGCTAGTTCAGGTCAGCTGTCCTGGCTGTGCTCCTGTCACAACCTGACTGCTGATCTACCATGGGTAGCTCGGAGGGTCCTACGAGACTTCAAAATTGACTTGGAGTACATTAAGGTGAAACGACACCAAAGGGCTGATTAATTTGTTAGTTTTATTGCAGGCAAGGAGGGTACTTTGGAAAGCTTTTAGTCTCGAATGCCTTAGAGATAGAAAGGAAAGAAGAAAGAGAGAAGAAGAAGAAGAAAGTGAGATATCACCACCCTTGGTTCCAGCGAAGTTTCGTAGGATTGGGCCCAGGTCTCAAGTTCTTGGGCGGTGGGTGCAAATCCAGGGACGTTGTGCAGAGCCGGTAGGGTCCTAAGTTCTTTCTTGGTGAATGCACACTGACCAATACATCCAGGAGGTGAATGGACTGGCCACAGCCCTGTAACAGAGAAATTAACTCAAGAAAAAGATGTTGTCCCACTTTGCAGAACTTATCTCTTCCCAATGTTAATTTTCTTATCTGCAAGGGGCAGCTCTTGCCTCCGGTCAGGGGGGAGCAGGGTGGTTGCTGTACTTCACACCTCCGGGCAGGCCTTTCTTATCCTCCACCCAGGTGGATATTGTTTCATCACCACTCAAGGTCTGAGACGTTAGTCCTTTAAGGAGGTGTCAGGCTCCTGCAGCTCTCTTCCAGCTTCTTGTGCACCTGCTCACTAGCAGAGCATGGGAAACTGAAAAATCCTTAACTTAGGATAAGCAATACTTAGCAACAACTAAAACATCAGTGTGCTGTCAAAAGTATTGTCACACCAAATCCAAAACACAGCACAGCACCAGCTACTAGGAAGAAAATTAACTTTGTCCTGGATGAAGCAGGACAGGAAGACACGGCTATATCCGAGGTACACAGACAAACTCCATTGGCTTTTGAGGAGCCAAACTACTGAGGTGCCCATAAACCTTCTGCCCAATCATTAAACCCATGTCTCAGCCATCACACATGAAACCCCAGAATGACAAACACCAGATCCTAGCATGCAGCCTGTCAGTTCCCATTTTCTGCATTTTTTTCCTCTAAATTCTGCGCTTTTCAGAGCAGGCATCTACTTTTCATATCAGCCTGCAAGACATTAGCACTTCATGAATAACATAGTATTGCTAGCAGCTGCCTCCACCCATCTTCTGTACTCATTTTATGGCCTTTATTCCTTGATGGCATGAAAGTAACTGCCCAGTTGCCCATGTGCTACAAGGTAAGCTGCACATTCACACTCCCACTCCACTTTCTCCCTCCCACCTGACAGTTTGCAACCATGTCCCACAATACTGGGTGGATTAGCAGCAGCTAGGCTTGAAAAATAGCTGGGGACCATTTGTATGAAAAGACCAATAACAGAAGGATGCATAGACACCCAGCAACGTTTGATGTTGAAAATCACATTACAGAAGGCTGATGGAGCAGCAATGGTGGCTGTTGGGCACATTCTCCACAGCCTGCCACAATCAGTCTTCAGACTTACAGTGCAGGAACCGCTGGGCAATAGGGCCCAATGTCCCTCCAGGCCAGCCACCATCCAAACCAGCTCAAGAGTACATTCAGCAGCTCTGAAGGAGGATTCCGAGACTGTCCTGAGTGAAAGACAACTCCTCCTTAACCCCTCCAGCTAAAGTCAAGAGGGTCTGTATGTGCCAGGCAAGAATCATTTCCTGCCCTCAATGCAGCAGCTCTGGATGTTCTCAGTGTAGCTGTATAATCATTATTTATTTTAACCCTAATGAGTTTTGGCTTCAATATCTCATGGCAGAGGCTTCCATGAACTGAGAATAGCCAGTTATTAAATGATTCCTGAAAGAAGAACTACAATATTTATGCATTTGATACCACCACTAGAATTTCCTCCCTTGCATAATTTGGTGGTGTTTTTCTTCATTAAAAAACAAAATAAAGACAGATTGAAGCCATAACACTGAAATTCTAAACATGCATTTTTTCTTTTAAAGCATTTTCCCCCCTGAGAATCTTAATTATGCCTTTAATCCTTATTAATGCTCTCCTACAGGTAGCAAGCCAGGTCAGGAGTTGCAAATCAGGTCGAGAGTTTCAAACCAGATGAACAGCAAACAAAAGGTCAATGCTAAACCCCAGGAGTCCTGATTTCCTCTGCTATGTCTGTTCGAATGGGAGCACCAAAGCTTCTAAGTAAGGAGGAGAGAAATCTGGCTGAGAAAGTCTTATTTCTGTCTGAAGTAACCACAGCAAAGTCAACAGCAGAGGGAGAAAGTGATTTTTATACAAAAAATAGCAGGTAATGAAAACCAAACATGAATGTTATTTTGCAGAGTGGGCACAGAAGGACACAGGGTGATCATATAGGTAGCTTACACAGTTTTGACTTGCAGTCTTTTTCCATATCACCTCTCTGTCACTCCAGGCAATAAGAGGGGTAGCAGACAGTTTATATGTAGTAGGAGTGGGAAATTGTATGTCGACACATCTTTCAGTTGGGCAGACTGGCTTCCAGCCAAAGCAGGGGCTGTCATGATCTGAAACTGGGCTGCTGAGCTATTGATTGGGTAAAGTCTGGAGGAAAGAGAAATGAGGAAAAAGAAACAAACTGACTCTCATGGAGAACCGTATTTTTTAAGTACTTAACAATGTATAATCCAAACCAGCAAGAATACTTTGCCAGGCAGGGAAAAAACAGGCTTCTCAGACCTGTGAAACTCTGAGGAATACTAGGGATAGCTGTCTCAATCACTTCACAAAACAAACCATTACACTGTTAACAGAAGCCTGGTTAATCCCATAGACGCATGTTCTTTGGTTTCATGGGCTATTATCCCTTTTAGAACTGCACCAGTTGCCCACCAGGTAACACTGTCATGAGAGAAGGATCAGAAGTCAGATCAAATGGTCTGCAGGGCAGGTTAGCCAGTGGCAGTGCACTTGGCTGCAAAAGTCTCTCAGAACTGCCCAATGCTGTTATCCTGAGCTCTGGGAAATTTGGCCATGGCCAACATGGGCTGCAACCTGACAGGGAAGCCTTGCAACATCTCTTTCAGCAGCTCTGAGCACAAATCCTGTCACTTGTGCAAATCTCACATTTTTCTTGGATCAACTTGAAGCTTTTTACCACGACAGCTCTGAGTGGCTGTGTCTCCAGGCACCCATGGCAGCACAGTTTACAGCAACCTCAGCAGCTCCTCTCAGCCTTATTGAAGGTCCACACTTTCCATTCACCTTTCCAAGCGAGATGTAACTCTCTGGGGTGTGTTCTAGGGATATGGGCCCAGAAGCAAAGTTAGGTCTTCACCATACTGAACACAGCTCAGCTTCTAGCTTAAAAACTCTTGCTGTAGGCAAAAAAAAAAAAAGGCCTCTACTGGTATCAGCCTTTTTCTTGTTAATCCTATCTCCTGCTCCTTTAGGTTGCAAGGTTGCACACCAATGCTGACAGGTCAAGGAGGGTCCTACCACAGGAACAGATCTTACATTCAGCAGGAATAGGGTGTTTGTCAAGGCACTAGTCCTACTACCTCCCACTATTAAATTTGCAGGCTATCTACTCAATCTGAGAAAGATCCAAGTTTACATGCTAGCCAAGGAAAAGGCAGGAAAACTGGAAGAGATTCCTTACCTGCTCTCTTTCTATCCTCTGCCTAAGTAGCCCCAGTGACCAGCAGGGTCAGAAAGCTGTCCAGAAAGCCTGGGTTGCTCCTTGGCTGCTCCCTCTCCCATGGCCGAAGTGAAGAACTGGTTGCCTTTCCAGCACAGGAACCTGCATGCCTTACCATTTCCCTGGCACCAGCCTATCATGGGGCCCAGTGTCAGCCCTGAATATACCATCAGCCTCTACAGTGATGGGCTTTAGTTTCCCAAGAAGTAAACTCATGGGTAATAATAAATGCATTGTGGAATACTATTTAACACTTGAAAAAAACTCCACAGAATTTGTAATGAGAGGCTTAAGAAACAAGCCCAGCTCAAGTGCATATTCCAGAATCTGATTCTAAACGCCACAGATTAGTGGCAGCTCAGTTCAGACTCTGACTTCACTGTCACTTTGTAAAATTTGTGTAATCTAATCTCACTGTTCCTCCCCCTGAAAACGGTGGATCTACAGCACAGAATGAACCTCATCCCAATGTAAACACCATTTATGGATCTCAGTGGCATGACCATGTACTCTGAGATCATCCACGAGGGGTGGAAGAGGACATCACAATGGAGCACAGGGAAGGAGGAAGGCTATGCAGGTTGCTCCTGAGAGAGCGTTTCCCTGCCCTCAGTCATACTGGGAGGTGTGCAGGAGACCCAGCCTCTTGACAGGGTAGTACTGCACCCTGCCAAAGTTCAGTCCTAAATAAATTCAGTCACATCAAGGGCTCAGCTCTGAACAGGGACAGGGCTCAGCTGCTGAGTTGAGCTTCTAAATTGCTTCCAAAGTTGCACAGCGGCAGCAGAAAGAAACTGGGAAACAGTGGTCAGGAATGTGAAGGCAGACTTGGAAACCACAAGCAGCAGGCTGCAGGCAGGCTGATGACTCTCCCCTCCCTGCTGGCAGCTTGGTTTGTCCTCACTTCTACCCATTCGGGAAGAGCGCTGGCTTGAAGGATGAGCAGTTGGGCCCCAACCTTCCTGTCTGTCATCCAGAAGCTGCTGCCTTCACTGCCTCTTTAAGTAAGGGTAGAGGAGACCTCACCAGGAGCCTTCCTATGCAGAACATGATGGGAGTATGCAGTCTGAGCTCCGGGAACACCTTCCCTAATATGGGCTCAGCTACACTGACTGGCTGGGGGCTCCCAGGGGAGGAATGGAGCCCCTTATAAAAGCAGCCAGGTCCTCCCATGAAGGCAAACCTCCTTGGGCTTTAGCAGAGCTAGAGTGAGGCTTGCTTGATATGGGAATTTCGTCTGCCCTTTGGAGATTATCCAGGCTTTCTTGGGTTTCACACAGAGCGAGGTGGTGGCCTCGGCAGTGCATGACCTGGTGGATGCCAGCAAAGTAAGCACCTTTTCAAGCAGCATGTGGCTCCTGCCAGCTTTGCTCTGCAGAGGAAACCTGCTGGCACTCCCTTGCAGCAGGTACCCTGCCTCGCTCCCTGCTCCCTACTCCTGTCTACGGCAGCGGCAGCACACACCTCAAAGGGTGCCAGCACACTAGTCCCTGTCTTGTTGCCTCCTCAATGACAGGACCTGCAGCAGCTCTGCTTAGGTTTTCCTTCTTTGAAATCTGCCCAAGTGCACATTCCTGTGCTACACAAATCACCTCATCCCATCCACATCCTAAGCAGCTTCCTTGGCCGTGGGAACAGTGTGTGGTTAGCCCCTGCCCTGCTTTGCCAGGTGGGACTGGACCTCATCCAGACCATGGCTGCAGTGTGCCCAGCACACACTGTTTCTCCCTTGCCTTAAAGGTGGTGGGGAGGTGGTGGCACAGGCAGAGCTGACTCTGGCAGCCCTAATGTGACTGAGGAGGGTGCCAGGCCAGTGGTGGGTCACACATGAGCTGGGGTGACTGGGGAACCCACATCTAGCCCCAACTGTTTCCTATGGCACACACACAACAGACAATTGGAGAAACACATGTGCCAGGTACCGGCTGGGATCTCCACACCCCAACAGTAGCACCAGCACCCCATATGTTCAACACAAACAAGTGGCAGAAAGAATGGCACTCTTCTGAACAGATCTTCCTTGCCCTGACACAGAAGGAAAAAAATACAACACAAAAAAACCCCAAACCCAAAACAAAAACCAACAACAAAGAAAGAAAATTAAGGAAAACATTTTACCCACTTAGAGAATGAGTTCCTCCCTTGCTCAGAAGTATGAACTCTTTAGCTGCTGACTACACGTCGAGGCAGCCACCACCGGGCAGCAGTGGAGAGCACCACAAACGTGCTGGCAATCATGCTGCAGTTCCCCGCTTAGAACAGGGCAGTCGGGGGTGGGGGGAATGCAGCCCCGCTGAAATAGTGCTTGGAAGGGGAGGCAGCCTGGGCAGCCACGGCTGTAAAACAAAAAAAAGGGGGGGCTTTGAACAAAATGTCACCACCATGAAGGCATTTTCTCAGGTCTCACAGAGGAGTATCAGCATGGAAATGGGTGAAAAGCATGGCACACCTTTAAATGGACATAAAATGTGCTATCGGAGAGGTGGGATCTATTTTTAACCCTTTGGAGTCTGCAGATGTGCAAACCCCATGTGCGTGGGTCTCTGCAGCTAGCGAGAGGCACGTGATTAGTCATCTGGCTATCAGGCTGGGAAATGCCAGCGTAGCCATGGATCATTTAGCCTCCAGTGAGGATGAAGATTAAAGTCTTACTGTGCCCCTTCCTTTGGCTTGGTAGCAACCCCAGCTAGCAGCCTGAGCACATGCATACGTGCTAAGCACTGCTGAATGGACACCAGCTTTGCAGTTTTCTTTTTGGAAAGGGCCATGCTGGATCTGGGTTTCTAAGCTTGGAGTCCCACCAGCCCCTGCCTGTGGGAGGGAGATGGTGCCACAAGACAAGGCAAAGCAAGACAAGGTGTCCTGGGGAGGTGAGACACACAGCAGCCACTTGTCCTGTCAGTAACTGGCAGTGGCAGGACAGCGTTGTGGCAGAGGCTCAGCCCACCTGCCAGCATCGCTGCGAAGCCAGTGGGGACTGAACACCAGCCATCCTGGCCTGTGGTCTGGCATTGCCCTGCACATCTTCACCCCTTCTGCATCCCTCCAACCTGGGCTTCCTTCGGTTCTGTAATTAAACCACCAGCCTACCTTGGCTGGGGGAGAGGTTATCTGCAGCTCCCCACACCATACAGCACTTTGTAGAATCTCCCTTGGTGTCTCAAGAGTTTCCTCATCACTTCCTGGGAGAAAACCTAGCTGTTCAGCAAAACACAGTACTGATTTAAAATACAGAAAAGCAAATGCTACATCTATTTTCCCAGCTCTCTCTAGATTAAAATTTGAATACATTTATCCCCAGACATCTGTTTGTCCCCTCTAGTGCTCTCTATCCTAAAAGACTCCAGCAAAGCAGTCTCCTCACAAGGACAGTTACCAAAAAGGCCAGCTACTCTCTAACAGCAGCTATGGACCCCACAGTAAGTATATCTCAATCTGCCATCATATAGCTTGGTGCCAGGATTTTGGTTCTTGGAGGACAAAGAACAAGTGCAAACCACACCCAAGAGGAAAAGCCCCAATTTGAAACACTGCATCCCACCCCTGGACACCAGAAGTTATCTTGAGAATGGTTTTGACAAATCAATGCCCTTGAAATAAACCTGTGTGCCACTTGTGAGCAGCTCTTCTAGAGAGTGCTGACATCTGTTTATATTGTTTATAATGAATTATCTACTCGGCACACAGAACCTGTTGGCTCTGGAGAGTGGTGTTAGGCTGACTTTCATCACTCCAGCTTGCTGGTGTGAATCAGCCCAAGCCACCTATGAACCAGACTTCTCCCAGCACGACCCACCATGGTGCCATGAGCCCAGATGGACCCCTTTGTCCTCACCACCCCCCATGAAACAATCAGTGTCCAGGAACACTGCTCTAAGTGTCAGCTGGGATGCATGTGGAGAATCACATGCTGGTTTCCCCTCCTGACGGGACCCAAGGCACTGCAGGGGGATTTTTTTGAGCAGTGAAGCTGCTGGTTGTGCAGCTTGCCAGCTCCTGACCCAGCATTGACACCTGCCTACCACCCTGGCAAGAAAGAAATGACTCCTGCTGCACCCACGACTCACCCTGAGTTGGGGAATGATGGACAACACGAGGACATTCAGGGGAAAGAGAACTAAAAAAGCTGTGCTGAGCCGAGCTCACCAGAGAAATGCAATAGCAGCTATGTGCTTGCTGAGAGGAAACATGAACATTACCCACAAATCCCAGCTGTGCATTTTGCTAGCAGCAGCTGATGAGGTGGATGGCTTCACTCCTGAGAGAGAAAACAGGGAGTTTGGGACTCTCAGTTGAGCTCCTGGCACTCTCACAGCCACACGGGCATGCCTGCCATCCCCATGCTCCTACTCTCCTACCTGTGCAAGGGCAAAACAGTGTCCTCCTCTGTGAAATACTAACTGATTTGTAGCTCTACCCCTGTCTGAACAGCCCCATGTGGCTGATTTGAAATGTTCTCTCTGTGATGCTCAGACCAACTGCCTACCCTGAGACCTCTATGTAGGAAGGTGCTCAGCAAAGCTGAATGAATGCTACAGGAGCCTGGCCTTGCTAAGCTGGACAGGAAAGAAATTGCCTTCTTTTGAAGTCCTTCAGAGTCAAAAAATGTCAACCAAAAAGCAGTTAGGCCCAGGAAGCACACAAAAAGAAGCAAGCAGGAATAAAACTAGTAACTTCAGTCACTAATGTCTCAGAAACAGGCAATTCTGCAACCCCACCAATCTGCTTTTCAAGGAAGATTACAAAATTTCTGGACTTGCCTACCACAATATTCATAATTTTTCAGCTATTCAAGGAAAAGAGAAAAGTAAATCTTCTGCAGAAATTACCCTCCACCCCTTCACTATCAAAACTTTCTGTGGAGAGGAGCAAGGCCACACAAACCCAAAATTCTCCCTGGATGTTGTTTGGAGGACAGATCTGCCCAAAAGATATAAGCAGAAAAAGCTTTCATTAAACATGGTAAACAATGAGCAAAGGCAGTGGCAGGCAGGGCACAGGAAACCTTTTCCTCCCTGTTGCAGGGAGCAATGCAGATGGAGCAAGAGTCCCTGTGCCAGAGGTGGACACTGACCCAGAGTCCAGGAGGGCTTCTGCAGCCTGGCATTTGGTAACACACTCTTTCCCCCAGTTCAAGAGGGAGTCCTGAGAAGGAGGGGACAGCTCTACAGATGCTTTCACTCCCTCTTCTTCAGATCTAAGCCCTGTCAGCACCTGTGCACCCCACAGCCAGCAGCAGCCAGGGGGCAGCGACCCGGAAAGAGCTCTTGCGTGTGGCCGGGCCCTGGGCAGATGCCAGCAGGGACCCCCACTGAGACTCTGCTCCTCTCCACTAGCAGGGGTAGGGACCAGCTCAGGGTTTGATTGCAGTTGGTTTTGTAGCCACGCTTCTCTGGAATAATCTCACCCTGCTCCTCCACACATCCTAAAACACAGACAGGGTCTTGGCTCACACAAACTCTTGCTCTCCTTTTCTTTCCCCACGTTGTACCCAGCAGACTGAAGCTGGCAGCTCCTGCCTCCCAGACTTTTTCACAGTGGAAAAGCCAAACAGCACATAAGCTCTGCTCTTCAGAAGGCAGCAAGCATGCAGAGATTTGCCATGCCCTTTCCAACTTCCCTTACTCTTCTAAATTATTCCCATGGTCCCATAATACACCACAAGAACCGCTTCCACAATTTGGAAGGCTTATTTAGTCAGTCAGATATAGCAAGGCATGACTTTATAAATAGAGAAGGGCATGGTTGAGGACTGTGCAACGTGATTCACAAGTCAAACTGCCAGAGAAGAACTTATCAGACATTTGCTTTAAATATTCATTTAGCAATACCAAACCCTGCTCATGGTTACACTTACCATATAAAAACACTGTTCCCATATGCAGTCAGTATATTCATGGTAATTTCTCCAAAACTACTCAGAAGCCACTTACTATCTTGCTGGTCAGAGATAAACCAGAACTGGAAAGGAAAATATCTCCTCAGAGCTTGAGCCTGCCCTCACTTCCAGCTCTGCAACTCAGTGCTCTTTCCAAGTGCAAAGCTGATGGGACGGCAGTTATGTCATGCAACATTTTCACCTTAAGTGCTATTTTTTTTCCATTCATGTATTGTATTTGTCAAAGCTGCTACTCCTACAGAATACTTGTGATCCAGATTTGGGTCTTGCTGCTTTTCAGTTTTATTCTATACCCTCATTTGCTCAACTAATCCTTTATGCAGGCTGATTCTTCCACAAAAAAAATGGATAAAACTAGATGTGACTTAAGAAATCAGCAATAAAATCTCTTCAGAACAGGCAACAGATTAAACACATACATCTTACACATCTCAGCAAAAGGATATTTTTTTAGTTTTTTTCTTCTAGCTGGTCATTTCATGGCCTCAAGTCATTCCAGGTTCTGGACTTATAGCACTAAAAGTAACTATTTCCTCTTCCTTCCTTCTGCTTCCTCCTGTGATGCTTTTATTGCTATGGCTTTGTTCCTTAATCTGGGACTTGATCATCACTTAAACGTTAACCAAATCCATTGTCCTCTCAGCAGCTTCACAGAGGATTACTTGCATGAATCAACTCCAGTAGGTTTGTAAATCTTTAAATCATGAGTTTGCTTAACCCAGCAGAGGGTATCTGAGACTGGATAAATGGGCTGAAACTTTGCTGTAATGCTGAAACAGGCAAAATCTAAGCTGCACAAATAATAAAAATTAATACTGAGTGTAATGTCAATATAGGACCCCTGAGAGCCTTCTCCACCATTCTTGTGCTGCACATCATCCTAGATGCCTTCTCTTTACATGGCCATGCCTTGAGTCCATGGCTCCCAGGAGTCACCCTGTCCTTGCCCAGACCCACCTGCCCAGGCACAAGCCCTCCTTATGCCATCTGCTGATCTTGCAATAGTTTCTGTATTACTTTTTGCTCTTCCCTTTTTATTTTTAAATAGTGAATGCACACTCAGCAGCTGTGCTCCCTGGGCTGCTCCAATCCTACTTCAGCCTTTGCCATGGGAAGCTGCAGCTAATGAAGAAATCAAGCACCTGCAGCGTGGGCAGAGCTACACCTGGTTTCTAGATCTGGTAAAGATGTGAATTGCTTCTTCACACAGATACATGTGGAGCAGGCACTAAGAAAAAAATAAAGCAAGGTGTCAGCAGAGGTTAAGCACTTCATGGATTAAAATGACACCCTTTTTTAAGTTGAATTTTTAATTTGAGGACCAAGGTCTACTTCCTGCCATATTTTGCTGTCTAAGCAGATGAATATTCTTTATTAACATGTCTGGCATTTAACCCCTCACATGTGAATTGGGGAAATTGTAACCCCTTGACCATGCAGTCTTATCTAGGATAAGCTGGTTTCAGTGGGCTACCTAAAACAAAGGAAAGAGGGAGTAAACCTCAGAGCATTAAGTCTACAAGCAATTGCCATGTTTTTCCTAAAAACATCCAGAGAGATATCTGATATTCTCCCCAAATTCACTGCATTGAATGCTGTAATCCTCCTAAATTTGCCACTTTAATTAGGATTGAAGAATAATCTTATCCCACAGGACTATTGCAGGCCAAGTATGGAGTCATCACACCCACAGCAAGGACAGAATCTGCTGATGATTTTGGTTGGTGGCATGAAGAGCTCAGGAGGAAAAGTTTGGTCTGGCCTTTTAGCAAGGCAATGGACTCTCCAGAGGCACAGCCAGAGATCCCTGGCACCACCAGCAGCTACTGCAGCTTCCGACTTGTGGCCACACTTGGAAAATGTTCAGATTTCAAGACTTTCTCTGGTATTTGTGCCAGGAAATTGGGCTGCATGACTTTCAGAGCTAAATTTAGGATTGCAAGAACTTCATATTCCCCAAACACCTTCTATGACAACATCTCAAAACCCTTCATGAGCATTAGCTGTTCCTCATTATCTTCCTTTGAGACGTAAAACAGAAGAGCCACTTTGCTGGCAACAAATGGAGCCACAAGTGTTGGCTTGCTTATGTTCACAGAGGAAAATCATTATGAGCTTGGTATGAGAAAGGAGAAAAGAGAAAGAAAACCAACCTCCCAGTATAAACTAGTCAGTCCCTGCAGTCACAGAAACATGGCATATCACCTGCAGCAGTGTTGCTGAGATTAGGGAGGAACAATGCCATCAATACTTCAAAATGGTTGGGGTTAGGGAGCTCTGGTAGCTCTCTGTTGGGTTTTCTTTGGGGATAAGGGTTTCCAGGACAAAAAACCCTTATGGATGAAATATTCTGTTCTAAAGCCTTTTGAAAGGTGCCTCAAGTCCCACACAACTCCTTTGAATAATTTGTGGCAAGAAAGTGGATGGCATCAGCACCTGGACCACACTTCCTTTTCAGCATGGGATGTAGTGCAGAGCACACAGACCTCCCCCTGTGCCCTTTGGCTGTACTCCACCACCAGATAGCCCAACGACAGCATTGTTCATCACCAGCAAACTCAAACTGTTTTAGGCCCTCATGCCTCTGTTATTTTAAACATTCTTTCTGATTATGGTTGCTAAAGAGAATTTTTAAAATTTGACAGAAGCAGCCACAGTTGCCCTTGGAAACCTTCTTGGCTTCTTTTAGGTTGATCTTCTTCAGACCTCCTCCCACTTACACAGCCCCCATCCTCCTGTCTGCAGACAGCCGTCTCCCTGCAGCCACAGAGAGGGTTGGGAAGGGAACAGCAGGCTACCCTGTCATTGTCTGCTCCCCCAGCATGGCTCACAGCATTGTGGGTCTTGCCCTGCTTGGGGATGTATGTCTTTTCTCTACTCTCTAGGGCCATTTTCCCAGGGCTGTCCTAGCCAACACACCACCAGTAACCTAAGCTCAGCACTGGCCACTGCTAATGGGAATGTAAACTTACTTTATTTTGCACTCAAATAGATCAGCAATCTGTGTTTGAGGAACCAATAGGTGTGAGATGAAGGGTCACTATCTCCTGTAAGAAGCACAGTGCTGCCTGCATGCACTAGGCACCAAGGCAGCTCTTCCCTTGGGAAAAGGACAGAGATGAATCCATACAGAGATCCCCATACACTCATGTACCTGAACCCCTACTTGCATTGTTACTGCTTTGGTGAAAGAGGACAAGCTAACCAGAAGAGCTTCAGGGCATGACCCCCTTTGCAAATACAACTCAGGTCCTCATGCATCCATGAACCAGGGTCAAGGACTGATGCCTGCTCCCCCTGGCTTTGGGCTGCTCATCTCTGCTTTTCCTTCCAGCAGTGAGATTTCTCGGCTTTAAAGACTTGTTTTCCTTGGAAGGGAGAGAAGCTACTGGAAGCTGAGCAGCGAGGGCACTGGGGGCAGGGAGAGCGTGTTTGGAGGGTATTATGAGTGGGAGTGATGTGCCAAGGAGGAAAGCTGCTTCCAGGGATCTATATATACACAACTCCCCGAGGTGGAGTTACAGAGAGGCTCATTCTTGGGCTGCCTGTGGCACTCCCCAAACAACGGTGGCCAGAGCTGCCTCTGAGCCAAGCGCTTTAGTTTCAGCGCACGGCCTTGAGCAGCCAAGACAACACAGGGTTTGGCTGTGGTCCCTGCAAACACAAAAGGATAAGCTGCCCAGGGTTGCCACAGTTCTGGAGGTTTGCATGCTGCTGGCTCCAGTTCTGCACTGGGCAGTGTAGTTTAAAGGTTGACAGGATGCTCTGGGCAGGGAAGAAGGAGACCCCCAAGGCAATAAAAGGTTACTCCACCATCTGCTCACCTCCAACACACAGAGCACACATCCCCAGCACACACACCACACATCTGCAGTGGGAATCACCAATACTCCTGGCTTTCCCTACTGCACAGCAATCAGGAGCTGCTTTATTTTTTGGGTCCTGAACAAATAAAACCCAGAGCCTTTGCCAGCTGCAATTATAATTCCCCAAGTTTCAAGCTGGACCTTTTTTGTTCCCCTCAAAGGCTGTTCTGCCCCTGAGAGGCTGAAGAGGTTCTCCAAAGCTGCCAGCAGTTCCCAGGACAGAGCATGCAGCTGAGGGGATGCTCCAAATGGACCTGCCACTGAAGCTGCCCACCCTGACTTGCATCTGTCCCATGTGGGAGCCCTCCACACCAGCACTGCCTGCAGTTATCCATTGGCTGATCATTAGGTTATAGTCACTCTTGAGCTCTATTTTCCAGCCCCAGGAGTTGCACCATGGAAATCTACACATTTGAATAGCAATTTTAATTATTTTAGGACGTGCTTCTGTTATTTGATTGAAAGGTTGGTTTAGAAGCATAGATAAAAGCTAAGTTAGAAAAGCAGCCTTGTGGATTAGACAGCACTTACTGTGGGATACCAGTGCAGACTTAGCTTTTCCAGCTGCATAACTAAAGTCAGGGTCCTAAACCCACAACAGAAGGGTCTCATTTTTGAGGGGAGTGATGCTGAGCCAGCCACTCCTCCACCAGCCTGATCAGAATCAGTGGGAACAGGGGATGCTTGCTCCCTCTGAAAGAAGACCTAGATTTTCCAGTGCCAAACTTCGGTTTAGGATCACTCATGAGCATAGCCATGGGCAGAGGGCAAACCTCCAGCAGTCAGGGTGTTGCACAGGTGCTGCCTCGTACAAGGAAGCTGCTGCTGCTGCTGGCATCTTGGTTTTGTCTCATACTAACCACAGCATCAGGTATTCTCAATACCTTCAGTGCTAATTTCATCCTGTTGAAGTTGATGCCAAAAAGTGCATTTTTACCACTGAAAATAATGACTGGTTTATTGTTTTGGTTGCTCAATCAATGAACTGAGGTGCAACAGATTTTTAAGCCTACTAAACCAAATCTGTTAGGTTTTAATTTCAAACCAAAACACATTCTTTAATCTGAAGCCAGCCTTTTATTTGGGATTTGGATTTTCAACACTTGAAGACACAGATTGCTTGAAAACAGATGAGCCCTAGTGTTTGTGCACAGCAGTCTGGGTTTGATCTTTGTTGTGCTTTTCTCAATAGTTTCATTATACATCCTGTGTCTGTAACAGTGCTGCTGGCAGCAGGCAAAGGATTGCCAGGACCAGCATCTTCTGTTTTGAGAGAGGCAAAGGAATATATGTGATTGCAGAAGAGTAAAAAGGGATAGAAGAAAGGATGCAGGACCTGTTAGCTAAGCATCTCCCCAAATCCCAACACAGAACTGTCAGATGAAACATGTGCCACTAGGCAACAACTTGATCACATGGCAAGTAAAAACTCATGTTTGGTTTTAAAGAAGCAACTGTGTTCCTGCTTTCCAGTCCAGTCACTGAGAGAGAGGTCTCAGCTCAGTAGCTCCTAGGGCTGCCTGGGGGCCTCTCTGTTCCCAGACACCACAGAAGGAGCAGGCCAGCACTTCCCAAGTTTTTCCTTTGGGAAAGGGCTGCATAAAAGTGTACTCATATATGGATCTCAATATAATTTGGGTAAAACCAGGCAATATGCAAAACAAGTGCACCCTTAGCATAGTCACAGCAGAGCAAAAAACTTTCCTGGGCTGGATTTTTAGCAGAAAATCATGTATTTTCCCAGCACTGCTGTCTCCCACAGCAAAGGGACACCCCAAAACTCAAGCACTGCTTTCCTGACAGGGCCCTGTGCTCCACAAGTCCTCCTCCAAAGGCTGCCTGCTCCTGACCCAGGGAGCTGTGCCAAGCCTGGCAGGGTTTCAGGGTAGCTCCCTGAGAGACCTAAGCACCTGGTAGGGTAGGGGTGAGAACAGTGAAGGAAAAAGAGGGCCCCTCAGCCTCCCACCCCAGTAGCAAGACAGGCAGGGGCAACTTCCCCACCTTCCAACCTGCTCTGCCTCCTCATAAGCAAAAACAACAGGCAAATTTCTGAGGCAAGGGAAAGCCCCTGGAGTCTTCCTTAGGGCTCTTGGGAAGTGCCTGCATGAAGGAACTGGCCCTGGGAGAAGGTGGCCCAAGAGGGCAGAGAAGGGGGTGTTCCCTCTGCAGGCAGCCCTCACTGGCAAGGGCAAGTATGTCAAGTAAGGTGAGGAAATGGCCCTGCCTGCCCTCACCCCCCCAGGGGGAGCCTGATGACAGGCAGGTTTCCCATAAGTGGAGTGGAAAGCTCTTTATTTAACCTGCACCCACCACCTGCCCTCAGCCCCAGCTTTGCCCCCATCCATCATGCCTTGGAGCTGCACCAGCATACCAGGGCTACTTTTTTGGCAAGCTGAGCTAAACGAAATCCTCTGCAAGCTAATGCTCCAGGTAACCCCTTTTCCCCATGGGTCTAGGAGGAGAATGTTGCAGAACAGCAGGTACCCAACACGCAGTGGCATGATGCAATACAGCCACCTCTGGGCTGCTCTGAGCATCACTGAGCTGTCTGCAACCCCAGCAAGTCATACAAAGCTGACTTCTCTGGCTAGTATCCTGCCCCCTCCTCCCCAGTCCTCCTCTTGTCTGCAGAGCTCCAGCCCCACCACCCCCTGCCCTCACTGTTAGACAACATATGCACATCAGAACCCAAACAAATGATGACAAACAACCACATCAGGGGTGTGACAGAATGACTGATGATTTAATGCTTCTTGAAGTTTTTTGTTTCCTTCCACAGGGCATTGGTTTTAAAAACAAACAAAACAAGGTAAAATAAATTAATTTATGTACACTTTACATACATTGTGTCACATGGAGCTTTGCAGCAACAGTAACCAGAAATTGTTACAAAATAGAAAGTTACATGGCTGTTGCAGGTTCTAAGTAGCCTGCAACCTAGAAGGTTGTCATCCTGAGCATGGTTGGCAAAGTGATCATGTAAACGTGTTTAGAAGCATTTACGGTGGACAATGGATGGGCCAGCTTCATCATATTCCTGCTTTGTGATCCACATCTGCTGGAAGGTGGACAGGGAGGCCAGGATAGAGCCACCGATCCAGACAGAGTACTTACGCTCAGGTGGGGCAATGATCTAGAAAAAGCCAAGAGAGCTGAGATCAGTAAACAAGCAACTGCTGCAGGTGGCAGGCACAGGGGTGTGCACAGCCCCACATGCTGTTTGCAGGAGAGCAAAAGAAAGCTGCTCCTGCACCTGGGTCCTTCATGCTCCAGCCTTACCTTGATCTTCATTGTGCTGGGGGCCAAGGCTGTGATCTCCTTTTGCATACGGTCAGCAATACCTGGGTACATGGTGGTACCCCCAGACATGACATTGTTGGCATACAGGTCCTTCCTGATGTCAATGTCACACTTCATGATGCTGTTGTAGGTGGTCTCATGGATCCCTGCAGATTCCATACCTGGGGGCAAGGAAGAGGAGAAAAGCAGGCAGAAATTAAGTACAAAGCAAGAGTTCTACACGGTGACTCAGGAGAGAGGGAAGAGAGGGAAGAGGAGAAAGGGATGATGGCACTCACCAATGAAGGAAGGCTGGAAGAGGGTTTCAGGGCAGCGGAAACGTTCATTGCCGATGGTGATGACCTGCCCATCAGGCAGCTCGTAGCTCTTTTCAAGGGAGGAGGAAGAGGCAGCGGTGGCCATCTCATTCTCAAAGTCCAGTGCCACATAGCACAGCTTCTCCTTGATGTCACGGACAATCTCACGTTCAGCTGTTAGAGCAAGCAAAGCCATCAGTAATTGCAACGAAGGAACAAGGAACGCTGGCATCTCCCAGGTCTGCAGACCTCAAACTATGTGCAAACTGCCAGCTGGGAGTGCTCATGAGACTTGCAATGGGGCAAGAGGCTGCAGCATCCCCGGAGGTGCAAGGGTTAGAAGCAAAGGGGGACATTTTGAGAGAGGGGAATAGAGCTTACCTGTGGTGACAAAGGAATAGCCACGCTCAGTCAGGATCTTCATCAGGTAGTCAGTGAGGTCCCTGCCAGCCAGGTCTAAGCGCATGATGGCATGGGGCAGGGCATACCCTTCATAGATGGGGACGTTGTGTGTCACACCATCACCAGAGTCCAGCACGATACCTGGGGCAAAGAGAAGCAGCCAGCTGAGACGCAGCCCACAAAGAGCCCTGCCCAGGGGGACAGAGCACCTGCCAGCTGTAGGGGAACAGTCCTGGGTATCCTTGCTCAGGGAAAAGGGCCAGCAGGACACTTGCACTCACCAGTGGTACGGCCAGAGGCATACAGGGACAGCACAGCCTGGATGGCCACATACATGGCAGGGACGTTGAAGGTCTCAAACATGATTTGGGTCATCTTTTCACGGTTGGCTTTGGGGTTAAGAGGGGCCTCAGTGAGCAGGGTGGGATGCTCCTCAGGGGCAACACGCAGCTCATTGTAGAAGGTGTGGTGCCAGATTTTCTCCATGTCGTCCCAGTTTGTGATGATGCCATGTTCAATGGGGTACTTCAGGGTCAGGATACCTCTCTTGCTCTGGGCTTCATCTCCTACGTAGGAGTCCTTCTGACCCATACCCACCATGACACCCTGAAGGGGAGAAAAGGGGGGGGGCTCAGCGACCTCTCCACAGGTGGCAGCATGGGGCTCCCTAACAGGAGATCATACAGAGGACTGGGAGGCAGCAGGAACCTGCGACCATGGCCGTGGAAGAGCTTGGGGGAAGGTTCAGAGGGGGACGGCGCCATACCTGGTGGCGAGGGCGGCCCACGATGGAGGGGAACACGGCCCTAGGGGCATCATCCCCGGCGAAGCCGGCCTTCACCAGGCCGGAGCCGTTGTCGCACACGAGCGCTGTGGTCTCGTCCTCGTCACACATGGTGTCGGCTGTCTGCGGGAGCACAGGGTTGCAGGCTGAGCCTCACGGCTAATTGGCAGCCACGAATAAGCAGCAGCAGGACCGGGACTTACCTGGGCTGGCTGCGGGCTCCGCGCGTCAGGCCACTAGCAGAGAGGCCTCCCGCTCCTCGCCGGGTAGCTCGTGGGCCGCCGCCGGCCTCCGAGCCTTTTATCGCGACGGGCAGCGGCAGCGGCCAGCCCCCAGGAATGCGGCCCCGGCCGTCGCCATATTTGGGCGTCGGGCCCGGCACGGCCCCGGCCCGACGCTGCCCAAAGAAGGCGCTCCTGGCCGCAGCCCAGGTGAGCCATGCCCGGCCGTATAAGGAGTGTCTGCCGGACCCCCCCCCTACCACCCGCGGTCGGGGCCGAAATAATCCCCCGACACCGCCGGGCCGGTTAAGGGCAGAGCGGGTTGGAGCAGCCGCAGCGGCCTCCCTGTACGCCGGTCCGGGCCCTTTCCCCGGGGACCGCTGGAGCGGGCCCGGGCCAGCTAGGGCGTGAGGGCGGAGCGGGCCACTGCCCTGCCGAGGGCTCGGTGGGCCGGGGGAGGCGAGGTGCCTTCGGCTGTGCGTCCGTGGCTTGCTGTACCCCAGCAGGTTGGGGCTGCAAGGGGCCATACAACTCTTGCCTGTAGGTACAGGTGAGCGCCAGAAGAGAAAAAGGCAGTGGTGAGACGAGGCAAAGGTAGATCTGTGGTTTGCATATAATGCCATTGTATGCAGTGACAGCCTGCATAACAGCCATAGCTTTACACACTGAGTTATGCTTTATGGTTTTTCTTCACTGTGATTTAAAAATGGAAAATAAATGAAGGGGATAACATCTGGTAGATAAACGCCTGAAGAGAAACCCAGTGAGGGTTGTTTAGTCTGGAGAAGAGGAGGCTTAGGGGAGTCCTTATCTCTCTCTGCAACTACTTGAAAATGAGGCTGTAGTGAGGTGGGAGTTGCTCTGCTCTGCCAAGTAACAAGCAACAGGATAAGAGGAAATGGTGTCAAGTTGAGCCAGGGGAGGTTTAGACTGGACAATAGGAAAAAAATCTTGACTGAAAGAGTGGTTCAGCATTGAGCAGGCTGCCCAGGATGGTGGAATCACCACCCCTGGAAGTGTTCAATAAATGTGGCGCTTAGGGACATGGTTCAGTGGTGGACTTGGCAGTGTTAGTTAACGGTTGGACTCAATGATCTTAGAGGTCTTTTCCAACCTTAATGATTCCATAAGCTTTAATCCCAGTGACCATCTGATCCCAGAAGCCTGACGTAGCTGTGAAATGCTGGTGCCATTACCAGTGTACCCATTGCTGGCCGATGAGCTTAGCCAGGCAACAGAGCATCATCCAGCTATCACTGCATCTCACCCTTTTCAAAAGGACTGCAGCCTCATAGACAAGTCATCTCTGACAAGCTGAAGGTGCTGTGTAAGCAAAGAAGAACAATTAAGCTCCTTCAGTTGTGGATATTTAAACAGAGATTTGGAGTATTTTAGAAATTCCGGTTATTGATGGAAAGAAGAGCTAGTAATGCAAGCAGATTTGTAGTCCTGCCAATGAATGCCACAGAAGCACTAAAGACCTTCTCTGAAGGCACAACTGGCCAAGGGCAGACCCTCTTAAAATATAACAAGAAGGGAGTCAGGAGAGGAGGAAAAAGAAATAGCAAGCAAGAGGTGCTCATGCTGTGAGCAGTCTCCTGCAAGTAAAGGCATTTCTGTACCCGATTTCCTCCACTGCAAGGCAGAGCAGACAGTTCAACAGAGAAGCAGACAACTTTTCTTCTCAGTTTCTGCATCCTCTAGTTTGGCAGCATTCCTCTTTACCTCTGGCAGCTCTCTGTTTCATTCTGCTATAGATTTCCAATTCCTGTCACGTTATTGTATTAAAGCATGCTGGGGATAAAACATGCTATTGTCTTATACTGTTCTTCAACTTCTTGTTTTTCAGTTCTGTCATCAACAACTGGCAGTACAAAAATCGGAAGCCTGAAAGCACTTAAAGGCTTCGCAGCCATCAAATCTATTTACAGAACTGTAACACTCCACTGTGGTTTCCAAAATATGGTCAGTTATGTTGAATCTGAAATCAAGTAACAGAAGGCCTAACATGGATTAAAGATAAACATTCTTAATCCTTCAGTCAAACTTGATGCAAGCATAAACCCACTCTATCCCTTCTGTTTCTTTTGACTTTCTCTCTACCCCAATCTAGTTTACAGCAAAATGCCCAATGGCAAGGTTAAATTCTTATAGTTCTATGTAAAAGATAACTTTCTGCAGGCAGATCTGATATTTAACTGGACTTGATAAATGAATTTGGTTTTGGTCCAAAGTCAGAAAACATTTGAAATTAGTTTCCAGAACACGGCTGGGCACAAAGATCACTATCCACAAGGCATGGCTTCTGAAATTGATCGCCAATGACAACATAAGCTTTCCTACTACTCTGACAACAACAGAGAATAGAAGTGTGACTATCCTGTATAGTGTGTATTTTCCATTATTGAGAAACAAGTATTTAAGAAACAACATGTATTTCCTTATTCAAAAGGAGCTATCCATACTCCTTAAGCATATTTAGCCAGAACTTGAATCTTTTTGTCCCAAGTTTATTTGTTTTTGTTACACTTAGAAACAACCTAGAGCTCTAGCATAACCTTAGATATGCAGTGGTAAATGAAGGCATCCTCCCCATACAGTAATCTGAGACAGGAGTTCTGCACCAGCACAGCTTATTACATAATGAAAAAGAGGATGGAGAGGAGGAATGGCCTCTTCAAGCTTCCCAACAGAACAGTGAACGAGCTCAACGGTCTTCGTACAAGAACATTAAACTTCAGTTTAGACATGAAAGTTATTTTAATGAGGTTTTATTTAAGTAAACTCATTGCCTGTAGCCTTCTGTTTTGGCAATAGCACGATGGAAAGCCGTTGTACAAGTGCCAAATGCCTAATAGAATAAAACATTAGTTGTGAAGCCGACACGGCAGATCACTTCCCAGGAACCTGGAGAATACTTTGATACCAACCAGAATAAACTCATCTCAGCACAGGAGCTACAGACTTTGAAACAAATGGAAGCTAAGGATGAACAGAAACACCTGCTTCTGAAGCAAGCTTTCCAGGGTCCACCTTGCCACTCCTGACAGAATACAGGTGGTGAGTAGTCTAGGAATGGATGAGATATCCCTGAAGTGTTCTGCTGTGGACAGTCAATTAAAAGAGACTTGTCTTCAAGCAAAAATTTATAGTCTAGTAAAAGTTCACATAGAACATATTTTGGCAGGGGTGTCAATCACTTGTTAGATTATTCCCTTTCCTCCAGAATTTTTACCAATAATGTGAAACCACCTCTAAAATGACATTTAAGCAAGCACATAGACTCTTCTAAGGCTTTAAATGACCCACTCCTTTGAAGTCAGAGTTGGGAATTACACCCACACTTCTTTCTCTCAGCCATGCAAGGCTACAGAAGAACTAAGTTTGCTTCTTAGAAGATGACTACTAGTGCATTTCTTTCCCATATTAGTTAGAGCCTCTCTAGATAAATGTATTCTTCCAAACATGTTCAGACTCTCAGCCCAGCTTACTGTATTAGTACAGGGAGGAAAGGAAGCCACGGAACAGGAGCTGTGTTTTTAAAACTAGAAACTGGATTCTCTTCAACCGATTTAACTTCTGACCTTCTCAGCTGTTGGATCAAGTTGTTGCAGCAGGCACTGAGCCAGACAAGTAAAACATAAGGGCATGCAAGTTGCTCTGCATTCACTCTCTAGCTGTTGAGCTACTTGAAAAAGAAAGCTAGATGCCAGATTGAAATAACTTATTTAAAAACTGAAATCTGCTGCCAGTCAAAATAGTTAAAAATGAAAAGTTCAATGGATTTTTTCATTCCCATGTCAGAGACAGTAACTGGGGCAGGGGAGTGAAAAAAACCCAACCAACCAACAACAAAACCAAACATCAACCAGAAGAAGCCTCTGAGTAAGGAAGATCTTGGGGGACTCCCACACTTTCCTAACCGCTTTCCAGTTTCAAGCAGTTGCTGTGAATGACCACACGGTGAGCTGTTCATCTTTTTTACATGACTTCTACAAGTCTGGAGATAACTTTAATATTTTATCTATTTAACTTTCATTTAAGTGTTGTGAAAAAAATTAACCTACAGATACAAACTAAGAGAAGGGTAAATTTACTGGACCCGAGGACTCTGAATGAGAACTGTGCTTTTTCTTTTCTCCTGTCATGGACAAAAAGAGACCAGTGACAAGCCAGTTATCCTTTTGGGCCAGTAATATTTAATGGAAAATCTAAATCACCTAGTTTCTAGAGCAAAAAGTGCTGTACAGGAGAGCAGAGTTGTCTTACAGAAGAATAATGTAAGCTACACAGTCACCCAGAATTCATGTTTTCAATATGTCCTCTGAACTGAAATCACAGCCCCAATGAAGTGAGAGCAAGATTTCAACCTTCTGCAGTGGGTCCCACGTGTTACCCCTATGTGCATCTGTGTATATTTGAGTCCCAGGCAGGACTCACACTAATGAAGATATAGAATGAAACAGCAAGTTTGTGAAAGGCAAAGAAAACAAAAGCTTTATTTTTCTGTGACCTGAATGCACACCTCTGCCTCCCCTGACTTAAGTGTCGAAGTCTATACATTTAAGACCAGGTATATTACTCATATAGATTTTATTACAAAGTTTTAGCCAAAAACTGAACAGAAAAATAAAGTATACATGAATTGAACAGTTCTTTAGAAAAAAATATTTTTAAAAGTAGTGAGATTCATGCTTGTCCTTGAACATAGAGTTCATAGTTTGCCTTTAACACAAATTCAAAGTAAGCATTACATTTCAAGTTACCAAGTTCATTTGCTTGCAGCAAGTCCTTCACCTCTGGCAAGTATTCACTTAACTGAACTCCTACAACACAAAACCTTTTATTAAAGCACTGATAAAAGTAATGCTTTGCATTAGTAGTAAAGATCATATTTAAGTAAACACCTGTGCCTGCCTCAGAGTTAAATTACTCTTTTGGAATTGAGAAGATCTATTATACATGTCAAGAAATACAATAAAACTTAAGTAGCCTGTAAAACTGAGTTTAGGTAACAAAGAAACAACCAAAACCCAAAGAGAGATAATCCTACCCAAGCAAAGCTTCTCAGTGAAATTATGATTAAACCTGAAATTCTTAAACCTAAAATCTGTATCTTCACATAACATCACCAAAATAGCAAAAAGAAAAAAGATCAGTCTTAAAATAAATTATATCATCAGTTGCAACACTTCAGCCTGGGGTATGATAATCTTGCAAAAACAAATAAATTGACAGGAGTGAACACACAAAACTAGAACTGCTCTGAAGAACTTTTTTATTTTTGACATGGAGCCTTCTCTGCTCTGGAAAAAGTTCATATGCAATAATATTTAAAATGGACTTCAACTCTAAATTGCTTCCCTTCCCCCTGCAGCTGTAATTTCCATGGTTATAACTTCCCATGGTCAGCTTTAAATTGGGGTGGGGGAGGCAGGTGTGTGTTCTTTTTGTTTTGCATTTTGGGAGGGAAACCAAAAACATATTTAGGCCAAAATAGATTAAGATCTTAAGTTATTAGCCCCTTATCTCACAGCAGATAAGTATTTAACTCCAGAAGACATACTTTACAGTAAGGAACTGCTAAAAATCTGACAGCTGCCCTGCTGTACAAATAAGTTAACTTGAGGGTACTAAGATTATAACCAAGAAATCTGCTCATCTCTTACCCCTCAACATTCTGTAAGAGAAAGAATTAGCTCCACATGATTGTAATTATCTAGTGGAATGCATGTGGAAGTTTTTATTACTCTGAGAATTTATTAATGCTACTTCTTATACATAGGTGTTCATCTTAAGCAGCTTTTGGAACAACTAAATGATTTCAAGAAGTTCAATTCTATTTCAACTGTACCTTCTTTCAATAGCTTTTGTAGTATTTTCACAAATATACTGTCTTTAGATGCTTCAATTGGATCATCTTTACCATCTGAACTGGACCACCTGCAAGTCAAGAGAATTTGTGGAAAGAATTGCACAGATGAAAACAAGAAAGAAAAAATACACAGGAAATCTGATACATTATCAAAGGCAATTCATACATGTTCACATGTGTTATGTGCTTGGTTAAAGCTCAGAGTAAGAGCTTTTTTTTCTATCTTGTGTTAATTATTCTTTATTCCAAGAGTAAAACCACAATAAAATTGCACCACTGTCTTGTACTGTAGTTTGGAGGGCAATGAAAATGCTTGTCTTCTAAACTGTAAAATAAAACATCATTTCTTTCACAAAAATCAAAATCTTATACATCAAGTACCTGTTCTCAGTAATTACATTTTACAATTAAGATGAAAGTATAGATTTATTTTCTGGTAGAATAAAGCAAGAGCAGCAATTTGCTAACATATTTGGGGAAAAAAAAAAACCCACCAAGAACAAATTAAAAAACAAACTGAGAAAAAGAAGGAGGATGAAAGAAAACTGTAAAATTAAGTTGCAGGTCTGTAACAGCACACAGAGACACAAACCAGATACAGTTTGTCTCATTTGCCATTAATGTGAAGGTGAAGACTCATGAATGCAGGTCTTATCTGTGGTAAGAAAATCCCAAACAGGTTTTTCAAAGAGAAAGATTATTTTAAAGTGACAATTTTTCATCCTTGCAGAGCTTTGTATTTAACAGTTTTAAGTCAACACC
This sequence comes from Galbula dea, assembly GCA_013399015.1. Classification (NCBI taxonomy): domain Eukaryota; kingdom Metazoa; phylum Chordata; class Aves; order Piciformes; family Galbulidae; genus Galbula; species Galbula dea. The sequence goes on from VWZX01012694.1 coordinate 954,749, forward strand.
GATCTAACTTCTTTTGCTGTAGTTCTAACCTTTCAGTTGTTAAAATTTTGTTCCATATGTTAAACTGCCAGACAAAACCAGTTCTCCTATCTCTCCCCCAACATGAACCTCTTTGGACCAATGGGACATGCTTGCAACAGATCTGGACCTGGGTCCCAGAAGCTATTACTGACACATCTTCTGTACTTCACTGAAACCATGGTTTTACCTTGCATGTCACTTTCATCTTTCATTCTATTGACTGGAAAGCAAGAGAGGGAGGATTTAAGGAAACAAAATCACTCAGGCACACAGGAGAATTGTGAGGACCCTAGCAGAACACTGGGAGAGCACTCAGCAAGGCTCTCTGTTCCACCCAAGAACCTTACTGCCATTTGTAGCTGTTAAGCTAGAAAACAGCTGCCATCCTTAAAAGTAGGTACTATAACCCTTACTGCTGCACACAGATGAAAGATAACACTACTGCTTTTGAACCAGTGATCAACCTCTTTGTAAGCCTTTGTGAGCCTTGTTGGACTGGAAATTCAAGTGGGACATCAAGCTTTCTAAACTATTCAGTGCAAAGTGATCTCAAATTGCACCTGGTTAGCTAGTGAAGTGGGCAAAATCTTGTCAGCATTATATAGAATTTGAATGGTTTAAACATGTCCAAAACTGTTCTCCGTCCAGGGTAGAAAAGACATAAACAAATGATAGGACTGGTTCCATTGCAGGAGTTGTGGATTCTTCTGTCTTGAAAGCAACAGGAAGGGAAGAAAACACTTGGAATAGTGTGAACCTGTTTCTGCATATTATTTGTGTCATATGTAACAATAATTTAGTCCTGCAACTAGGAATTTTTTTCTACAGACCACTGTCCTTTGGAAAAAAAAAAATTCACTTTGCATAAGTGTGAATCCAAATGCTGTTTATTTCCATTTTAATCACAAATGGCACAGTGCATTTGGAATGCATCTTCCTTCAGTCCTTTTGGAACATGGATAGGAGCTGGAAAAGCTGGATAACTGATGAAAGTTGGAAAGGAAAAGGGAGGAAATACCACAAGTTATTTAACCTGGGAGAGAAGAGCAACACTGCTCGATGAGAAGATTCTTCTGACCAATTGGATCCAGAGTGTGTTTGGTGTTGAACAGGCATTCAACACAAGGGGCTATTCTTTTAAGCAGTGTTTAAGGCTTCAATCACTTATAGTCAGGAACGCAGCTTTAACTCAGAAAGGTCATGAACTCATCAATAGAGTTCAATGGCCAAAAATAAGTGGCACAGAAGTTTGCAGAAGTGACCTGTGCACATGTTGCTCTCTTAAAAAAGCAACTATCCTGAGGTGCTTCAAAGGAAAAAAGTTTCAGCATCAGCCATTTATTCTACTTTAGAACATTCAAGAGTGAAAACTGCATGGTTACATTTCTGTCTTGGGTGCATAGTAGGTAGCCAGTGAGCTATGCCAGCAAGAGTACTACAGGTTTTTTGGTTGGGGTTTCATTTTACAAATAAAAAGTCACATTCAGATCTCATACTTCACTAACCCTATACCTTGAAATTCAATCTTTTCAGTGAGCTAGAGAGCAGTATACTAATATGTGAGTCTGAAAAAGCTATGTTGCAAATACTGTCATTAATTTATGTTTTTATTGGACTTACCCATCTCTTTGGAGAGCCTTACAGAGGATTTTAAGTTTAAGATCATTTACATCCACTTCCTCTTCCTTCAATTCATATAAGGAGAAAAGACAGTTAAGGTAATTTTATTTTTTTCTATGTGTGTGTCTTTCACACAGATTATACCAATTAATGAGATTCTTTAATTACTGAACACTGTTTTTAACATATGCTATTTTAACAGATGACCTGGTCAGACCATTGCAACACCAAAGACTGTTCCATTTCAAGGAATTTCATGTTTTAACATGCATGGTAACTAAGTCGAGGCTCATGTTTCAGCATGGCCAAGGTAACTTGCTTGCATTACTGTCCAAATTAGGATGTATGTTTTATGAATTCAGTAGTAAAAATTTGCTAAGATAGACATTTGTCTTGGAAAGGGCTGTCCCTTCATTGGACACAGATGGTGAAATTTTGTTTTCCACCTCTCAAGTGTCCCAAAGCACCACACCTACTTTAAACTCCCCTCATAAAAATAACAGAAACCATGAACTCTTCAATTCAGAAGCACAGAAGCATGAGGATGGGTGTCGACTTTATGTCACACTTCTGCAAGAGAAAATCCAGGAAAAACTAGAGAACAGCTAGTTTTTAGACTCTAGTCTAAACCACCAGCTCTAATTTATGCTGAATAGTCCTATTCAAGTTGTTAGAGACTCAATATCTACACAAAAAATCATGTTGAAATCTCATGGGTTTACAGTAACATTTGTTTATTTAGATGTAAAAAACCTAATAGAGTTGTCTCAGTGTTCATGAATTGTGTTGACAAAATTTAAGAGGAAAACTAAATCAAAAGAGAGAACTAAATGAGTTCACTCAGTTTGATTTTACTGCAAAATATCTTTAGTGGGACTACTGATGTTGTAAAAAATGAAGGGGGAAGATAGAAAATAAAGTACTGCCTCTTTAAACAAGAGAACAGCAACATGCTACTCTTAAGCAGTAATACTCTTAGCTTGGTATACAAAATAGTATACAATACTAAACAAAGGACAAGTAAACATACATAAAGCAAAAAAATACTAGCTAATAACAGCAATGCTATTCAAAAGAAACATTAGATTAAAAATGCAATTAAACCAATTAAAAATTTAAAAACAATTATAAAGATATTTCTAATTATCAAACCACTTATTGAAGATGAACAAAACAGCACAAAGGTCTTTAGAAAGCACTACCACAGAGAGGAGTTTAACTCTGAACCCCAGTCAGACTAGCAGGAATGGGATAATCAGAAAAGAACTCTAATTTTTCCATTGGTAAGGAACACTTTTGCTAAAATAATACAACTTTAGCATTTTAACAAATACTTATTAATTCAGGTTTGATGCTCCTCAGAAGTTGATTTATTCATGCTTAGTGGAAAATTACTCCTTACAAGACACTAGATCATAGGAGACGCAATGAGAAAGCTGACAATCAAGCCTATGCTTCAATGCTATTTAGATGTTAAAAAGTTGGTGACTATCCTGTATTATCTCCTGACAATCAGAGAAACAGCCAGTAGAGAAGCCAGGCTCTAAAAAAAGAAACTATAGACTATAAATGGGAAACTAAGAGGAGTGTATTTTTTCTGAAATGATCTAAACCACATTTGGCATTAAGTCTTCAGTGACTTAAAAACAAACTGAAAAACACATCAGGGGTTATTTTTAATTTCTGTACAGTAAGCTGGTATGTTAACTAACCACAGATGCACCATCCTACCTTAAATAAAAAGAAATCAAAAGTAGTCTCTAGGTTAGAGAGTCTTTAAAAAACCGCTTTTCCTACCTCATCAATATATTCCAGCAGATCAAGTGCTTTCTTGAAGTCATACTCATTGGCCCTTCTGTTCTCATCACATATGTACATCTAGGATATGAGATTAACAGAGAGAAGTATTTTTAGCCTACAAACTAATGTAACTGATATCATCCACAACTCATTGTGGGAAGCCCACCGTGTATTTTCCACTTACATGACCTTCTCATGAAAATATGTCTTGATTCAACTGCAAGTATTTTTATAGTAAGGAATATACTTCAGGTTTTAAAGCAGCATTCCACCTACATGACAATGGTCTGTGGACAAATGATACTGGATAGAAGGCTGCTAGGTTTCAAATTTAAATGCCATTTAAGGCTGTAACGTTCCTGGACTATTGTAGCCAGAGCTCAGCTCCACAAATAAGCTCTCAGAATTATTTCAGTAATTAAGCTCAAAGCAGTACTTAAGCACATGTACTACCTTTCAAAAACAAACAAGTTTGCTATCAATGTTTCATTCCCCCTTCCTCCCCTCTTTCCCCCAAGTCTGAAATTAGTATTGAAAGGAAAATGAACATTCACACTCTTTTATTTACACTTTCCAAGTTTCATTCTCACATGGCAAGTAGCAAGTATGAACATTGGTTTGGCAATAGATAGAATTCAGAAGGAAAACTGTCATGGTGCCAGCACTTGACAAGTCCTAAGTGACACTTCCTACTCTTCCCTAATCCCACAGATAGCCTCACATAAAGATACAGGTAACGACCTCAGAATCTGCCATCACTGGTTGCTAAAAATATGCTGCCAACAAGGAAGAAACAGTAAGGCTACTGGTTCCTGGCTACCACCAGAAAGGGCTATGGAAAAGGACTTGGCACTATAAGTGATCCCAGTACTGGAGTAGTTAGCTTATGTTTTTGTTTTGGTATCAGTTGAGTTTTTTGCTTTTTAAAAAAAAATTAAAACAAAAGCAGGAAGACTTTTGGTGCCTCTTTGCAACCGCTGACCAAAAGCCTCTTCCTCTTTTTAGTCCTTTCTTTTTCTAGATTGCAGCATCTCTCTCCACTAAGGTAGAATTCATTGTTCTTTCTGCCTTCCAAGTTCTGCCCTACTGAAAATGTAACAGAAGGTAGAAGCTGTCTCATATCCAAAAACTGGCTTAGACCTGTAAATCAACTGCTGGCAGTGATCTTATTTGCTTTTTTTTCATAGCAGCATTCTAAATCACACATTCAAGAAGAAAAAAAAATTTGAACTAAAAAAAAAAAATCAGCATTTTGATGTTTGGTGCTCACAGAAGCTAAGCAAAGATAAACCAATTCATAGGTGCTTAGCAAGTCACAGAAGGGATAAAGACAGCTGTGATCTCATTTTATCACTCAGAGGCAGAAAATATATTGGAACTTCTCTTGTGTAATGAAGAAAACATGAGCTACTTACATCAATGAGCTGAGGTACAGACAACACTGGCATATCACTGAGGTTCAACTGTTTCTCTGCCAGTAACTGTTCAGGAAGCGTCTCTTGATGTAACAGAAAGCGTTCCTGTTCTGATATTTCTTGTAGTAATTTAAAGGAATGAATGTTTCATGTTATTAATATGTAATAATAAATTCTGTGGCACAGTAATAACTGTCAGGTCACAATATTTTTCAGGTCTACAAGTGTTTGTTATGAGCATTTTATTTGGAAGTACAGAAATACTTCCAGTTCAATACTGTCATCCTAGTGAACTAGTTCTTGTTTCCCGCTAAGGTTCCCAGTGTAATGCTGGTAACTTTTCTTTGTTTCTCAAAACCCCAAAATGAATACATAGGATTGGAGGGAAGCTGTTGCAATATGCAGGAAAGTAAGTTGGCTGCAATATTTAGGAGCTACCTTTTGGCTGAAGACTTGTGTCCATTGCATGAATTATTCCATTTTTGATTGTTTTATTTTCCTGTATGATCTGCTTCAAGGTTAGAAGCTCATTAGGCTGATAAAATGGAATAATTTCAACCACACTACATGACCCTTGCCCTTCCCACCCAGTTCCAGGGCATGGTAGAAAGGGGAAAATAATTCTAGGGAGCACTTTACCTGTTTCAATGGATCACCAAAACATGGCAGAAATAATTATTCTCTTTGTATCAATAGGAAACTGATACACAAAGAGCTTAAGTTTTAAAAGGTATGTCATGTGTCATATAGAAGAGTAATGTCTAGACCAAATTTTGAGAGTCCATTAGACTACTGAAATAAAGCTTTGATTTCCTCATTTTCCTGTGGAAAGTAGTTTGAGTAATATTGCAAAGCCTCCCCCCTGGTGGCCAGTATCAGCTTAACTATTACTGTAGAAATGCTTTTTCACACAATTGCAGCACTATGTGCTGCACAATCCCTATCAGGAAAAGGCTATTTTCCAAAGTGGAAGGAAAGGCAGAGCAACTAGCAGAGCATTTGCTATTGAAGCAGAACAGGCATTTCTGTATTTCCCCATTAGCATTCTTTCAGTTAGAGCATAACAAAACATTGCCACTTCTGGATAATTCTAGATAAAGAGTGAGAAAGCACTTCTAGATCACAAATAAATATATTTGCAGCTACATTATTACAAGATAGTTACTGGATTTCTTGTACAGCTTAAGAGTCTCAGGACTTGGTAAGAGTTCAGAACCGAGAGCCTTTCAATAAATAGGCTTTAAGAAGCCATCTTTACTTGCATCTGAAATATAAAATGCAGCTGCATGGAAACACATTCAGTGTGAACGGTTTACAAGTTTCAGTCACTTCAGAACTCTCTAAATGACTTCTCAAAATACTGTGCAGCTTGTTACTTATGACAATATTTTGTGTGTTACTAGAAGAAGTGAAAGACACACATTTCTCATGCTCACAGTCCTAACTCACAGGTGAAAGTTAATACCAAGGCTACTGCCTCACTTTGTCTTCCTTAACCTTCCTGCAATAAGCATGAAAATCATCAGCCCATTCATCCACACCACATTCAGTCAGAGCTCCCAACCTAACAAACTGGTAATCTGCAAAATTAACCTGATTCTAATTCAGTAACTTCATTAGTCTGCTCTTTGCTTTGCTCTGGTTTTCTTACCCTCTATCTTCTCTTGTAGTATGTCTTCTGAGAAGTCAGATGCCAGTGCAGCTAATTTGCTCAAGCCAAGGAGTGTTTTCTTCTTTGCAAAATATCTAGTCTCCATATTTGCTAAAGTCTGCAATGTTCTGTGAGCCTGAAATTAAGAAAGATGTTAGAAATCAGTTTTAAGTTAACATCAGAAGGTTTAGATTTAACCTGAACTGCAGTCTCACAGCTATTTATCATTTGTAATACTATAATCCTTATTTTTGAAAGTTGTACAATTTGCGTATTAAAAAAATCTGCATTGCACTCCTACTGAAGAGACATGGATCTCTACTCCAGTTACATCCAAAAAGTCTTTTCAGTACTGATCAAGAAAAACTACCTTATGATCACAGGATAAATTACAACTTCAGGTATGAACCTCTGAGGTCTTTTTCAAGACTTTCCCATAAAAGCAAGGTAAATATGCTTGGACAGAACAATTCTGCATACAGATTGAGTTACTTGTTAATTTAACTTGTGAAGAATTTTTTCATAACATCTAATCTAAATCTTTCTAGGTGCAACCTGAAGCCATTTCCTCTTGTCCTATTTCTAGCAATCCAAGAGAAGAGACTGTCCCCCACCTCACTATGGTTTTCTTTCAAGTAGTTATAGACAGATAAGAACTGATTGAGAGCAGCCCAGTGGAAAAGGACTTGTGAGTGTTGGTGGATCACATCCTGGGCTCCATCAAAAGAATTGTGGCCAGTAGGTTGAAGGAGGTGATTCTGCCCCAGTGAGACCCCTAGTGAGACTACTGTGTCCAGCTCTGGTGCCCTTGGTATACGAGAGATTTGGACCTGTTGGAGTGGGTCCACGGGAGGCCACAAAAATGATCAGAGGGCTGGAACACCTCTCCTATAAAGACAGGATGAGAGACTTGGGGTTGTTCAGCCTGGAGAAGGGAAGGCTCTGAGAGGGACCTTATAGCAGCCTTTCAGTACTTAAAAAAAGGGCCTACAGGAAAGATGGGGAGGGAGTATAGTCATAGGACAAGGAGTAAAAGTTTCAAATTGAAACAGGGTAGATTTAGATTAGATATTAAGAAGAAATTCTTTATTGTGAGGGTGATGAGACACTGGAACAGGTTGCCCAGAGAGGTTGTGGATGCCCCATCCCTGGCAGTGCTTAAGGCCAGGTTGGATCGGGGTTTGAGCAGCCTCATCTAGTGGAAGGTGTCTCTGTCCATGGCAGCGCGGCTGGAACTAGATGATCTTTAAGGCCCCTTTCAACCCAAACCTTTCTATGATCAAATTTATCCACAAGAATGTTTATTATTAAAAAAAAAAAACAGCAACTTTTAAACTATACCTGCAATATTATTTTACTTTTGTGATACCTCCAAATCCCTTTGTTTTAAATAGATTTGAAATATAAATTTTTCAGGTTTTTTCCCCCCTCACTGGATAATCTCATACTGCTATTGATACTCACTGTAAATACACAATTCCATCAAAGTAGCCATCCTGTAGCCAAACAAAACTTCCTTGATAAAAAAATACTAGTAATCCAGAAGGGATGAAAAGCAGCCCTAACTTCCATTACATAGTGCAGTGGCTTATATGACATATCAGATGGGGTCTAGAGAGAGGCTTTTGGTACTCCATTAACTATCTGTCATCTCTCTCCTACCTTGTTCAGATAAGCTGTCTTTTGATGATGAAGAGTCTTAACGAGATAATTTGCCTGCTTGAATACGAACTTGACCTAGCATGATACTTCAGTTTGTTTGCATTTAAGAAACCCTACCTTTTGCAAATCTTGACTATTGATTTCATGTAACCAGCTCAGATGCTCATGAGCTTGCAAGAAATTGGCCAGCTGTCCATGCTGAGCAATAGGCTGAGATAACAGCTTTCCTCGCTTTCCTTTTTCTAGGTACCAGCGAAACAGGAAATCTGAAAAATTCTGAAGATAATAGGAATAGGAACACATTTTAAAAGTTACATTTAAACATCTTGTTTGTCTTCTAAGGCAAAATGCTTCATAAAATATAATTGGTAAGAACATGGTAAAAACCTGCTTAAAAAACCCCCACATATCCACATAAAAACATAGTGCTGATGAAAAAACTTCAGAGTCCAGATAGAAATAATGTTTAAAGAATTCATAAGCTACTCTGCAACAGATGCTGATACACAAAAGATCCTTCGGTGGAAATGAAGAAAGTGCCAAATGTAAATTCGTCATGCTAACCCACAATTCTACTTAATTTTTCACCTGTGCCTTTGCCTCCCCTTAGAAATCTGTGCCTACTATTTCCTTTCATATACAAGTTTATTCCTGCTGTAACACTTGTTTGAAACACTCCCTCCTATCTCCAAGGGAACCTACAATATTACATCTCTCAGGCATTGTTAAAAAATAATGTATTTTTCTTTTTTAAAAAAACCCCAAACCTAACCAACCTATTTTATCCTCAGAAACTTCAATAACTAATCAGGATTTATATTTGAGATTTAGTCTTTTCGGAGCATTTTTACAATGACAATACATTTTGATTGTATTGACAATTTAAAAAACCAAAGTTTGAAGAGGCAATCAGTCTGATATTCTATCTATAAGCCTTGATCTATTCAGCTCTATATTTGCCACAGTAATTTCTTTTCAGAAGAACTCTCGAATTAGGAAGTGTTTGTCCCATTCTCCTCACTTCAAGTAGTCTTTACTGCCTTCTCCTTAAGCTTTCAATTTTTTAGCACACTTAAGAAGTTTTTACACCAGATCTTAACAGATATTGAAAAAACTGCCTAATAAATACCTAGCAGGAGAATAAATAAAGACCACAGCAACACTCTTACTTTCCTTCTCTTCTTAACTACTTTTCTATTTATACATCTAGTAATCTCATCTTCTTTTCTAGAAATTATCCTTAACTTATATTACATTATTTTAATAAAAGAACAGATGACTACAACATCCCAGTGAACAAATCACAAAATATTGAAAGATGTTAAGAGTGACACAATGTATTTGAGGCAGAACAAAAGTCCCAAGAAAAGCCACTGCTCACACAGCTAGCACCCATATTTCTATTGACTTGCTTTGCAGTCTCAGGGTAAAATACTTCATTAAGTTCTGTACAGCAAGTGTTGACTTCAATTTTGCACATTACCCCTGTATGTGTATGTAAATACATGAGTCAAGAAAAAACAACCACACAAAAACCCCAAAGAAATCATAACTTTTGCAACATTCCATGTGCAAACTTATTACAGAACACTATCTAAAGGGAATTAAAAAAAAGTTACCTGATCTGCAAACTGACTCATGTAACGTTGTAATCTGGCTTGGTTGTCTGTCTGCTCACACATTTGCACCAGGATATCAAAGTCACAGTACTTCTCTGCTAATGTAGCTGCCATCTGATACTGTCCAAGGGAAACTAATAACCAGGAAAAAGAAGTTATATCAAACAAGCTCATCTTTGACTGTAAAAGGATGCCTGAGGGCAATAGACACATGTACCCAAAGAAACATTCACTACTGCATACAGATCCTGGGCACACCCAAATTCACAAACCTACCAGCTGTGTTCCCCAATATGCACAAACCTCTGTGCACTTTCTCCTCGTGCAAACCAAGGCGCCTGCCCCTGGTCCCTGCACTCTGGGTTGCTCGCACTCCCAGGGGCTACCTATTATACAAGTGAGTGTAACTGCCTTCAGCGCCGGTCCTGCCCACAATGATGAGTCAGAGCTCAGGGTCACACCACTGCCGCTCTTGCGGCTGGGAACTGGGCTGCAGCCACCTCTAGCCTCTCCCTCCCTGTGCTAGATTCATGCTCTTTCCACTCTCAGAAGTGTCTGCACAGTCCCTTGGTTGGATCCTTTAGCTGCCGAGCTCCTCTGGCAGACCAGATCTGTTGGGCAACCTCTCTTGAAAAGATAATTTCTCTGAACTTCCTTCTATTTTGTAAATATCTCACTAAATCTTAAACTCAATCATTTATACTCTGAAGGCCAATGTACAGAACAAACAGAATTCATACACAGATGCCATTTATTCCATCAGATATGCATCATTTCCTCATCAAATGGAACATTTAAGAGGAGAAGGCTCCGAGGAGACCTTATTGTGGCCTTCCAGTATCTGAAGGGGGCCTACAAGAAACCTGATGAGGGACTTTTTAGGAGATCAGACAGTGATAGAACCAGGGGAAATGAATGCAAGCTAGAGGAGGGCAGATTTACACGGATATTAGGAGGAAGTTCTTCACTGTTAGGGTGGTTAGACAGTGGAACAGGTTGGCCACAGAGGTTGTGCAAGCCTCACCCCTGGAAGCTTTTAAGACAAGGCTGGGTGGGGCCCTGGGCAACCTGATCTAGTGGAAGGTGTCCCTGCCAGGCAGGGGGGTTGGAACTAGATGATCTTTCAGGTCCTTTCCAACTCTTGACAATTCTATGACACTATGATCCTTGCACTAAGGAAAACAGACAGTACTTACGGAGAGGAGACAAGAGTTCTGATCTTTTCTGCACATATTCCATTTCCAGAGTGCTGTATCGCTCTTGATCACCAGGGTGGTCCAGAGATTTCAGCTGAGAAACATAGCCATCTAGAAAACAATCCAGTAGCGCCACCAACTGTTCAGACACAATGCTGCGAAGGTTACTGTCCGCCTGGGGATACACCACCTTCAGAATGATTCCATGCTGATGTGTTATTGCCGAACGAAGGCCACTAGATGCTTGGGAAAACAATACAGTGAGCATTAAACCAATAATCCTATCCCCACAGGAATTTATGCTGAAGCATAATAAAAAAAACATAAACATATAAAAAGCTAATAAACATTTAGTTTTAAAAATCAAAGCAATACTACTAAAAAAAGCAACCCCCCCAAAACATATACTCCTTTACATGTTAAATTTGCCCAAAATGTAGTACATGAAAAGGACATAAACAAAACCACCTCTTCAACTACAGAGATCTACCCTGTCAACTATCAATACCATCTGTTTTTCAGAAGAACCATTTGCAGTACCCAAGGAAAAGGCAACTTCTGTTAACCTGATTTAAACAGGTGGATGTAGTCATCAAAACATAACACACCAAACTAGCTTGCACAGGGTCCTGCTTTTCAAAAACCAATTTATCTTAGGATCATCAGTCCTTTTAAAACAGTTATAGATTTTTGATTCATTTTAATGTTATGTAGATTGAGGTCTGCCAACCAGAACCAGTTCATACAAGAAAGAAAGAAGAAAACAAAATCAGCTTTGTTTCCCAAACTTTGTTTTTGTAGTCAGATTTGCAATGCAAGTTTTAACGAATCATCATCAACACTGGACAAAAAAAAAAGTATTCACTGATTCATTCTATCTCATTCACGAAACAAAACCTTTAGCTTCTCCTATTCTTACTAACAACCTTTTAGCAGCATTTAACAGAAGTTAAACATTCAGACTGAAATTCTTGTGTTCTGATACTCATGAAAACTATTTTTGTTTAGGATAGACAATTAATAAACTACTATTAATAATTTCTCACCTGTCCATGGAACATATTCAGGTTCTCTTTCTGGAAGCTCTCCTGTTTTATACAAAGAGGCTCTAGAATGACGATACTGACAGGCAGCTTGTAGCATGTCCTATTTAAAGGGAAGGACATAAGTAGATGTCTACCTGCATACACACAGACCATGAAAGATATTGTCTTTTACAATTATGAAATATTCTTTTAACATCCCCCTTCTTTCTACAAGACTTTCTCAGTTGTACAGAAGAGCATACTTTTGTATACTGAAGACGATGAAATACTGAGGAAGAAACCTTAGTGCTCAAAAGCATAAGCTGTTCACTCTTTGCTACATGCATATGGTTCCACAACTTCAAAAAAAAATGCTGCAACTTCTCAAATTCTTTTTAGCAGTGGATCAGGAAGAAAAGGAATGTCCCTAATTCTGCACCAGACCATCTTCTCCTTCCTAATATATCTGGACATATGAAAAGTGCATTCACTTCTGCTCTCATCAGTAACTGAGATGTGCTGCACTCAACCTGTTGAATGCTCTTCAATGTTTACCTTTCCCTCCCACAAACATTTTAGTTAACACAGTTCTATACCTTAATGATGTTGTTCACATTGACAACTATCTGTGCCCACTCAATTGCTTCAATAGGTGTATCCTTCAGGATTTGTTCCTCCTCTTCCAGTAAGCATTCAAAAATGGAATCAATCTGGGACACCTTAAGGACAGAAAGAAAAACTGCACTGAACACAAACATATCCCTTACCAGCTGACACCTGAAAGAGCAGAAACTACATCAATAGCCAAAAATATTTAAAGGTATGAGCTACTCAAAGAATGAAGTGACCAGCTTATATTTCATTCAGTACTTGAATATAAGAATTGCCTTCTTTCTGGACTTAAATCTAGAGGAAGAAAAAATTCCCATTTTTGAAGGCAATTCTATAAACTTGAATTACCCATACTCCTCCATCATCTTCTGAAACATTTGGCAATGGAACCTTTGTTAGATTAAGAATACTGGATAATATATATTTGCTGCAAAACAGCAGACTATCAATTCTATTTTTCTTTTATATTTATTTTTTCCACTAGCAAATACTGTCCTCTACAGGAAAGCATTTCCTAAGAATAAAACATTTTGTGCATAGTTCTTCTCAAGAAGGAAGAAAAAAAGGTAAAGACCAGGTGCTTGATTAGAACGTGGCATACACTGAGAACAAGCTTAGATTGACTATTATTAGAGAGGATAAAAAATTATGAGAGACTGAATTGATACATTCCATCCAGGACTGATCATCAAAGCAGCTCTCCTATATGGAAAGCTAGTTGGAAATCATAGTAACTTTACTTTTGCTACATGAAATTTCATAGAATCATAGAATTGTCAGATTTGGAAGGGACTTTAATGATCATCTAGGTTGCACCCCCCCTGCCTGGCAAGGACACCTTCCACTAGATCAGGTTGCCCAGAGCCCCATCAAGCCTTGTCTGAAAAGCTTCCAGGAATGAGGCTTCCACAACCTCTCTGGGCAACCTGTTCCACTGTCTCACCACCCTAACAGTGAAGAACTTCCTCCTAATGTCTAACCTAAATCTACTCTCCTCTAGTCTGCATCCATTTCACCTGGTTCTGTCACTACCTGACCTCCTAAAAAAGTCATTCACCAGCTTTCTTGTAGGCCCCCTTCAGATACTGGAAGGCCACAATAAGGTCTCCTCAGAGCCTTCTCTTCTCCGGACTGAATAACCCCAACTCTCTCAGTCTGTCCTCGTAGGAGAGGTGCTCCAGTCCTCTGATCATTCTTGTGGCCCTTCTCTGGACTCACTCCAGTACTTCCATATCCCTCTTGTAATGGGGGCTCCAGAACTGGATGCAATATTGCAGGTGTGGTCTCAGGAGAGCAGAGTAGAGGGGGAGAATTACTTCCCTCAACCTGCTGGCCACGCTTCTCCTGATGCAGCCTAGGATACAGTTGGCCTTCTGGGCTGCAAGCGCACGCTGGTGGCTCATGCTGAGCTTCTCATCCACCAGCACCCCCAAGTCTCTTTCCGCAGGGCTGCTCTCAAGTCAATCTTCACCCAGCCTGTATCAGTGCTTGGGATTGCCCCAACCCAGGTGTAGGACCTTGCACTTGGTCTTGTTGAACTTCATGAGGTTGGCATGTGCCCACCTCTCCAGCCTGTCTGGGTCCGAATTTGTCAGAATTCATGTTGCAGAAAAAAAGTACACATAATAAAGCAACAAAAATGCTAACATGCATCCATGTAAATGGAAATTGTGTAAAGCTGAATTGATTTTTAAAAGGGAAAGTTTCCATTAAAGCATTGCAACTTTTACTATGTGCAGTACGATACAATGATTCAGAAATAACATGTTTCTTACCTCCCGAAAGAACACATCTGCAGGAGTAAGGCTTGGTGGAATGTCACACTCCCTTTTGTTTAATGCCATCAGTATAGCAGCATTCACTAGATCAGGCAGCCTGGAGTGGTGATTTTTGAGAACAATAGCTGCTACTAGTTTCTCTGCATGCTCACAGAGCAACAATCGAGTTGCCATTGGCATCCCTCGTACTGGAAAACTGCCCAGATGTTCAAATACACCAACCTGTTATTGAAAAAAGACAAAACCAAACCGCCACATGCACTTTAAACAGTGTTCTAGAAGAATTACTTTATGACAAAATAATATGAAACTATATGTGGTGATACCACAGAACAGTAGAATTTTACCTGATGGAGAAACTCAATGAAGAAGGAATGTGCTTTTGTCTTATCCTCTAGCTGATGAAGAAGAATGAGAGATGTGTTGCTGAAACCAGCTGCTTCTAAAAAAAAAAAACAACAACAAAAAAAAGAGAGCACTTGATGTCTTCATTTCTTTGATAACTATTTTTTTGTTTCCAGGGTAAACATAATGCTATACATCTCTGTAGTGTTACCGTACTGGCACTTTTAAAAATAGATGCACACACATCTATATATTGCTTACCATGCTATTTTTAACACGGTTTTTGAAATCTATCACAGCTGAAGCAAAGCCTTTAGAAAAAAAATCAAGTGTAGATCAGTACAATCATTCTGAAGCACTCAATCCATTATGCTGCTAAACAGCCGCTCCCCAGCTTATTCAAGTTTTAGTAAGATTTAGGCTCAAATTTATCTTCATTGTGGACTACCTATTGCTAAATTTATTATGCCCTAGACCACAGCAAATAATGTGTTAACAGGCATTCAGACCTAACTGACTCCACGCTACCATTTCAAGGGTTAGTGCTGAACCAACCATTAATCCAGTGACAGACACTCTCCACTACCTCCTCCTTCCCCCTCCCCATGGGATGGGAAAGGGAATAAGAGATAGAGAAAGGAGAGGGAACTGACCCTCAGCTTTGTATCAGATATGACATATATGGAATGCAATACTTAGTCGGTCAGTTAGGGTCACCTGTCCTGTCTGTTCCTCCCTGTATGTGCAGCCTTTTACTCTGCACCCCCAACGTAGGACACAAGATTTAGCAGTGGCCTTGATTTGCTTATCAATTCTCAGTAGTAAATCTAAACATTAGGACTTGTTGCTGCTGGAAGCAGGCAGTGTCTGTAAAAAACACACTGTTAGCTTCAGAAAGTAGTTACTTAGAGGAGCTTTAGCTGGAAAGCAAAATTACTGAACAGAACTAGTTCTGTTCCAACCCAAACCAGGACATACCTGCACAATTCCACTGCACAACCTAAGTGATTGCCCAGTATTGCTCTACTTTTCTTCCTCAAATGACCTTGCATCTGAGAAGCCAGCTAACATTTCCATTCAGCCAGATCCTTAAAAGGAGTCAGAAAGGATGATGGAAGCTTCCTTATGAGTATCCTCACAAGCATCTAACCTCAGCAGAGCTCTTTAGAGCCAAGGTTATTTTCCTATTTCAGTATTTCTGCATATTCTAAGTGTGTCTTAAATCAAAAGAGCACCAAGATAGAAAAGCTCAGAAGAACTACCACTATCAGCAAAATTAGCAACTACTACCCAGAAGCTATCAATTTTCACTTCTTGCTTTAGCCAGGAATAAGTGTAGATAAGCTGCCAAATTAAAAATTAACCTGATTCAGAAAACACTAAGGATACGATGCCTGACAACTTCTAACTGGCTGCTATGTAGAAACAAGAGCAGGAAGCATCATCCACCTGTAACTATTTACTACACAAACTTTCAAACTACGACTCTGCTCAGTAACTGGCAACTGCTGTCTAGAGGTCCTGGGGACAGTTTCAAATCAACTTTGTTCATACAAGACAGGGAAGCTTGAACAAAGAAGTTCCTTGCTGAAAACACGTCTGCTTTAAGCCTCCACATACAATGAATACTCCAGAACAAATTTCTCTAGTCCTTTTTTAGGCAGACATAAATACCTCTAGAGGGTTTCAAGCTCACTCCACCCAGGATCCAAGCCTACCAGAAGCTGTGCAGCAACACTGACAAAGGGCTAAGCTTGAGCAAATTAATTCTCTCTGAATATTATCTACTTGTGGAAAATAGTTTAGATCTTTCCAAGGAATCACGGAAACACTAAAGTGACATCACCTGTTCCATCATTCTCAGAAATGTTTTCTTTGCTGTTTTTGTTTACTGTATGAAGTCGGAACTAACCACAGCAGACTGCAAGTTTATCTAGTAGTCTCATTGGATGTATCTTTTAGTCTTTCTGGAACTACCTCTAGTGGTGGAAGAGGGTAAAGGACACCTATGCCTCCTTTGCAAAGTTCAAATTATAATCCTATTTAGGGTACTATAGACAGTTTTTCACAAAAACCAACACCAAAAACCCCAACAAACCACCCACCACCAACACCACTGTGTTTACCTTCAGGCACAGATTCAGCCCATCTTGGATCAGAGGCTGGGTAATCGTCCATTAAGTCCACACTGATCTGAGTCACTGCCCTATCTAGCTCAGCATCAGAATCCAGATCTGCATTACTTGGAAAGAGCTCAACTAGCATACTTTGTGCACTGACTATATCTTTCCTGAAACAGAAGAAATACAAAGCATGTGAAATAAAAACAATAAATAGGATTACAAGAACAAGAACCATTCTGTCAGCAGGGTTTTCTGAATTACAGTATTCTGACTGAGAAGGGATACTGTCATTCCAATACATTATCTTATTTTGAAAATATATACATTTTTCATGAGACTTTGCACATTTACATGACCAGGATATCTTGAAATAAAAAACAGCAGTGCATCCAGAAATTGTACAAAGGTTTACTAAAACAACCTATGCTTTTAAAAACTGGAATACATTGAACCTCCTGTTAAGCAACTTTTCACCATTTGCGCTGCATCAACTACTTGGCCACCTGGACAGGCCATTACTACATCTGTTCTGAGGAAGATTTTGTCATTATTTTTTCTGGAAAAGATCTGAATCAATACCATACATATCAAATCATTAATTTCTTCTAGTTTCATAAATACAACCCTTATTTTACTCAAAATAACATTAATCTTTCATACTGTTTCACATTTGTTTTCCTTACCACACCCTAGCTCTTCTGACTCCATTTCCAACCCCCTAGTTCACATTCTCAGTGACACCAACTTTCATATTTGCTATCTGTGATGAGACCTGTGCCACTCCAGCTACCTCAGGACTACAGCCATCTTTAGCAGGAGTTCTGCTTACTGGCATGTCCATTTCTGAATACATGTAGATTTTATTTCTAAATTCTTTGCATGTTTACAGATCTTGTCTTGATCTCCTTTATTATAATCCCCTTCATAATATTCTACCTCACATGCAGCCCTACATTGAAAGCACTCCTACTTCCTGTTCTCTTAAATCTGTTTTTTGTTTAAGAGTCCTTAAAGACTCTTTAAGGAGATTACTCCTAAGAGGTTTATGGGTGGTGTTGGCTTTGTTTGTTTTTAATAAATATATCACAGAATCACACAGAATGTTAGGGGTTGGAAGGGACCTTGAAAGATCATCTAGTCCAACGTTGAAAACAGTCCTCTCTAGACATAATTAATCTAAGTCTAAAGCTCTGTTTCTCCTCGTCCTCCTTTGTTTACATCACTCATCTAAACACCAAACTTTTCAGTCATGTTTTTTAATAAGGCACATTTTCTGAACAGCCTATTTCCTTCCACTCCCCCACCAATCAATCTAAACATAAGACAACTAGCCACAGAATCTGCTATGCTACTTAATATTCATGGCCAAATAAATAATAATGAAACATATTCAAAAGTATTACTGAAAGCAGCTCTGCAAATAAAAAGAACAGGAAAGAATGTTTAACAACAAAACACCAGTTACTAATGGAATAAAGTCATCAAAATAAAGTTTAAAGTTGTTTCACTGGCAGTAATGTAACTAAGAATTTGTGCAGAGTAAGCAAAAAGTCACTGAGATTACAGATTTGCTCCTTTCTACCACGTATCACTTCTTCAGTGTCTCAACAAGCATCTAACACTTTCCTAATAAAGATATGCATGTGTCCTTAAAATACCTTTAATTAAAACAGCACAGGAGTATCTTTACCAAGACAATCTCCTACTCAAGGTGCCTTCAAGAAGAGCAAACAAACAAAGCCTCAAAAATCAAGTGCAATCTCTACCTGCAGTACTGAAGAAAAGCAGCTTTCAGTAATTTAGCTTTATCTTCATGAGCTGCAATTTCTCCCCTGTTGGCTGCATCAAATGCAGGACTCTGAAAATACAAAAGTAAAAACTTTGAAGGAAAAATAGCAAACTCCATTATGAAAATATTTTTTTGAAGTAGCACAATATAGATTTAAAATACAAATGCTACCAGGAAGCAATTGTGTTTATTAAGTCAAACATAGGCACATGAGATACACTACAAAGAACATCACACGGTGGTTTGAAGTCAAGCATTTCAGTAAAATTGACACAAACTGCAAAGGAACTTACACTAACTTATTTCATCAGTGAAACTTTTAATGGTAATCTAAAATATTTTAACATTCATACCCAACATTTTGGACAGAACTCAGGTATTCATGAGTACTATCACCCACAAAAACAATTTAAGTTCAGAAAAATCTAACTAGAGATTAGTTCAATAAGAAAAATACAGTTCCAACTAAGCAATCATTGCAAAGGTCTTCCTCTAAAATACTAGTTATTATTAACTGATTTAAAAGATTATTTAATTGGAATGATTGAGAATTATTAACACATAGAAATACTCTCTAACGTATATGTAACAAGTGTTCTATTCTTCCCTCCCTGCTCCAGGTGTATCTCCAGGGCACACAAACTTTAAATAAAACATGTCTAATGGAAATGGGAGATTAAAAATTCACATTGCAAAACATGAATAAAATTATTTTTAGCATATTTTTATAAGACTGTATTAAAAACCAGGTACATATATCTAAGAGCAGAAACAATATGCAGTAACTACACAGCCCTCCTCAACAGAGCATCCAAGCTTTTCACAGAGAGATAAGAAAAAAAGTGTCTCTTATACACACAAGGCAATAGACACAAAAGCCTGAAGAACCCATTCTGATCAAAATGTGAGAACCAAGTCTGAGTCTCTACAGTAGTGCTATATCAGGCCTAGCAACATAGACTAATACATCTAGAAAAAAAAAACCCTAAGTTTCATCGAAATCTCAACTTCAAAACAAAGGAAAACAAAAAAGTTACCCAAACTGTAGGATGCTATAAAATTTCTTTGATTTTGAATACTGCCTTCACTACAAATGTTTGGGTATCTACTTAAAAAAATACCTTTAGAAGTCAAACAAGTCAGAATTTCCAGAGTGAAAATTCAAAACTGCCAGAAAAACATTTTATTTCCACTCTCACTTTTCAACCAGTCAATCAAACAACCATTACCTCACTTCTTGGTCCAGCAATAGAAGAGGACAGAGAATCTTCAAGGTCTTCAGGAAGCACAGAAATGTTTTCTCTGGACAAGATAGTGATAAGTCCACTTTTTTTGGCAAAGAAGACAGGGAGGCTACTACAGGACCCTGCCCCTAAAATGCTATCTCCTAAGATTAGGGAAGAAAAAAAGAAAATCAGTCACATAAATGTCACTTTAGAATAAAACACAAGTTTCACAGACAATTTTGAATTTTGTCATGAACAAACCAAAAGTAACTGACAACTACACATGACTTACAAAAATTGTGGGTACTATTTACTACTCCAGATTTCCAGACACTGCAGGTTTAAAAAAAAAAAAAAGTAGAAAACTAAACTAAACTAAATAATAATAATGATTCAGGTGGCTCAAATTCTGCCTAAGGACTAATGTGTGCATTCTACATGAAAACATTTCTGACAATCCAGGATGACATATGTAGAGATACACAATACAGATACTTAGAAGAATTTTAGTCTGAGCCATACAAAAACTTTTTACTTCAAGAAAGACATAAAAAAATCTACTGTGAATACTGGAAGAAAATAACAAAATACAAAAATCATAAAAAAGAAACAAAACAAACAAAACCCCACCAAATCCATCACCCTTTCATATACTAAAACAGAGATCTGCTTCGTTTTCATCCAAAACATTGCAGAGTAAGAAATAACAATGCTGGATGTCACATCAGTGCTTTCTCCACACATTTGCAACTTGAAAGATTTAATAAAAAGGAATATAAACATAACTCCGCTTTCCCAGAATTCTAAATACAGTAAAAACATTAAATTAGAAAGTATCAACAAAATGTGATTTTTCTCCCTGCATGTTACCTTGTATGCCAAATACGATCTTCTCCTGTGGTGAAGAAATTCTTCCAGTTCCAGTGGAACAAGCAAACACTTCATCCTTCTTATAGAGGTAAGCAGCATGGTTAAAGTAATCTGGGACTACCAGACAGCACAACACTTCCTCTTCTGACTGAAAGTTACATATGAACAGTAGCACACATATCATCAGAACTTCAAACATTTTAAAGGCTGATCTGAGTTGCCTGATTTTGTTTTCATTTTTAACAAGAAGACAGTGATATAACTTACAATCCAAAAACCCCAAACAATACGTCTAATTTGTCCTAAAACTTAAGATATCTTTTTCTTCCATATATATTACATTCATGCTGATTTCATGTGGAGACATAAGCAAACAGATCAACTGTCCCACAGTTCTTCCATCCTCCTTCCATCTTAAGGTTCAATTTTAAGATGCCCTTAAAGGCAGGGGGAGACAGGGAAGAGTGGAAGAAGTTTACACCAAAGGAAGTTAAAGCCCAAGTTTATGCTTCCAGAAGAGCTAAAACAAAACAGGTAAAGACAATCAGTGTGTCCTCCCCTCCCAGCAAGCCAGTCTTTGTAAAGGACCAAGACACCGGTGATTTAATTCCTTGTCCTGAGAGTCTCAGCAGTCTGAGATCTGTTCTAAATGGACTGCATGACAGACAAGACAAAAAATAAAACAAATCAGCATAATCATGTTTAAACTTCTATTTTTGGGGCTTTTAAAATTTTATACTTTAAAACGTAAAACTTTACATACAGTCACTAACAAACATTAAAGATGCTAGTACACATTTCCCTTAGAGTACTACAGATACATATTTACAAGCACAAACTTAAGAGAGAGAATTTTATTTTTCTTTAGGAAAAAACCTTACAGCTGACAGGAATATTCTGAAACACTGTGCTGTCTCAGTTTCAGAGCTTTCATTTGCATACCTGAAAAGATGGATTATATTGTGTGACCTCCACAACAACATCATCAGACATCTGGTAGCCTTTATCTTCTACCGTTATCAAAGTGTAGTAGACAAGACAGGGACGATCTCCAGGATGCCATGCTGCAGCAAGTATCACCAGTCCATCACTATTCAACAACAGATAACACACCACTGAGAGATGATTATTACATATTTCACTTGCTCAAACTCTACCACTTATAAAACCACATTTTAAGTGCAATCACAAATAAATAATTTTCAATTTTGAGAGGTTTGTTGGTGGTTTTTTTTTTTATAGAAAGACAGACCATACTACTTGTTATTTCAAGCTGTTTTATTAACAGTATTCCTAGTCCAGTACAAAACTGAACCAAGGCAAATGTGATTTTATGTCATTCAATTAAATACAAGAGAGAATGAATTCTCTGCATTTGCTGGAACTGTTTACTTGCTGTCTTTGTAATCTCAAAACAAAAACAATACTCAAGTCTGATAAAGTGATGTTAAAATAGCGGAAGTAATTATTCTTAGATAAAGAATTTGTAATGCTAAGGAGATAACGACAGCATAAAGTTTAGGATAATCTAGTTATGTAGTATGAGACATTTTATCAACAGTGGCACTCAAGTAAAATTAAATTTGCAATTACTTACATAAAGTTTTTGCAGGAAAACAGAACACATTTATCTCATTAATGTAAGTCTTACTAGATGCAAGTGCCCTTCCTTACCGATTCTGCTGCAGATCCATGTATTGTATATTCACTCCTCCTTTAATATCTTCATAGTTACTTTCAGAACCCTAAAAACAATACATCTGGTTTATAACAATACATATTTTGTTTGTTTAATAGACAAATCCTTTCCAGGTGAGCCCTTTCTTACCCAAATTGCATCTGTAACATGTTCTTTCAGGACCCTGTTGATATCCCAGCTGAGAATATAACGTTCTGACGAATCCTCAATCTCCCATTTGTTTAGATTCGAACTTGTTAGCATATAAAAGCTTGATCTCTCTCTATCCCAAAGAACACTAGAAATCTGCATTTAAATAAGATACAAGTTAAAAAGGTTAAAGCACAGCTTTAATGTTTGGATATAACAATCTACACCATACTCAGTCCACCAAAAAAAAAAAAAAGAAGATAATTCCTTGGGCAATCTACACAAGTTACATTAAAAGATGAGAGCATTAAGATAACTTCCAATGGAAGTCTTATTCTACAGATACAAGAACATTTATAGTAAGTATGTTTCTCATCATTTCTCCCAACTTCTTTTCATTTTTCCTTTCTTAGACACAGAGGCTAGAAATTACAGAGAAAAAAAGCACATGTGAATATTTGTCAAGCTTACCACAGCACCATTTCCAGGAGACAATATACCCAGGAGAGAAGAAACTTTTCTGCCAATTCCAGAAAACATGCCTTGACCCTGTGGTAGGGCATGCTGATGAATCTTGCCAGAACTATCCGGTATCAATCGAACAAGCTGTCCTCTGGAAGATGATAAAATAAAGCTTCCTCCCTAACAAAAATAAAAGCAACTATGTAAAAAAATAAAAATCACATTCCTTAAAAAATTCTGTTGTCAGATAGAATAATTTGTTATCTCATAAGAGTAAACACTAAACAAGAACAAGACACCAGGCATCCACAGTAGTTGAGAGCTAACAAAGAAATCAAAAAAAGGGCATTTATCACATAAGACTTTAAACAGAATTTCCACATTATTCCCCATCTTTGAATCAGTGCAGCATAGAGCTCACAGTATACTTTTTATAACTTTAAGTCCTACCTTTAATCAATCTCTACAGGTGCCACTACACCCAATATGCTTATGTTAAATTACAAATTAAATAACATTCTACTTCCCTCTGTGCATTTAAAATTTAACATGCTGCTAAGCACACTATATCTTTTTTTATTCTTTTTTAAAATAGCATCCTACAGTACAGGACACTGATAAATCAAACGTGTAACAAATCTTACAGCTGGCTACAGCAGAAAAAAGTCAACATTTCTAACCAGCACTTAGCACTGACAGAGACTCATTTTCTTAGCATTGCAGGACATTTTTATCCATGAAACTCCATTTCACTTCAACAACAAAACTAAAATCTTATTTCATCTCTGAAATTTAATGATGAAAAATAAGTGTTACCTTTGCACTAAGAAAATAAGAAGTCTTGGGCAACATGCAAAACATGCACTCCACTGTAGGTGCTTATACACCTCATTTAGGAGGCAGAGACTTCTGTTAGTGCATCTCTTGGTTGTCCTAATAAGTGCATCCACATTAGCACTTCAATTAGCATTAAGGAGTCTGTTTCTGAAGTGACCTTTTGTAAGTTACCACATACTACCTAATGAATCCCATCACAGAGCAGTCGAAGAGTACCAGAGGTACACCCTTTGAATGAAACTAATCTGAAAGATGGGCTCTGACCACTAACAGACATTCATTTCAGGCAGCTAAGCTGCAACTAGTTCAAACAGCAACCTCCTCCCCTCAAATGACCACTGTAGATAATGGCACTGCCTCAGCACCAACCTTTTTACTTTATAAACGTTGAACTTGCTAAAAGACATAGCTTTCATTTACCCAACCACCAAGGCATAAAAAACCCCCAGTGCCTTCAGTTAAAAACAGTTCAAAGTTGGTATGCTACAGGGAATAAACAGAGCCTGCTAGATGTACAACAAATTTCAAAAAAAATGAATGCTAAGGATCTGGAGATTGTTGACCTGTGTGGGAAATTTGCACAGAACAAAGTAGAAAAACAAATAAATAAAACCATGCATAATGTTCATCATCACACCACATAAAAATTATGCTAAAGGTTAAATCTGCCCAGGGACAGGATGACTAATTAAGTGCAGCTGTCACAGAAAAATGCAGCTTCAGCATATGAACATATAAAAGGGTTCTGCCCCGAAAAAACCCCAAAAAGCTCCTCCAGCTCTGAATTTACACTGTTGTCAGTTTCAACTAGAGGTGTGGTAAGGTCTTGTCTCCCTCATCTTGACATCTGAAACCTGGCAGAATTCAACTCCAATAGGGTAGATAGATGCTAGTTTTTCTTAGCATCTTGACACTCTTATGAAATTAATCATTAAGATCACTGTCTTCTGACTCAATTTACAAATGTTTATGACATGCTGATGCCCTAAAACAATATTTATAATACAGGATGTTGAAGAGGTCATGAAATAAAAATGTAACTTATTTTTTTGACTTCCTGTCATCTCTGCTACTGGAGATCACCAAACAAACTCTGCAATTACTCATCGCAATATGGGATCGTTTGCTTTGCATGACTTAGGAGTGATAATGTGGAACATGCTTTTTCATTTTTAGCTTAGGAATTAAAGCACTATTTTAATATAAATCATGTTGTACTCTACCTTTACTGCTGTTAGGAAACTGCAAAGAGATCCTCCAAAGTCTGTAAAAGTTTCTGTATAGGAGCCTTCACGTGCGAGGTTGGGCCAGTAACGGACAGAGCCTTCGCTGGTAGCAACCATTACTGCCAGAGACTGGGAGTGAGAAAATAATTAATAGAACATCCAAAATAATAATAATCAGACTGCAGCTTTAACTAAAACATGTTATTTTACATACCAAGATTGTATGTGACAAACACATAAGAGAGTAGTAAATGCATATGGATGCATACTGATAAACCTAGAACTGAACAGCAAAATGATTCTGTAGCATAACCTAATATGTGTATGGAATGTTATACTCTCATTTTGCTAACAATAATATCTTCTACTAGTTCTTGTTACTGACAATTCCAGGCCTGCTACTGAAATGCAACCAAAACTCCGAGCTACAAGACAGAAAAGATTCTATGGAAAATTCCAGATGCCAAGAGGTATAAGCAACCATGGAAGACTTAAAATGCAGACCATAATTTAACAAAGAAACTGCTCTATTGTCATTAAGAGAAATATCAAATCACACAGTGGCTCTTTCCTTCACAAAGACCAAAGCTCACAGCATGCCTACATCAGGGCTTCTGACTCACAAAATCGCTCAGATACCAAATTCAAATCGTGATGCAAGAGACTGTAGTGTAGAGATTCAGACAGAAAGCAGTGTCCCTAATCTAATGCCTAGTGAACAAAAGACAACAAAAGCAAAAACGATTGCAGAGCAATGGAAGAACTGTAGCTGAAAACTGTTACTGAGCTCTTTAGTGTCTTCTAACCAATTTTTGACTATACATAGAACTTCACAAAGGAAAGCAGTTGGCTAATGAGGATCATAACAATTAAAAAATGTGATGATACCACAGAATACATTGTCCTTTGTGATTCCTGCCCATTTTCATTTTAGCAAAGTATTTCCTACCATTAATATTCCTATATCGCAATAAAATCATAGTATCCACGGATAGCTCACGCGTTGAAGAAAGATGAGATTAAAACATCTTCTCTGTATGATTAAATCATAGAGCATTTAGAGTTTTACAAGCTAATCCTGAGATATTAACATTGCTTTTCATCATCCGGAAGTGTAACAGAGCAACAAGTCAAAAGACAAGATCTTATTATATATTCTGTGCTGCTTCTTCCTCCCAGGGACAATTCTTCATCCAGTTTTATTACAGCACATGTATTAACTGAAAACCACACCCAAGTTGTAAAAGAGAGTTTTTCTTCATGAAGCAGACACATTAACATAATTTCAGAAAACTTAACTGATCTTTAAAGATCACCCTTTAGCATAGTGTGTTACAAAAAGGCACTTAGGAAATCACTCAAGACAGATTAAATCATCTGTCCACCCAGTGCCAGCTTCCCTATAAAGACCAGCCAAGGGAGGGTGCTGGTGTTTGCTTCTCATCCATGTGTACTCAGCATTAAATCACTGCTGAACAACTTTTCCAGCTAGCATGCACTTAAATTGCACTTGCTTAGACTGACTATTTGATTGCCTTGGTGTTTATTAACACAAGACTTCATACTTTGCTGTATTTTTGTTATGAAAGCACAGCAAGTAATCCTTAGGAAAACCACTACTTAATCTGATCCCCTAACATGTAAGTGGTGTAATTTGAAAAGATTAGCAGAATTTTGTTTCAAACATTTACTGCAAACTATCAGTCCTGACCTTTTGAATACATTGTAAACCACCAAATGCTGTTTTCAAACAAGTACTTGATAAAATACATTGAAAGTTACTCTAAAAAAAATCGTAAACACTAAAATGTAAAAGTTGATCACCTGCAGAGAAGGTGCTTCACCTGAGGAACTGACACAAGATATAGCTGCTAAATTAGAACTCCACTGGAAGTCACTGGGTGGCAGCTGCAGTTCCTTGCACAAAGATAACTGTAAGAGAAGACACAATAAATATCAGACTGGAAGAACTTATTCTCTGCCACAAAGTTTCTTGACCCTGTTAAAAATTTATTTTCAACAAGTCCAGATATTGTGTAAGGGAACCAAAAGAATGTCATTTTCAGCGAAGTTGTCACAAACAGCTAACCAATGCTTACCTGTACAGTTTTAAACATCACAGGTCTTCTTTAGTTATTTCTGAGTGTTTCTCAAAACACTTCTTTCAGAGGTGCAATTATTTGATCATTCCTTCATACAACATGCTAACAAGGCAGCAAAACAAATTTAAACCAGAAGTACTTGAGAAATCTCCCTAGGTATTAACAGGGTGGAGAAGGGAAACATTCCACCCTTCTTTTTCCTCCCAAAGTTAAACAATCAGAAATCAATCTACAAGCACCAGAATATGTGTGCCTGACACTCCACTCTCAGTGTAGAATCTGTGTCATTGAAAGGTACTGATTTTGTAATTATTGGGTTTTTTCTGACCATACATGCTATTCACTGAAATAATGCTCAAAGAAACACTGCCTCAAGAGAAAAAAATTCCTGACAGAAAACCTAGATGAAATGTATATCCAGCATAGCTGAAAATAACCTTGGGGTTTTTCTGACAAGTTGAAAAATCAGTCCCAGAATAATATAAACCAATCTGTAACATACCAACCACATTTCAACTGTTAAAATAAGATATGAAGGCTATCTAACATAGAAGACACACCTATAAAATGTGAAGAATCAGCCTTAATGTTAAGGTCACAATTAAAAACAAAGAGAGGAATATAAAACTGTTATGCTCCCTCAAATGCTTGATTTTCAATTACTGTTGTTAGTATGACTTCATACCAACCCTGCTGCTTTTGGGGGAAATCAAACTTATTTATCAAGAAACTCTTGCTTTAAAAATTTTTTCTAGCAGAAAACAGAGAAGTTTCTTCATCCTGATTCACTTACCTTAGCTACTGTAGACTGCATAAACTTCCAAATAATCAGCCTCTCTTTATGGACTAGCCAGGCCCATCCACTTTCATCCACTTGAATGCTCAGCTGGTCATTAGCTATGTAAAATGTAATTAAAAAATAAAAATTTACATTTTAAAATCACCACAGAGTAACCTTCAAACCAATAAACTTTTGTTCTCATATTAAAACAAAGAAATGTATGTTTTATTAAATTAAATTCCATGTTAGAACTTCCAGGTATTTAAGATACCAAATTACTATCTTAAAAATAGTATATTAAAAAAGCATTTCACGAGTGCTCAAATTTTGAGGGTCATAGAAGCTATTCCATCAATTTACAGTAGATTATGATAGCTCTGTAAATTGCTTGGCAGTATTTCAGGTTGGTTTTAAGATACACATTTTGGGGTTCTCTTATATGCACTATAAAGCCAAAACTTATCTACAAAGAAAAACTGCCTAGGAGACCAAACTTCTTAGGCTCAGAGGAAGGTTTGTATCACTGGGGCTTTTAGAAGTTATAACAAATGTGGATTAAAAATAAATAAATAATAATTAAAACCCAGAACATCTACTCTATGACACAACAGAATCAAAATAATTGAAAAAGGCAAGAAACAATAAACAAAAGTTCCTAAAAAATACTGTTGGTTTTCTTTATAACATTGGATTTTATAATGTATTGGCTGACACAGCACCTGAAGGATATTTACATGCATCCATACCCATCTAAGTGTCAACTCAACTATAGTTACATAGTTAACCAAGGCAAAGTCAGCATATAAATGGCATCAACAACACATTAACACTTCTCTCAACTGTCAATTTTCATTATAAAAATAATAGATAAAATCAGTTCTTACCATCAGCCTTCTTCAGGGCTTCCATAACCTTAACAGGCAGAGAGGATCCAAAAGCCTTAACATCATAGTTAACAGTCTCACTTGCTGAGGGATGCTGGATAACTCTGGTAGGAGTTGCTCTTAAACAAAACAAAAAGTTCTAGTTAATTTTTTATTGTTTCTATAACAGTTTAAAC
Source organism: Galbula dea (assembly GCA_013399015.1). Taxonomy (NCBI): domain Eukaryota; kingdom Metazoa; phylum Chordata; class Aves; order Piciformes; family Galbulidae; genus Galbula; species Galbula dea. Next base: position 983,797 of record VWZX01012694.1, read on the forward strand.
AGTCATTTACTTCACTAGTGTCTGTTCAGAAACAGATCTGATGAAATGGGTTTATGTAAAACAAGTATGTTCTCTCTGGGAGCACCATCTAACACAGAAATTTAGTGACCTCCTTACAAGTTGTTAGCTGTCATCAAATTCCTTTATTTTTTAAAGAACTGATTTTGAATATGCATTCCTCTGTCAGCAACAGAATCACAGTTCAACATCTCTACATTCTGGTTATCCACAGAGCTATCCCTATCCACAGTGCCAGGAGAAGCTCCACCTTCATACCATGGACACGAACCATGAACTCATGACATTCTTCCTGCCCTGAGAGGTGGAGATGAAGATCTGCAATCATAGACTGAGTGGACTTAACATACCTAATGAAACTTCTTCCCTTCCTTTTACCCAGTAAGGTAAAATGCTTTTATCTAAATAAAACCCTCTGTGTCTGCATCAGGGTTTTGGTTGTGTTCATAAGACTCAGTGAAGAGATTCAAAAGGCAAGCACTTGGCTTTGCTTTTCTTTTTTAATTTTTTTATTACAAAACTTTTTTTGCTACTTTTTCCAATCACTAGCTTAACTGCCTATTCGTCCTAGCTCTCTAAACAATTACTGTTACTTTAGCAAACAAACAGCAAGTCTACTTAGACCCTCACTAACCAGCCGTGGTATGACAGACTCCCACGTAACAAACGAAGAAGTCTCCCCGTAAACCACGAGGCAGATATCAAGACTCGCCGCCAATCTCCTCTGCACTCTTGCAGCAAGAGGTAACTCAGCTGCTGGTCACTGCGGCAGAGCAGCGGAAAGGGTGGCCGTAGAGCTCGGCGGCGGAGCGCAGCGCCCGGGGAACACTCTGCGCGCTCCCGCGGCTCCGCTAAGCGGGCCAGGAGGCAGATCCAGCCTGCGCAAGGCCCCAGCTGCAGTGCCAGCAATAGAACCCTGACATTCGAAGGCTCAGGATTTACTCCAGAAACGGGAAGAAAGGAAGACGGGAAACCGTCAGGAACCGCGCCGCTCGGAGAGGGGCAGGAGACCAAAGATACAGGCCTAGGAAGCAATGGCCCAGCGGGAAAAAGTGTCTCACGCCCCCTCGCCTCTGCCGCGGGCCTGGCCATGCGGAGGGGGTGGGACTCACCTGGCGCTCAGGGAGCCGCTCCTCCGCGCTGCCGGGGAGAACAACACGGGGGAGCTAGCTGCTGCCACGACGGCCAGGTTCTTCCTGCCGCCTGGCCGCGAGAGAGGGCTGGGGGCGGCGCTGCCAATGTTCCTGCGGGCCGACCCACTGGGGGTCCGCGGAGAAGCAGGCGCCGAGAACATGTCTGGAGAAGGAAGAGCAGCACCTCCTCTTCGTTCCCGCCGGGCGCTGGCTCAGCATCACTTCCGGGGCGGGAAGAAGCGCGACGCAGCCCCCGTCGGGGAGCAGCGCAGACCCCGAGCCAGCTCCCCATTGAGGGGGCGGTGGCGCCGCCTTGCGGGGAGTTTGCACTGTTCTTAGTTCTGGCTGATACAAGCCAGCGGTTGGAAATAGCTCTCATAATTCAAACTTGTTACAGACCCAAGCGTTAACGCAGAACCGTCCAGTTTCTACCGTAGTTCTACCAGTGCTCTGGCTGCACCTCAGAAGTGGGATTTTCCTCTCCAGAGGGAGGGAGAAGAAGGAAACAGCTTCAGGCCCGCTGGCACATCGTGTCCTTTAGGGGATGGCTGTTACAGTGTGCCTTCCTCCTAAGCACAGCAGCATGATCGGCCACTTTCCTCACTGGGAGCCTTAGGTAGCTAGCTGTATCAGGTGGTCTCTCAAAATCCCTTTGCTCAGGTCTTCCCGCAGAACGGCAAATGTGCACTCAGTCCTTCAGGACACTCCCCATGGGATTCACAAGGCTGGATCTGGGAAACATTTTTCACTGACTTAACGTACTTCTGGCACTAACCACCTTGAGCAGAGAAACGTGTGCATATACTCAAAACACTGCTACTGAAAGATCATTGCAAAGCACCGTTTGGCACTTTAAGAAGGACTTGCATTCCATTAATAAGAGTTGCCTAATCTTTAACATAGGCTATGCCGTAATCTGTGCTTGTCCCCAAATTTTAATTAAACAAACAAGCAAACAACAGAAGCAACCTCCTAAAAACACATTCTATGCAAATCTTGGTATATTTCCCATCCACGGTCAAGAACAATCAAGAACTACATCTCTTTGATGGTATAGAATTGATTTTAGTCTCAAAGGGGAGCTAAGAAAGTTTGGTTTACGTGACTTTGTCATGCACAGTCAGACACTCTCACGCCATCTTTTCTACATCGTGTAGCTCCTTTTTGTCCTGCACACCAAGCTATGCAAGGCAGCAGCATGAAATAGGGGTCCTTAGCAAAAGATACACTTCAGGATTGTCAGAGATACACCAACAGTTTCCACCTTAGATAGGAAGGTCTTCAACTCATAGATGAATTTTAATGTGACCTGGAAAGTTTCTAGCTTCTTCAAATTACTTTGTGGGGTTCTGCAACTTCAAAAGTTCTAGAGAGATTCTTCTGAAACAGATTCTTGAATTAGCATAATGAAGCATACTCATTACTGCCAAATGTATCCTCCTGCAATTATTCAGATTCATATAATAACTATTATTTTACTAGTTGTCTTTAAGAAGGTAGTTTTCTAGTTACCCCTAATAAGGTAGTTAGACAAAATCTGGGACTTCTATCAATGAAAACTGAAATAACAAAAACTTACACATGCCTTAAAAAAGTGACTAAAACATACATATATAAAAGAGCATGTTCTTTGGGATGTGATCTTAGAAAGGAAGTGAAACTACAGAACTGGGAAAATAGAGGCGGGAAGACATGCAAATTTTAGATTTTCCTATGCTGATTTAACATACCAACACACTTCCTTTGTCCTTAAGTCAAGTCAGTCAGATTTTTCATGTGGTTGCTTTTTGTGTTGTTTTGGCTGGTTGGTTTTTTAAAAGAACTTATGCTTCCATACTTTCCGAAATGGGTTTTCATATGTAATTCTCTACAGCACCTGTAGATGGTGACCATAACCAACTTTCACATTTCAGAACAAATGGTAACTGAAAGGACAGTGAGTGCAGTGGAAGCCAAACAGAACTTTCAGAGTACATTAGTGTCATGCACTTTTGAATTCCAGCATTTTAAGACAACTGACAAGGACAGAAAGCAAAAGCTCCTTGAAAAGGGAAGAGACAATGATATGAAAATGATAAGATTTTCATTTAATGACCCTTAAAATACTGAACCTACTTGAGAATGCAGCACATCATCACACAGTGCATTACAACAAACAAGACTCTAAATGGTACATTGACACAAAGCAGAAAAACTATTCACTGACATGATCTCAACGTGACAGACATTTTAAAAAGTTGCAATAATTATTAAAAAGCTTTCAATAAAAAGTTTAAACACATTTAGGTTTCAAAATAATATATTGTACATTTTGGAAAAATATAACATTTACTTTACATAACTGAAACATAAGTTATATTCTTTGTAGTTTGTAAGCTTCCATTACTCATACATTTTCTTTCAACATATCCTTTTCCCTGGATGGTAAATCTAATGCAAAAGTATCATTATTCTGAATAAAAGCTTGTTTCTGCATTAATTTCCTGAAAAGTCCATTTGGATTTGCAAGTAGTTCCTCATGTTTTCCACATTCAAGAATTTTACCCTGGCCAAGGACTGCAACAAAATCAGCATTCTGAATAGTAGAGAGACGATGAGCAATAATCAGGACTGTCCTCCCTTTCATCAGCCGGTCCAGAGCTTCCTGCACTAGATACTCATTTTCAGCATCCAAAGCACTGACAAGAAATGGGCAGTGGGGAAGAGAGGAGAATCCTTGTTATTTCAAGACAGGAGGTTAATTTTGTATGTATTAGGCATATTTTGCTAAAACTGCAAACCCTTGCTGCTATTGGTGAAGATGAACCAATGGAACTACAGGAAAGTTTCATGAGTGTGCTCAGTGCACACATCCAAGCTACAGGCATTACATTCTCATATATGAAAATATGTGTGGAGAAATGAAATTAATTCAGTGAAAAAAAGTTCTACTGCAGTATAATCTCTCTTTTATACTAAGATTTTCACTTAAACTAAAGATACCAAAAAACTTTAATAGATATTTCAAAATCAAGTTATGTATTACAAATTTAAACTCCATGAAAAACGACAACACAGTGTACCAGCTAGCCTTTCCACTTGGTGAAAAGTGTCAGCTTCCATCACAGGTCTCCTAATCAATTGACACATCCTAGAAAGCACATTTATTTTGTGGGTAGAGAAAAATAAGGGGCTAGATAATTTGTGCAAGGGCATGCCCAGAAAGAAAGAACACCTCCCAAATCTGAGTTTTACATTGAGATAATTTCTAAGCTTCTATTTATTTTCTTTCTTACCTTGTTGCTTCATCTAACAGAAGAATTTTAGGATCCTAAAAAAGAAAGTAAAATTGGATACAATAACAATTAGACGAGATCTGAATATTTTGTATCAATAGAGAACAGGATTCCTACATCTTAAAGCTCCACAAGTAAGTGTATATACTTCATCAAACGAACTGAGTGTGGTTCAGATCACTACTTTTAAGAAGACCAAATGCTAAGAGGACAAAACATAAACAACACTTCCATATTCAAATTTTCCAAACTAAAGTAACAGAATTACCTGATAATTATTTGATAGATACAAAATAAAGGTGGGAGATGATTTTTTTTTT